>CM035427.1:161900373-162075373 GCA_020310875.1 Ceratopteris richardii | reverse complement strand
CCTTGAAGGAGATGAACGAGGTACAAGAAATAACTAGACACAATCCCATACTACGAGATTACAAGAGGATAAGACAAGATATCTTGGATACTAGACTACACAAGACTAGAATAAAGAACAAGATAAGAACTCGAGTTGGAACTTGGAAAGTACTTACTAGGAGATCATCACTTTTTGAGCTCCCAAGAATAACATCTACAAGAATAAGGATATGAATGGGCAAGCCCTCCTTATAAAGGTGTTCAAGGGTGGTTACAAATTGATGATTTCATCCATGATGTTATCAACTCAAAAAAGGACCTTCAAATGTTAGGAATCAAGCAAATAGACAGTGGACCTTAAGATTTTTGTAAATTCTAGACATTGTGGTCCCGTTATATTCTTCAAATTGTGCACCAACCATGAGATATTTTAAATCCATGTATAATCTAGGCATGCTCAAGGTTTTTTCGTGTGTTTCCATGACATTATCCCCCCTCAAGTAAATCTTTCCATGAGGAGGAGCCATATTCTCTAACTTGGTCTTCATTCTTCTTGTGGAATTCGCGAGCCTTGATTGATGCTCTTTAGATCTTCTAGGACTTGAACCTTCATAGCTCATAGTCCTTAAACATTTCTTGATATGTGGCACTTAAACACGATGATGATGGATATCCGTGTAGTATATCTAGGTGTAGAATCAAGTGCATGTTTCTCATGATGAGATTATTCATCTTTTATCTTTGATGATGATTCCTTTGATATGGGGGGTGATTACGGAAGTTCGAGTCCCAACTTTTTTCTTCTTCTTAGGAAATTTGAATATTGTACCATATGATCATGGCCTACAAAACAAAATCATAATCCATTGTCTTTCTCATGTCTTCTTTCCTTTGGTGTAAGTCACCTAATCCTAATGTTATCCAACTACATGGATTATGGTTTAGATTCTTCAAATTCTTTACCAACAATTAGATATGGAAAACTCTCATAAATCTAAGATGAACTCAAGATGGTTTCTTGAGTGTGCATGACATCACCTCCCCCGCAAGCCATGAGTTCCATCAGAAGCACTATTGTCTCCTAGCTTGAGCTTCATTAGGTTCTTCACAAGACAACTCCTTTGAGCTTCCAGTGGTACATTGTGGTGTTTCCAAGATCTTTGATGGAATACTTGAGTAATTGCACCTCCTTGATTGAATTTCAACTTCTTCTTGTTCTTAAACCCAAGTGGGCCCCGCATGAGGGCGATGAGAGGGTGATTAACCTTCTCTGTAATGCAACCTAGGTTTCAGTCAAGCTTCCCCTGCTTTGTGGGATTTGGGGGGTCCCGTGGGCACTAGTCCCCTTCTATTGTACCTTTGTTTCTTAATTTAATTCAAGTCCGGGAGAGTAGGCTATTGCCGAACTTCCTTTATATTAAAAAAAAACTTCTTCTTGTTCTTAACATTCTTGTTTTCTTTGTAATGTGTATGATCCTTATCATTTTTAATGTTTTACTAGGCTTCAAAGATTGTAAATTCCGATTCTTGAGAAATAGTGTCTTGCTTATTCAACAATTTTCTCTTTGACTTGAATTTCTTTGGATAACTCATTCTCACATTGAAGTGCTTAATTAATAACATCGTCCAAGGTATTTTCTTGAGGCATGCATAGTGAGAGATACTTTAACTTAGGTTTGAGGCCACATTGAAACTAATTAATTAGGTAGTCTTCTTGATGTGTATATCCATGAAATAATATCTTGAGATCTAAGCCATAACTTCAAACCAACCGATCATTTTGTTGTAGCAATCTTTTCAACTTTTGTACATGACTTACCAAATGCCTTATGGTAGATTGAATCCCCTCACATATGGAAGCTGCAATAAAGTGATAGGCTGAAGATGGTTGAACCACACATGTGATAGGTAGGAGATGGTTGAACTACACCCTAAAAGGGAGGATTAGGAAGTAATCCTCAACCATGGCTTTTGGGGCATGGTTAGCCCATCACATTCCTAACCAAAAGGTTGTGAGTTCAATTCCTTACATTGGTATCAGAGCCTAGGAAGGAGGCTTGGGAAAGGTGGATTGACCTAATGGCCTCTAAAAAAGGTGCTTGGACATCCTCTATATGAAAGGGTACACAATAGTGCATGTCACTTTCACAAGTTAGCCTAACAAAGATTGAGATGTATCTCTCAATCCATAGGTCGGATTGAGGCATGTAAGATACCATTGGAAAGCTCTCGAAACGAACTTTTGAAAGCTAATGAGATAGCTAGAAAGTGTAAAGCCTTTGGGAAACCATGGGTGGCACTTGATTGAGGGTTCAAGATACCAAACATGGATGAGAAGTAGGTTCAAGATTGAGGTTGAGAACAAGGGCCCAAAACACCAAGGTTGCAAACAAGAAGGTTCAAGACACCAAGGTTGAGAGCAAGGGTTCAAGAGAACAAGGTTGCAAACAAGGTTCAAGAAACTATGCGAGATTGAGGACATCAATTCAAGGGTACCTAGTGAGTTCAAGGGGCTGATCTCCGAGGCTAGAGGGATATAAGAGTAGATTATTGAGGACAATGATTGACCAAGGGGGAGAAGAATTTAATAAAGTGATAGGTTGGAGATGATTGAACCACACACTTGATAGGTAGGAGATGGTTGAACTACACCCTAAGAGGGAGGATTAGGAAGTAATCCTCAACCATGTCTTTTGGGTCAAGTGGTTAGCCCATCACATTCCTAACCAAGAGGTTGTGAGTTCAATTCCTTACATTTACAAAAAATGTAAGGAATTGAACTCACAATCTCTTGGTTAGGAATGTGCTGGGCTAACCACTTGCCCCAAAAGCCATGGTTGAGGATTACTTACTAATCCTCCCTCTAAGGGTGTAGGTCGACCATCTCCTATCTGTAAAGGGTGTGGCTCAACCATCTCCTTCCTATCACTTTATTACATTCTTCCCCCTTAGTTGATAATTGTCCTCAATGATCTACTCATATATCCCTCTAGCCTTAGTGATTAGTTCTTGAACTCCCTTAGTACCCTTGAATTGGTGACCTCAACCTCGCATAATTTCTTGAACCTTGTTTGCAACCTTGGTGTCTTGAACCTTATTTTCAACCTTAGTATCTTGAACCTTGTTCTCATCCATGTTTGGTATCTTGAACACTCAATCAAATGCCATCCAAGGTTTCCCAAGGATTTCACATTTTCAAGATACCTTAGTAGATTTGGAAAGTTCATTCCAAGAGCTTTCCAATAGCATCTTATGTGAAAATATCCTTAATCTATATCCTTTATGTTCCACGTGCCTCTACAATATGTGAAAATAGCCTTAATCTAAGCATTATTCCTCAAGCTACAAAGAGGAAGCATCATCATCATCATCTAATCATGAAGGAGAACTTAAAAGACAACCTATTGTTACTGCATTGCAAAGTTCATTGTTGCATTGGGTTAAACCACTCTCTCAAAGTAAGAATGATATGCCAATCTCAATGAGGATAATGCAAATAGATATAGTTGTCAGCAAGGATAGAGAAGCAAAGAAAAATCTCTATTAACATAGTCAACATGGCTTTGACTATGGAGACACTAGAAGAGTTCAAAGAGCCAACAAGTGTGGAAGAGATACATGGAACTCCATATTGCTAGAAGGGGTTGATGCAAGCCGAGTATGATAAAATCATGAAAAAACCAAAAAACAAGAAATTTTATGGAGACACTAGAAGAGTTCAAAGAGCCAACGAGTGCAGAAGAGATACATGGAAATCCATGCTAGAAGGGATTGATGCAAGCCGAGTATGATGACATCATGAAAAAACCAAAAAAGAAGAAATCAAGCCCAATATGATGACATCAAATGGTTTTGGAAGGTAAGGAAGAAATTTAATGGTAGACTTAAGAAATACAAGATTGAATTTATTATGCATAAATACAAGCAAGTGAGAGGATTTGACTTCAAAGATTCTTTTTATTCTACTGTTAGGATAACTACTATATGTACATTGCATGTTATGGCTACACACAAGAAGTGGCTAGTATATTAAATGAACATAAACTTTGTGTTTCTAAATAGAGACTTCAAAAAGGAGATTTATGTAGTTCCCTCATTTAAAAGACATATCAATATATAATGCTCTCATATGGATTCTCCTCATAACGAGGGTCTCACAATACAAAGTCTTATGGAACATTGATGGTACTTCTTGAGGATGTGGAATTGAGCATGTCTAACATTTTCAACTCATTATGACCTTTGTAACCAAAGATGATAAGTTGAAAAGGAGCTAAATACACAATGAAGAGGAGGATAGGTTTGTCAACTTGCTTTGTAACTTTCTCTCATATCCTTGTATGCTCTCTTTGTTTAAAAAATGAACTATGCAAATTAAGAATTATGAAATATGTAAGATCAAAATCTCTACGAGATGCCCTTGTTAGCACCACAAGTATGGAACATGATGATCATGAGCACTCATGCATCAAGGCTTCAATGGAACTAATCAGTTTGTTGATGATCATGAGGACTCTTGCATCAAGGCTTCAACGCAACTAATTAGTTTCTTGATTTTTGAAAGAGAGATTGGTCCACCTAATGTAATTGAGCTCCTAAATCTCTATTATAAAAGAAAAGAATACAATCAAGAAGTTGTATTGTAATACCAACACTTTGAATCTCTAGATTGAAGATTCACTGTTCAAAATCATCTAGATCCCTAGAAATGGAAGTTAAGAGCCTATAGAAAGATTAGTTTGAAGATCAAATCAAATTTTCAAGTCGATGAGCAAAGATTGACGATAAAATTCAACAAAAAAAAATAATTATTAATATATCTTTTAGTATCTTTGAAAAATATTGAAACTTCTTACCATCAATACATTTTAATTATTATTAAAGCATGTGCTTTGCTAAAGGAGAAGAAAAGGAATGAGACTCATGGTGTAGAGTTAAAACATTGGACCTTGCACTTAGAGGTCCAGTTGAAACCCGGAGTGCGGTGTGACATAGAACCCTTGAAAAATAGGATATAAGGGACCTCCACTATATTTGTGTGTTTCATTTCAATATCTCTAGCATAATTGAAAGAATAAGCCAATGGCCGACAAAATTTTGAAGTCCACACCCCATAAGGCAGTTGGTTGAGCTTTGGCCTTGAGGTGAAGGTCCAGGGTTCAAGCCCTGGACTGGACATGTATGACTTCGATCAATCAAACCAATTGTAATGTTCTTATCTTGTCTAACCCTTGTTTTATGGAATATGAAGGGGTCTTGTAGGTACTATGCCCATTCACTTGTACATTTGCACTTTCAAAATTAAAGCTTGGGGGAGTAAACTTCGACTTAACCTCCATTTAAAAAAAATAATAATAAAAAGAAGAGAAAACAAACAAACCTGGATAACCGAGATGGCGAAGAGTGCAATGCCAATCGACCGATGCTTGTGGTAGACAATACCAGGAGAGGAGTTTCCAAGCCCTAGTCCAGTCGCCCAGCCAGCGGTTCCCAGTGTGAAACCACTCAGCTGAAGAAACACGTGTGCATAAAACCAAAGCGGGTCTGCAAACCGGAGGTAGCGCGCAACGAGCACCCCGCAGGGTAGCACGACGCCCCATCCGACGGTGTTCAGCACTCCGTGCCTCTGAAATGAACGAAAGAGATGTACGCGTGTTTATGACTGTCATTGTCAGTCCTCACTCGCTACTCTACGAGGACGACTCACGACTCACAGAGGGATGCTCTTTACGTTCTTGAGAAGCTGGTGCGCGGAGGCAGCACTGACGGTCCCGTCGCCAGAGGCCATGTCTAAGGTGAGGAGTCCAGATAAGTCCGCCGCCGCGAGGGAGTGCGCTCCCGGCTGGAAGTTCGACACGGAGGAGCCGCGGTTCCACACGAGGTTGAGTACAGACGACTGGTTAGGCTGCAGCTGAAGAGAGACGAGCATAGCGATAGAGGTGCCCACAATCTGCACCCGCATGTCGAGGACGTGCAGTGAGATGGGGGTGCAGTTAAGGCCTCCAGCCATGGAGGCCTGCGTGACGTTGTAGGTGAGGATGGTGCTGCCGTTTGAGGCAGCGAAGGCGATGAAGGCTTGCGTGCCCGCCATGGCCGGCGCGGGGCCCGGGTTGATCCCCCACCCCACCCACCCGCCAGCCTTCGGCGCCTCACCCGAGAACAGCACGTCCAGCGTCCGATTGTTCTCGTTCAGCGTCCAGGCCAGTGATGCGCCTTGCACACGCAGGTCGGAGCAGCTAGCGAACAGCTTGTTCGTGGCGTTGAAGGTGGTAGCTTTGGAGCAGCCGGCCGAGGATGCTGTATTCTGAGCTACCACTGCTGACGCTGCCAGAAGGGCTGGGAGGAGGCATAGGAGCGCAACCTCCGGGAAGAAACACCTGAGCATGGCTTCGGTCTATCTGCCCCGCTTGCTTACCGAGGCCCTGGCCAAGAAGTCGAATGCGCAAACGAGCTTAGAGCCTTAAAGACTTGTTCGTGTCTGCGACAGTATTTGGATGCCGATGGTAGTGGCCTCGACAGAAAAGGTCGAGATCAGGAAACTGCCGAAGCATCCATGGAGAAGAGCAACTCTGGCAATGTGTGTGTGTGTGTGAGAGAGAGAGAGAGAGAGAGAGAGAGACTTCTTCAGATAGCTCTGCATATGTAACCCCTAAGGGAGAGGGTACTTACACGGCTCAGTAAATAGCCCTCCATATGTAACCCCCACATATACATCCCTTCTCTCTCTAAAGGGAGAGGATACTTACACGGCTCAGTAAATAGCCCTCCACATGTAACCCCCTCTAAAGAAGTCCTCTCTCTTCTCTCTTCATGTGCATGTGTGCATGTTTCCTCTTGATGGTATCTTCTTGAAGTGTCTTGATAGGTATGTTCCTTGTAGCCCACAAAAAGTTACATTTTACTGTGTGTATGTTTCCTCTTGATAGCTTTATGAAGTCTTTTGATAGGTATGTTACTTGTAGGCCACAAAAAGTTGCCTATTACTATTGTGGCCTTGTACATGACAAAGAGTTACCTACTCTTGTGCCCTCCACCTTATGAAGCTTTTCAAGATTCAGTCACTTGCTTGATCTTCAACCTCAAGATTTAAAATTCCACAAAAGTTAAACATCCCTTTCTAGAATGTCCCTCGGTCAAAGCTCAATGAATCTAGCCCCCAACCCCCACCGCAAAAGAAGTTACATGATAAGCTAAAACATGTGGGTTCAACCTTTCTTTGCCAATCTTACAGCAATGGAATCAATGTCCGCTGGTGAAGAAATTAAATTTTGAGGTAAAGCACATGGCCACCTTTCTAGCTTGAATAGCAGCTACTTTTATGAAAGAGGATTTTTCACATAAAAGTCAGTATTTATAAATCAACAATATCAATACTCATGTCCACATTCCACAGGTGGGTTGGTTAAACACTAGCCTCTTGAGACGGAGATCTTGTGTTCAACCCTCGAATTATACATGTAATGACTTTGGCCAATCTAAACAAGTTGTGACATTGTCTAACCCCACTCGAAGGAGTAAGCACTTGTCGAACTTCCATTTTCAAAAACAAAAAAATCAATGCTCTTGAAACACAATTTATGAATGAGATAGGTAGCGCACTTATATGCCATTAATGCCATGTGTACGCTTGTATGCAGGTGCATGTCTACTCATGATTTAATAAAGTTGTTTGAGAGCTTGACAAGTTGTAAGATTTATCACCTTTGAACAACGTCTTTATACCACTTGCTAATGTAAAAGAGAGCGCTCTCTTGTATACAAGAGAGAGATAGTGTATGCATACTCAGCAAAAATATTCTACTCGCAAGTCTATTCCACATGGGCCGAAGGCCGATCGATCAGGTCCCTAGTGCATGTGTTGTTCTTTGAAAGTTCAACCATAATAATTTGAAGATCAAACTCCTTTAAAGCAAAAACTTGAAACAATAAACACACACATATATATATATATATATATATATATATATATATATATATATATATATATATATATATATATATATATATATTTCACATGGCGAGAGCATATGATATTTTTCCAAAGCGAGGACATGATGTTAATAGAGGAGAGTATACATAGATCTTGAGTGAAGGTGGAGAATTTAGAGAAAATTAACAATGAAAAAACTGTTAAAATAGTCAAATTTCTATGTTATTAATCTGGTTTCAACTTTCTTAGTGACTCTCATACATACTCCCATGCCTTGTTGAAAGAAACTAATAAACAGTAAAATACTAGACATCAATCTACATGGTCATGACTTTGTGTGGAGGAGACAAAGGACAGAAGGCCGAGGCTTCTTTTTTGAAGGTTATTCTATGGTGTTGAGATATCAAGCTCAACTTGTGATGATCCAGGATGAAACATATCATTTTTTTGTTTCTCTGACATGTATAGTTGTCACGTCGGTATATGTTAGGGATACTTCATTGAGCTTTATTAGATTTATCTATCGAGAGTGATGGCATATTTGTTTCTTGCCAGCTCACTCATTCGCGGATATTAGGATTTTCCTCATGTATTGTTCTTTATATATTGAACTTGTTGTATTCTTGTTTTTTGGGTCATTTGTGTACATTCCTCTTTATGTAGTAGAAGAGGAAGAAGAAGATCATTCTTCCTTGCCTCAATTTGTGTGTGTGCTTCTCTTTGAGAGTGAGAGTGTGTGTGTGAGCTCTCTTTCTTATCTCCTTCCTCGTGACATGGTATCAGAGCCAGGGTGGTTGTAGAGAGCTCGTGGAGAAGGTGACGGTGAAGAGTATGCGACAAGGTGTGGAGAAAATGCGAGTTACAAATGATTTGCATTTGCTACGAAAATCAGCGTGAAAGAGCCATCTCGACCTCCGTTTCAACCTCGCAAGGTGGGGCCCATAGAAAAACAAGGACAATTTAGAAATTGTAACTTGTGTCATGTTCGGCAACACTCATATATTCCAGATCCAGAATTTCAAGCGATTTTGCATACTGTTGATAAACGAAAACTGTGTTTTTTTGAGATCGAAATGTCACATCATAGTGCGATAGTGTTCAAGCAGAAGTGCTGCTTGTACTGTTTTGCAGTGTTCTGAATTGCTACAGAAATGGCAAATGCAGATGGAATGAGTCAACTTATGAGTGATAAGCTGGACAAGAACAACTTCCATGCTTGGAGATTCAAAATGACGAATTTCTTGATGGGAAAGGGCTACTGGAAATACATCGAAGGAGAGAACAAAAATGCTTTGCAGTTACGAGAAAGGAATCGGATTGCAAATCAATTAAGAGCATATGAGGAATGAAATCAAGGAGCACGAAAGGTAATGTATTGGCTATATGTTAGCATATAGGATAGCATGATTGGACATATACAGGATGCCAAGACTCCGAAACAGGCTTGGAATAGTTTGGTCACATTGTATGAGACAAATAGAAAGGCACGAAAATTGCAACTCAAGAACGAGCTGCATACATTGGACAAGAAGAGCATGTCGATAAGTGACTATACCTTGAAATGTAAAAGCATATGTAAGTCACTTGCATCTATTGGCGTGAATGTAGATGATGATGATAAGGTGGAAGTGTGCCTTCGTGGTTTAGGAGTTGCATATAAGTAGTTCAAAACTTCTACACAAACCAAACAAAATATTCTGAATTTTGTTGATTTGGTATCCATGTCGATTATTGAAGAAAAAATCTTGGTGAGGATTCAAAATCCCAAGGAAAGCCCAATTCTGAGTAGGTATTCTACTCTAGCAGAGGAAGAGACAGAGGTAGAGGTTTTGGAAGTGGAAGAGGAAACAATAACAAGGACCAAGGTCAACAACAGAATCATGCAAGACAAAGAGGAAAATTTCTAGGCAGGGGGAGCCAAAGAGGTCGCAAAAATTTCCAAAGAAACGATTGAGGTAATGATAGTAAAGGATGCTGGAATTGTGGTAAACCTCAACACTTCGAACGTGATTGCAGGTTGAAGAATCAAAATAACAGAAGGTAGCAAAACAACTATCCATCCACAAGTGTAGATGATCCTGAGAAGTTGTTCATGGTTCAACATCACATGATGAATACGATGTCTTTTGGTGTTTCAAAATCGAATGATAATGTGTGGTATGTTGATTGAAGTGCTTCAAATCACATGACCAGTCATGCAGAATGGTTAAGTAGTTTGAAGAAATTTCCAGTTCCTAGATATGTTGAAGCAGGTGATGATACATCCCATCCTATCGAGCATACAAGAAACATAGCATTGTCCATGGAGGATGGTAAGGTAAAACATCTTGCTAATGTGTTGCATGTTCCAAACATAACAAAGAATCTAGTTTCTCTTGGACAAATGGTTGACTAGGGATTACAAGGCGGGTTCAATGTTGATGGGTTATATGTAGAAGAGCACAAGTAGGATGGATGATTGATTGCCAAAGGAAACAAAGTGGGTAGGATGTTCACCTTAAATGTGAAA
Organism: Ceratopteris richardii; assembly: GCA_020310875.1. NCBI lineage: Eukaryota > Viridiplantae > Streptophyta > Polypodiopsida > Polypodiales > Pteridaceae > Ceratopteris > Ceratopteris richardii. The sequence goes on along the minus strand of CM035427.1, from coordinate 162,064,953 downwards.
ATTCCTGAAATGAATGCAGCCATGTTTGCAAAAGGTGCAGGAGTTATTGTTGATATAGAGATCTGGCACAAAAGAATTGGACATGCAAATCTACAAAGGCTAAAATTGATGCAATCAAAGGAGATCGTTCATGGACTACCAAATTTCAAGGTTTCAGATATGCAAAAGGTATGTGCAGCATGTCAATTTGGTAAACAGTCAAGATCATCGATTCCACATGACAAGCATGTTAGTGAGAATGTTCTAGAAATAGTACATACAGATGTTTGGGGTCCTGCAAAGACCACATCTATGGGCGGTTGCAGGTTTTATGTTACTTTCATTGATGACCATACACAGAAAGTGTGGGTATATTTCGTCAAAGAGAAGAGTGAGGTGTTCACTCACTTCCAAAATTTTAAAGCTATGGTGGAAAAGCAGACAGGGAAGTATATTCAAACATTAAGGTATGATGGACGAGTTGAATACAAAGCACAACAGAATGGCTTGGCTGAATGCAAAAATAGACATATTGCAGAAATAGCTAGAGCCTTGCTGGTTGAGAAGAATATGCCTTATTGAAATTGCGCAGAAGTTGTGCATACGACTGTATACATCATGAACAGAACTCCAACTGTTGTTGTACATCAAGTTACACCTGAAGAGAAGTTTACAGGTAAAAAGCCAAACTTATCACATATGAAAGTTTTTGGTTGTATCGCATATGTACATGTTCCAGATGAGTGAGGATGAAGCTTGATCCAAAAGCAGAAAAGTGTGTCTTCATTGCATACTCCCTTGAGCAAAAGGGATATAAATGTTACAACCCACTCACTCCACAGGTGAAGGTGAGCAAAGATGTGGTATTTGATGAAATGTCCAGCTTCTATGCAGATGCCAAAGAAGGACTGAACATTGAATTAAATGACAAAGAAAATGCTGAAAAATCAAGTGTGAAATCTCAAGTTTTGAGTGGATGAGATGCACCACCAAGCAACAGTTCCAAATCAAATCCATGGAGTGGAAGATTGCGTGGAAATTTTAGTCCAACAAATTCATCAAACACATCCAAGAAAGGTAAAGAAAAGCTTTATGTTGGTAGTAAAACATGTGCAGGTTTTGAAGATGTTCATGGAGATTCAAGTAGTTCAGAAAAGATACTTGATGAGTAACTTGGATTGCCCTCTATGAAGACTCCAGGAGTAAGAAAAGCACATGTAGATGATGCAAGGAGAAGTGACCCAGGACCAAGAAGATATGGGAGGATGCGGAATTCAATGCAACGATTGACATATGATAGTTACATGGCTCGTCATTGTGCCTACATGACAAAGCTGATACAAGATGCTGAACCTTCTTGTTTTGAAGATGCAATTGGAAATGCAGATGGGGAAAATGCTATGGATGAGGAGATGGATGCATTTAATGGAAATGATACATGGAAGCTGGTTCCATTGCTGCAAGGAAAGAAACCCATAGGCTGCAAGTGGGTTTACAAGGTAAAGCACAATGCTGATACATGGTGAGTTACAGGAAGAAGTATACATGGACCAACCACAAGGATATGAAGATTCAAAGCATCCAGAATATGTTTGTAGGTTGCAAAAGGCTTTGTATGGGCTGAACCAAGCTCCTCGTGCATGGCATGCAAGGATTCCTGATTGTTTAGCCACCATTGGGTTTTCTTTATGTGATGCAGATCATTCACTATATGCAAGGAAGGGTGATCATGGCATCACAATTGTGGCTATTTATGTTGATGACTTGATTGTAGGTGGTGATTATGAAGAAAGCATTAAAGAGGTAAAGCAACTTCTAAAGCAGGAATTTGATATGAAAGGTCTTGGTGTGTTGCACTATTTCTTGGACATTGAGTTTATACATACAGAAATAGGTATATGGATGTCACAAAGGCAATATGCCTTGAATATGCTGGAAAAGTATGGTATGGCTGATTGTGAGCCAATTTCTATGCCATTATATTAGAATTTGAAGTTGGATACTGCATAACATGAAGCATTGGAAAATGCTACTATCTACAGGAAAATTGTGGGAAGCTTGATATATCTCACAATTACAAGGCCTGATCTTAGCTACACTATTGGACTTGAAAGTCAGTTTATGTAGGTTCTAAAGAAGCCACATTTAGATGCTCTGAGGTGCACTCTACATTATGTGAGTGCTACTTTGGATAATGCATTTTTTTATGAGGCTGGTATAGATTTGTAGGTTCATGGATACACCGATGCAGATTGGGCTGGTAGTATTCCAGCTAAAGGATCTACTAGTGGCATTTTATTCTCACTTGGGAGTGTCGTTGTTACATGGAGCAGCAAGAAGCAACCCACTATTGCTTTGTTGAGTACAAAGGTTGAGTATAGAGGTGCTACAATGGCATCATGTAAGGCATCATGGCTAGAGATGCTACTTGCAGATTTAGGTGTGGAGGTGCAAAATCCTATCACTATCTATTGTGATAATCTTAGCAGTATATAGTTAGCACGAAACCCTCTTGTTCATGCTAGAACAAAGCATATCGAGGTACATTATCACTTCATCATAGAGAAGGTACTAGCAGGTGAGATTGATCTTGTTTATGTGAGAACAGATGAGCAGGTTGCTGACATCTTCACCAAAGCACTTGGAGCTGAGAAGTTGAAGAAGTTTAGGGAGATTCTTGGATTAGAGGATATAAGGTTGAGCATGAGGGGGAGTGTTGAGATATCAAGCTCAACATGTGATGATCCAGGATGACACATATCATTTTTCCGTTTATCTGATATGTATAGTGGTCACATCGGCATATGTCAGGGATACTTCATTGAGTTTTATTAGATTTATCTACCGAGAGTGATGGCACATTTGTTTCTTGCCCTCATTTGCAGATATTAGGATTTTCATCATGTATTGTTCTTTATATATTGGACTTGTTGTATTCTTGTTTTTTAGGTCATTCTTGTACATAAAAAGAGAAGAAGAAGAAGATCATTCTTCCTTGCTTGAGTCTGTGTGTGTGCTTCTCCTTGAGAGTGTGTGTGTGTGTGAGATCTCTTTCTTATCTCCTTCCTTGTGACATATGGTTCCTAGATGGGTAGTGCAATGAGTGTACATGATACCTCATGGTCATCTTAAGGTTTCTAGATAGGTAGTGGAATGAGTGTGTATGATGGTAAGATGTCTACTCTAGAAGATTCCATATTGTATTCTATTTGGAGGCAAGAGTAAAGGAGGATGGGAGGTGAGTAGCACACATAATGACTTTTTAATCTCTTTATATAGTTGGTATCTAGAGTCAAGTTAGGTCTAATGCAAAATTTGTGAGAAGACTTGCTATTTTTCTCTCAAGAACATACATGCTATCACAGAGATTTATATCTATTTGAGTACATGGTGTTTGTTGTTTCATTATATTGCATGTCCTTGCTTTATCTTACTATGTGTCATAGTCATGCATCTTAGATTGTACTATGTCTTGTGGGTCTGTTACCCATACAAATACTCCTTTATTTTGATGACCTTGAGTAACCTTGTGAATCATCTCTACACATCACCATGAAATCTTTTAGAAGTTACATCATGCCATTGCATACATCATTGATGATGCCATCATGGAACATTCTACAAGAACTTTAACCACCCTCCAAGTCCTACATATGCAGGGGCTCACAATAGAGATCATTAGTCTTGCCAATGCCAATCTTGGGAGCCCAAGGAATCAAAACCTCAAAGTTGGTACATTCTAGTTCCAGTTTTTGTTCTTTTCTAGCTCCTAGTTCTAGTTTTGTATAGTCTAGCTTCTAGTCTTCTTGTTTAGCCATGTTGTAATCTCATAGTATGAGATCTATTTAAGTTTTTTTTTTCCATACCTTATTCATCTTCTTCAAGGGAGTTCTTATTATTCTGATATAATGATTCATACAAATGGTTCAGAGTTGTGAGAACGCTTACATCTTTACTAGTCTAGTTTATAGCTCAAATTTTCATGATCCTCTTTACCTTGTCCACCTTTGTACACACTTTCAATGTGTGTTGTTTTTTTATGAATAGTTCAAGGACCGTGAAGATATGGACATCTTATAATCATTTTAGACTAAGATATGTGTCGTAGGCTTTGTAAAAGAAACCCTTTTTCATTTGCTCATAATTTTATTATTATCATGAATTGTAAGCATGTACATGTTTTTCTATAAATAGATGTATGAACTGCCTCTTATGGTGCATTTTGTTGAAACAACGTGCAACTTTTCTTTTCTTTTTTTCATTATTTGTATAAAGAAACCTATTTTTGAATTAATATAATTTTGTTCTAAATACACATGCTTTCAAACATATCCCATGAAGCATATCGGGGGATTTTATACCTAGCATAATGTAAGTTATATATCTTTTTCTCTTCATTCAATCAGCTTACTTAACTAGCATCAAGTAAGTTATATATCTTTTTCTCTTCTTTCAATCAGTTTACTTACATTATGTAAGTTATATATCATGTAAGTTAAGTCTGCATCTAGCTATCTTGTGGTTAAAGCACGACTTTTGTCAAATTTTTTGCAACATAGCACAGAACAACCTACAACATGGGAAAAACTTCAAGTAAAGGTGAAGGAATCTTTCTATCCACTCAATTTCAATTACGTGCTAGAAGAGCTTGGGATATTTGCATGGAAGGAAGATGGCAATGTTTCATCTTATATGGAACCCTTTTGGAAATATCTTCTTCTTGTATGTATGCTTGAAAAGGTACTAAAGATACATTCTAATGAAAATATGAACATGCTTTAGAGATGGGAATCCAATACAAGCTTAAAAACCTATGCCCTTGTTAGCCTTAACCTTCCGGATTTATGAAGGATGCAGGTCGAACAAGGTTCTTGGGTGGGATGACTCAGGACAGAGTCTAAGTCTCTATATTTTTCCCTTCAAACCCACTCTTCTGCTTTACTTATCCATTTCTTAGGTAAACAATCAATATCTTTACCGATAATAGATTGAATATCGAGCATTGAATCCTTAATATTCACTTCCCAACACATAGAATATACGTAGAGTCTTGAAAATTCACCGAACAATATTCCTTTACCGAAATAGATAGACAATGCAGACAACATTCCTTCGTGTAGAATACAGATACGAACAGTCAATCACTTAATACCTAGACATACATAACAAAAATTGTGAACCAAAAAAGTGATATCGACACCAAAATTTAGAGAACTTGTGTCTGAAGCACCCACTCGCAAAGGAACTTCCACCAATGTACATCGTGGGCTCTGTGTGTGTGTGTATGTATGTATCTAGCACTCTTCCATTGTATAGTCCTAACTTTTCGGCTAGTGACTATTACTCAAAATATATAATAGAAATATGTATTTTACAAGAAAAAATGGATGAAATGTAGTAGATTGTCTTGGAAGGGTTATTTTAAGGGTGTGCTTATTTTAACAAGTTTCTCTCCAGTGTTAGGTCCTAAATAATGTGTGATGAGTTGATCTTTTAGTACGTATGTTTGCCTATCTTGGGTCTTTGGTCATATACCAAAAAAAATGCCAGTACTTTGGGTGCGGCCATCTGCATGATGCAAGTGCTCGAAGACCATTGATCTAGAACAGACTATAAATCAATAATTTCGAGTGTAAGCAAGTCTTGACTGGCCTTTGGAAATTCGATTTCTTTGTCATTGGATAAACCATCAAACATATGGACAAGTTCAGCTACATGGGGCATGGTATGGATTTCATAGGGAGCGAGGTCATCAAGGGGGATGTATACTTCTAATGAATGTGTTTAAAAATAAGTTCTTTTGTAGACCACTCATGTAGGACCTTGGCCTATTTACACCATGGTCTTCCAAATCGTAAATTGTAGTCTAAACTAGATTCTAGAAGCGCCAAAACAACAAATTTCATGTCAAATACTTCTCCTTTCAGTGTGATTGGTGAAAGAAGTTGGAGAGGTTTGTAGAAGCTTGGAAGTAGGTTTGTTAGGTAGTGGGATCTAGTAAACCCGCATAGGACCTACCGTAGATCTTTGGATGTGTAAAATAGAACTTGTATGCTTGTGCTTATTGCAATAAAACCCAATAGGTACTTTGTAACATCAATAAGAACAAGTTCATGCAAAACAGATAACTTGCACATTGCCTAATTCACAAAACACTTTTTATTCTTGGATGGAAGCTATGACTTCAAACACTGAGAGCAGCCAACACAATTACGATTGGGAAAATTCCTCTTAAGAGAGTTTCATACATAATGCATAAAAGCCCTAATCTACATCAACCAATGAAGGAGCAATAAACTTAACACTGATTGGATGTCATCCCAAATTTTTAGGACTTTGTAGAAGATGAGCGCGAGACCTTCACGTGAGGATCTCTCTAGATCTAAGAAACCAAATGACTTGAAATTTATATACATAAACTAGAAAGTATTACCTTTCTAATGAGTGCTAATCACTTCATTTAGAGCTCTTTAGCGAGAGTAGCAACCTCTGCAAGTTTACTGGTGTTGAAGAAGAAGGTGCAAAGAAATGAAGGAGTAACACAATGGTGGCCAAAGTGTATGTATATTGCTTCTATGTTTATGTACAATGGATTTAGAGTCTTTATATAGACGCTTGAAGCCCTCCACGAATTTTACAACTAGTTTTTGAATTCAAATTGAAGCGGGATAGTTTTTTGGAATGAATCAGTCTACTTGGCTACTATGTAAGAAAAGTGAAGATCTAGTTTGATCTACTTTTGGTGGCTGATTGATTGATCAAATTGAAACTATCTCAAACTCATGGATTTTGAGCCTTTAATTTATCCTTTGTCAAGAGTAAATCTCTATGAAAATAAATGATCACAAAATATCCTTATGAAAAACCATAGAAAATGAATATTGATGAAGAACTTCTTCAAGAGATATCTTTGGAACATTCCAGATGATTGTTTGATGAAGTAGAACAAATCCACCTCAAGCATGGTATAAGCTTAATGTTCCAACATCTCCCCCTCAAGCTAAAGTATGCTTGAGTTATTCATTCTCTGATAGGTTGAATGCCTACCATAGATTTGAGTTTGCATGGCATTATCCCATCAAGTGCCTTTTTCATCATGTCTACCATTTTCTTCTTAGTAGCAACAAATGATAAGTCGATTTCCTTTGCCATAAGCTTCTCTCTGACAAAGTGGTAATGAACCTCTATTTGCTTTGTCCTTCCATGGAAAATTGGATTTGTAGCTAGATGCATAGAAATTACATTATCTCCAAGTGTGGGAGGCTTGGAACTTACAAGTTCCAAATCATAGTACAAATCTTTGAGACATATTGATTCCTGAGTTGCAATAGTTAGACCTCTATACTCTACTTCAGTTGAAGATAAAGCAAATATTGGTTGCTTCTTCGAACTAGAAGAAACTAATTTTGACCCCGCAAATGCTAAGTAACCAGATGTGCTCCTTCTATCATCCTTTGCTCCTACCTAATCTACATCTGAATATATTTTGATATCTAAATCTAAAGAGTAAGGATAGAAGATACCTTCATCAAGTGTTCCTTTGAGGTACTTGAGTACTCTCTTTGCAACATCCATGTGTGGTCTTCTAAGTGAGTGCATGAACAGGCTAAGCGCTCCCACACTATAGGATATATTTGGTCTTGTGTGAGTAGGATATATCAAGCTACTAGCTAAACTTTGATACTCTTCAGGATCATGGATGTGCTCACGTTCATAAACAATTAGTGTATGATTCAATTCCAAAGGTGTAGCTACAAGCTTTGTGTTATCCATTCTAAACTTGAGAAGAAGGTCTTGAATGTATCTTCTCTAAGTTAGATACGTCCCTTCATCGGTTTAAATCACCTTCATACCTAGGAAATATGTGAGCTCATCTAAGTCACTAATTTTGAACTCCTCTTGCATATGTCTTTTGATCCTTTGAATGCCATTGAGTCATCACCTATCGCAATTATGTCATCAACATATATACATAGATAGATAACCTCATTGTGATTCCTTTTGATGAATAGAGATGGATCTTAGTTATTAGATGTGAACCCTTGATCTTGAAGGTATGTAGCCAACTCATAATTACAAACTCTAGGAGCTTGTTTCAATCCATACAATGCTTTCTTAAGCCTGCACGCATAAGAAGTATGATTAGGGTTTTCAAAGCCTGGAGGTTGTGACATGTATACCTCTTCACTTATCCAACCATTTAGAAATGCATTTTTCACATCAAGTTGGAGGAGTTTCCAATTTCTTGCAGTGGCTACACTTATCAATGTTTTGATTGTAGTCATCTTTGCAACTAGTCAGAATGTTTCCTCATAGTCTATAGCATGCGTTTGTGAACATCCTTTGGCAAATAATATGGCCTTGTACCTAAAAATTGATCCATCTGAGTTCCTTTTAAGTTTATATAACCATATACAACCAATTACCTTCTCATTGTAGACCCAATTCCCAACTATCCATCTCCTTCAAAGCATTTATTTCTTCTTTCATAGCCTTCTCCCAATTAGGGTTTCCCTCTGCCTCTTCATAGGTTGAGGGTTCTTTTGAAATTAAGTCCTTTTCCAAGTAGATTGAATGCTTTATAGGATATGTTGAATCATATACATATCTTTTTGGTTGTTTCTTCTCCCTTGTTGATCTTCTAGGTGCTTGCTTGGAGCATTCTCCACACTCTTGCATTTTTGCTTTGCCTCTTGACTTCCATACCTTTTAATCCATTTCCCTTTCATCTTGGTCATCATCTATATCACTTCTTGGATCTTGGACATGTCTATCATGCTTGCTTCCTAATTTTTGGAAATTAGAATCAAGGTCATATGGTAAAGTTACCTTTTGTTTTTCTTCATCATACCAAGATCTTTGTACTTCAAACACAACATGCCTACTTGTAGTGAATTTCTTGGTTGAAGGATTATAGAATTGTAACCCATATGAGTTGAATCATATCCAATTATTACAACCTTTACTGCCGTTTCATCTAGCTTACCTCTGATTTGTGAAGGTACATGAACATTAGCTAAAGAACCAAACACCTAGCAATGTCCTAGAGTATGTTTTCTTCCATGACATGCTTCATAAGCATTCATACCCTGAAGTGATTTGGATGGTAGTCTATTCACAAGGTACATAGCAGTTGAAATAGCCTCTACCCATAGATAATGTCAAGATGCCAATGGGATCATTTTATGTTGCATTCTAGAGGATGATCATATAATGCTAGTAGCCAATGCTCATGTGGATGCTTTTGGTAGGCATCTTTGTAAATCAAGAACTTTGAAGAACATGCAAATAAATGGTATATATTGACCACATATGGAAAGAAAGTACATGAATCTATTAGTGCTTGTTCTACTTGCCAAGTAATCCCCATAATACAACATGTCGTTCCATAATATGTTTTGCATGGAAGTTATGGAGCTAGAACATAATAGATTATTTGAAATTTGGCACTTATTCTCAAGGAATGAACATACCTAGAAACTTTACATGAAGAGAGCCATGATTATGTTTATATTAGCAACATGCTCTACAAGTGAGACAAGGATAACTTCCTACACCTCTGTGTACATGAAGAAGATCATTTGCCACTATTGGAAGTTGCACACTCAAGTGTTTTTCCATAGAGCTAACAACTTGAATGATTTTATTTGTTGGTATATGGTGGCCCACCTTATGTGTGGATGCTCAAACATCCGTGAGTAGGTGTGATACTTTGCAAAGAGAAAAATATCCATTTAATTGAGATCAAATGCCTTCGCAAACAATAATGGAGGACGTACATTTGCCAATTGGGTGATAGAATTTATTGGTCCTATTAGCCCACATGCCAAAGGATCTCATGTTGAGTACATCATACTGGAAAAGAATTATCTCACTCAGTGGGTAGACACATATAGTAAAACAAAAGTGGTTTCTCAAACAATTGCAAAAGCATATCTTCATGAGAGTTGGCCTCCTTATTGGGATAATCAATGATCAAGCTACTCACTTTGTCAATTTAATTCATAGATTCTTTATTGAAAGAATTTCTAGTTGCACAATTAAATTAGATCCTACCATCTCCAAGCAAGCGATCAAGTTGAGAGTTTCAAGAAGATGCTATGCACAATGGTGACCAAATCGGTTAATTCAAGACACTCATACTAGGATAAGAAATTTCACCATGCAATTTGGGATTATCATGTTGCTTATAAGACCACGATAGGATCTAGTCTTTTTAATTTAGTAAATGGGAAACATGTCATTCTTCCTATTGAATTCCTTGTACCAGGCATGAAACTAGCATGCAAATATGATTGGAATTGTCATGAGTTGTCTCCCTTGCTGGATAAAATAGATGCTCTACAAGATATACACCTTTGGGTTGCAATGAACATGGATGTGCTTAACAAATGCAAAAAATCTTATTTTGATGCTCACATTAAAGATAAGAACTTCAAAAAGGTGATAAAGTACTTGTTTACACCTTGAAAAAACATGATACAAAGCTATAGAAAAGATGGCTTGGACCCTATGTGATACATTGCATATCACCTACTAGTGCCATCGAATTAGCCACACTTGAAGGGGATATTTTTCCAAATTATATCACTGGTTGTAGAGTCAAGCACTACAAAAAACCCCACACTAGAAAAATCTTAAGATGATTACAAGTGAGTATGAATATATGACAAGAAGGAAAATCAATTAGATTCAAAAATCAACAAGAAGCCATAGAGTGTATCTGTAAGAAACAATTGCTGTTAGAGCATGTAAATCAAAACATGCATGTTAATGACCATAGAGAAATACTCATTGAGTCATTTATACAACTGAAGCCTTTACCATGGCTATGTGTCAAGTGCACTCAATGCAAATCCAATCAGAATAGAGGACCATGCATAACTACTCAATTAGGGGACTCCCCTAAACATATTGGTAAAATTTCTTGTTGATATAGGTGTCCCAACTAACATGATTCTATTACCACTTGTATAGGGTTCAAAAGCTAAACTGAAATCCATTGAAGCCTACTTGATAGGATTAGGAGGTATTCAAACACATGTGTTGGAGAATTTACACTTCTCACATGCATTTGGAAAAAGCCAAAATACTAATAAAATTTCTAGTCTATAAGGATGATGATCTGATTGAAGAGGTCATGTTGGGACAATATTGGCTATCGGATAATTTTGGTAGGTCTCAACCTAGCAGACAGTAAAATGATACTCAATTGGGAAGGAAAACAAGTCCTACTATTACCTTTTACTTCTTACTCACTTAATGGCATGATCACTAACAAGACTCCAAAGGCTATTGAGCCTCTCTCTAATGTTGTAAACATACCCAAAACTCCATTTGTTAATCAAACTAAACTAAAAAAATAAAATTGCAAACAAGTACAAGAGAGTCCAAGGAACTCACACAAACACACATGCATTATTTGAAGATTCTCATTGTCATCATCAAAAGAAACAAACCTAACATAAAAAGCCACTTTGCGATTCAAAGTCCCCACATAAAGAGCCCAAACTGATTTGCACTCCCAAGGACATTAGAGCCAATCAACATTCATCAAATCAATTATAGGTTCCAAAATCTATCTTTATGGCTCAATCTAGATGAATCCCAAAGAAGTCCTAGAACCTAGGGTCAAAAAAGTGAACGAGGGCTCATAGATGACATAATGCAATTATAGGAACAAAAGCCTAGGATTATTCAAAAGTGGGTACTAAAAAAGTCTCAACTACAATCCAAGAACAAGACAATGCATACTAGGTGGATTTCAAATAAATGTATAGCTCCCCTTCCTAATCCCATAGTCAATTCTTCACCAATCAATAAACAATCAAACCAATCACCATCAAAGAGTGTGCACAACAATTGAAATCATTACTTTTTAGATTTTCATAAACTCATGCTCTTGTAATTCATGCATATGTTTTGAAGAGAGAAATCATAGACTTGAGTATACGTACATAACATTCTTTTCTTTCTATATTCAAAACTAACACTAGCCACCTAGAACTCCAAGTTGATCTATACAAGCAATCAAGCATAAATATTTGATTTATCAAGGACACCAAGAGAGATCCATCTTTGTGCAAAGACCATGTGATATATGCACCACCCTATCTTTTGCACCAATCAAATCTATTGCACTTCAAATGTGCATCAAATATAGGGCCACATTACATGACCTTGCATGAGAAATTATTGTTCAAAGCCCATGTACAAGAGTGATACCTTGTAACGTGAGGGTACACATCACCTATAATACTAGGTTTTCGTAATGTTTTCTTTAAAGTTATGCTCATAGATAAGAACAATATCCAAGCTACAATAGAAGTGGCATAATGATCTTCAACTCGACAGCTTAGCCAAATTCAAATACACAATTCTAAGTGAAGTTGATGATTGTCTCCTTTCGACAATACATGCTCATTCAAAGACAACTAGGCCACCCCAAGAGAGCAAATTACCTTGTTTTTCCTGAACTATTTGATCCAAAAAAGGGCCTATGAAGGACCCATCCTTTGAACATTCAAATACTCCTTTTCAACATGTCTTTTTGATGCTAGTGTTTTAAAAATATACTTCTCAAAAAGATCCTCATCGAAGAAATTCAAGGTTATTCTCATAGAAGATCAAGCAATGCAACTCTTGGAAACACACATTATGATTGTGTTACTTCATTACAATCTAGAAAAAAATCATTTCTCTTGGTGTATTGTACTAAGTAATCCTCCTATGACCACTTCCAAAGTTCATCTCTGATAATTTTTTTCTTATTTTAAAGTTAATGCAAGTAACTTTATTTTCTTTTTTATTTATCACATCATGCACTATCTTTCAAACCCAATCCATTTTACTTTTTGATTTTTCTCCATCCATTTTATTTTCTTTTGTGAGAGGTCATAGAAAACTCATGCACACCCTCATTCTGAATTGTTGTATTTTCTTTTAGCGCATCATTTTTTTGAGGGTACACATACAAGATATTAAAAAAAATCCAAAATAGTCTCCAAAAAGCTAAAACCTACCTATTTAAGAGTTTTTAATTGAGCTCAGTACATTAATAAGAAGTTTTTAGAGAGTTTCACTTGATTGCTAGACACAACAAAGATATTAACTATAGTGTGCAAATTGTTGAAAATCAAGTCTCAACCATGCAAAAGGACTCATCCAAGAGTTTTGCAAGTGGACCAATAAAAAAGGAGGACCCAAAGTTGTGTAATCAAGTTAAAAGCTCCACCAAAATCAATCAAATTCAAATCTCATCAATCACTCACCAAAAAGTGCACTACACTGATTGCTGGGTGGTTAGCTATATTGTAGGAAAAGTAAAACTCTATATAAACAACATCCTACCTTTGTTTCTTGAGTTCTATGAATTCCATGAGTTTTAACACCTATTTTAGTGAATTCATAAACTCTAGCAAGCAGGCCCCTTGCTCGCTTAGCTCATTTTTGCATGATTTTTGCTCCTCTCTATCTAGAGGTGTAGATAGGCTTTTCCAAGTATGATTGCACCAGATTGTAGAGCATTGTTTGATCTTGCATTATGCTCATTTAATTGATTTCAAGCTTCATTTGGTTCCTCATATAGTGCCGCAAAGTTTGACAAAGTTTCAAGCTCTTTGCTTGAGTGAGTTGTGAGAAATTGCTAAGTATGTGAATCTATATCTCTACACATAGGCACAAAGTGTTGCAAACACATAGATGTTTTTGCAGTGGATGGTTCTCCCATCTGGAATATCCATTTGGGATGATTTAAAGCTTCTTAGGTAGCTCTTAAAGTCTAATTTTATTTTGCAAAGTTTTCTTTTAGTTCTTTATAGAGGTCTAGAGAAAAAGGCAGAACAATGATCATATATCACTACTTGTGGGCTTAGTGGAGGGTAGCCATCTTCCATTGTTGCATTGGGGTGTTAGAATCATCCCATCAATGGTATTAGAGCATTTTGGAGGCTTGGAGACATCACTGGGAATCATATTGAAGACTTGAAGGGATCAAAACAACTCATGGAAGCACAAGGAAGACTTGTCAAAGCAAGAAGACATCAAAGGGGTACGTCAATTGAGATCTCAACTAGTCGAAGGTTAACAAGGGAGAAGCTATCAAAAGGTAAACTCCACACCTTGGAAAGCGTATAAAAACTTGAGGAGAAGCTAGAGGAGCATCTTAGAGCTCATTATGGTCAAGTATAATACACAAATAGAGAAGTTAGAGAAAGGCAACTATCAACCATGGAAATTTAGAGTTAGCAACTACTTTATGAGCAAAGGATTATGGGGATTAGTGAGTGGAATAGATTCAATGCCTCATGCACATGATCCACCACTTCAAGTGTAGGTCATGGCACTTAATGAATGGATAGAAAGGGATAGGAGAGTCATATTCATTCCATCCCAAAACATAAGCAATAGCCTGATAGGGAATATACAAGACTTGGACACATCCAACAAGATTTGGGAGACCTTGGAGAGATTGTACTCTTCATCAACCAAGGCAAGGAGGATTCAGCTCAAGAATGAGCTAAATAATCTTAGGAAAGCACCAAGCACTAACATAAATGTACATTTTGAAGGTTAAGGAGCTTGTAGATGCCCTAGGCTCAATTAGGAGCCCAATCGAAGATGATGTTTTTGTTGCACACAATCTTAACGGCTTGAGAGAGGATGAAAGGTGGAAAGAAATCACCGCATTAGTTTATGTGAGGTATTACCTACTAGAATTTGATCAATTATTCACATTGATGGTGACTTAGGAGATGAACCAAGGACGTTCACAATCAAAGGGAAGCTAAGCCCAAGTTTTCTATGTTGGTAGAGGCAAAGGAAAAAGAGGTGGAAAAAGCTTCCAAGGCAGAGGGAGAGAAAGGTCAACCTCAAGCTCAAGCAACCAAGAAGGCTCGAACAAAGCTATGGATCAAGAGAAAGAGGAAGGAGTAGAGGAAGAGGAGGAAGATCACATGGAAGAGAAGCATCCAATGGAGAATGCTACAATTGTGGAAAAGCAGGCCATTATGCAAGAGATTGTTGCTCCAAAGGAGGAGCTAATCAAGGATACAAAAGGAACCAAGGTAATTATGCTAATACTTCAAAAAATGCTTATGATGTATGGGTCAAGTGAAAGAGTCAATTCATATTTTACATGGTACATTGATAGTGGTTGTAGCAACAATATGAGTTGCAATAAAGATGTTTCCTTTAATTTGCATTTACCCATGACTCAAGGACATGTAGAGATAGGAGATGAAACTGAGCACAAGATTACACACATGGGAGATGTTGCATTTAATGGATCTCAAAGCTCCAAGGTGTTGAGGGATGTGTTGCTTGTGCCAACCATCACCATGAATTCGGTTTTAGTAGGTCAAATGGTTGAAATAGGTTATGAGGTGAGGTTCAATGATCAAGAATGTTTTGTTGAAGACCCGATACACGACCACAAACTCATAGCAAAAGGAAAGAAGCAAGGAAGACTCTTCACCATGGAGGTAAAACCATCAACCCCTCACACTGTCTACTTGTCAATTGAAAATAAACAAATTGCAGAAATCGACTTATGGCATTAAAAAATTGGGCTCATAAACTTACAAAGGATGAAGGAAATGCAAAGGAAGGGCTTGATAAGTGGTCTACCTAATCTTACATCTCAAAATGTGCAACATTTGTGCCATGCTTGTCAATTAGGGAGAAAAAGTAGATTGCCATTCAAGAAGGGAGCACATGTGAGCAATGAAGCGTTGTATCTTATACACATAGATGTATGGGGACTTACAAGGGAGCCATCCTTTGGAGGTAATAGATATTTTGTCACATTTATAAATTATCATTCAAGGTTTTTTGTATGTATTGCATGAAGTCAAAGTCAGAGGTGTTTTACCACTTCAAGAGGTTCAAAAAGCTAGTGGAGAAGGAAACAGGGAAGTATATAAAGAATCCTAGATTGGATGGAGAGGGAGAGTATTTTTCAAATGAATTTTCAGATTTTCTTCATGAACATGACATCAAACGACAATTAACTTGCAGGTATACACCTCAACAAAATGGGGTGGCAGAGAGGAAGAGCATATATATAGCATAAGTGGCTAGATCTTTGTTAAATGAAATGAATGTTCCTAATTCTTATTGGGATGATGTAGAAAATATAGCCATATACATTATGAATATGTATCCAACATCAAGAGTACATGGAGTTACATATTATGAAGCTTGGTGTGGTAAGAATTCCAACCTTTCACATCTCAAAGTATTTACTTGTATGTGTTATGTTCACATACCTCAAGAATTGAGACACAAGCCAGACCCGAAGGCAAATAGGTGTACATTTCTTGGATATTCTTCAGATCAAAAGGGTTTTAGATGTTATAACCCTTGCACCCCAAAGAGCTTAAGGTTTCTAGGTATGTAATATTTGATGCATTGCTACTTTGGTATGGTAGCAAAGATGTGTTATAGGTTGACGATGCATATGAGGTTGAGAAGAAGTTCAAAGAGCAACAACAAAGCATGGAGATGAGTGGTCCAACCATTTCAAGCACACCATCAGACGATATTACTAAATTAGCTTGGCATGGAAGAACAAGGAATGAAGCTTATTCAAGTGAAATAAGTAGCAAAGGAAAGGAAAAAGTAAATGACAAAGACCATCGATGGATAGACATGGAATCTACAAGTGACAAAGATATGGAGAAACTAGAAACTCCAGGATTTAAAGGTTCTAAACCAAGGAGGAGGATATTCCTAACATCTAATAGTGAGATAAGGTCATGGAATAGGGTTAAATACCCTCTTCAAAGGTTAACTTATGATTCATTCATTGCAAGACACTATGCCTACATGAGTCAAGTTAGTGTGAAGAACACGACTTTTTTGAAAAATCAAATAAGCTTAGGGAATGGATTGAACCAATGGAGGAGGAATTCCAGGCACTTGACAAAAATGATACTTAGTCATTGGTGCCAAGAAACAAGGACATGAAAGTCATTGGCAAATTATATTGTCACAAAAAATAGGTACTTGCTTAACCTACAAATCAAGATGAACAAACAAATTCTTGAGCCGCATACGTTCACATGAGACTCGTGCTAAGCCTCTATACTCAGCTTCAGTCAAGGAGAGAGCCACCGTTTTGTTGCTTTGACATCCATGAGATGGTCTTCTCGAGCATAATAACATATCCACTAGTGCTCCTCTAGTCATCTTTGGAACCTATCCAATCAACATCACAATAAGCTTATACATCTAATCCATCATTAAGTGGATAATATAGCCCTTCCTTCATTGATCCTTTGAGTTACCTAAGTACCCTTTTGGCTACAACAAGATGAGGTACTCGGTGCCTACAAAATTGAGATAACACTCCCGCTACATGTGCAATATTAGGTCTTATCATGGTAGCGTACATGACAGAAACAATTATTGACCTATACATGGTCACATCCTTCACTTCTTCACCTTCAAGAGCACTTAATTTAACAATTACTTCTAATGGATATGAAATGGGCTTGCAATCACACAAGCCAAACTTCTTCAAAAGATCTAGAGCGTGTTCCCTTCGCATCAAGTATATACCTTTTTCTTTGTATAATACTTCAATCTCAAGGAAGTACCTCAAATCCCTAAATCAAAGATTATAAAATCATATCAAAGCTTCCTCTTTATGTCCTTGATGTTAGATTCGTCATCGCCTGTAATGATCAAATCCTCAACATATATACAAATGAAAACAATTTCGGTACCTTCCTTCTTCACAAAGAGTGATGGGTCTACATTGGGATTGCTCCATAAAGACTACCTCTTCAAGCTCTCCATTTAGGAAAGCATTCTTCACATCCAACTGGTACATCTTCCAACCTTTTGAGGTTGAAATTGTAATCGAAATTCTTATGGTGGACATCTTAGGTATTGGAATGAATGTTTTCTCAAAGTCTATGCCATAGGTTTAAGCAAAACCTTTGGCAACCAACCTCGCTTTATACCTAGAGATGTTCCTATTTGCACGCCTCTTTACCTTGTACACCCATTTTAGAATATGCTTGGCTCAAAATATGTTGTTCAATGCAAGGTCAAAACATATAGAAGTGCATTACCACTTTATTAGAGAGAAGATCATGTCAAAGGATGTCAAGGTGGAGTATGTCAATACAAATTACCCATATGTGGATATGTTTACCAAAGATTTGGATGGAATAAAGCTACAACACTTCAAGGCATGCATTGGAGTGAATGATCTAGGCATTGAGACTCGAGGGGGAGTGTTGAAAATCAAGTCTCAACCATGCAAAAAGACTCATCCATGAGTTTTTCATGTGGACCAATAAAAAAGGAGGACCCAAAGTTGTGGAATCAAGTTAGAAGCTCCACCAAACTCAATCAAATTCCAATCTCATTGATCACCCACAAAAACTGCACCTACACTAATTGCTGGGTGGTTAGCTAGATTCTTGGAAAAGTAAAACTCTATATAAGAACCATCCTGCCTTTCTTTCTTGAGTTTTATGCATTCCAAATTTTTTTCCAATTAGTTTAGTGAAGTCATAAAATCCAGCAAGCAGCCCCTTTGCTTTCTTAGCTCATTTTTGCATGATTTTTGCTCCTCTCTATCTAGAGGTGTAGTTAGGCTTTTCTAAATCTGATTGTACCAGATTGCAAAGCATTATTTACTCTCTCATTGTGCTCATTTTCATTGATTTCAAGCTTCATTTCATCTCTAGTGCCCAAAAGTGTGTGAAAGTTCAAGTTCTTTGCCCGAGCGAGTTGTGAGAAATTACTAAGTTTGTGAAGCTATATCTCTACACATAGATAGAGTGTTGCAAACAAGTAGCCTTTTTTATAGTGGATGGTTCTCTTATTTGGAATATCCATTTGGGATAATTTAAACATTTTTGGGTAGCTCTAAGATTCTACTTTAATCCTGCAAAGTTTCGTTTTAAGTCTTTGTACATGTGCAAAGAAACGTTCAGAATAGTGAGAATATATCATTGCTTGTGAGCTTAGTGGAGGGCAGCCATTTTCCATTGTTGCATTAGGGTGTTAGAATCATCCTCCCTAATATTTTTATCACTGAAAGCCACACCCATCATTGTGTTGGATTTACAAACTTGTAAACATTAAAGTGAATAGCTAGAAGTGATGGGACCTCCTTAGATCTTCAAAAGACCAATGTTGCCAAACCTCAAAGATCAAATTTTCTTGCAAACTCTCAAGAAAAAGATATTGTGTAGTATAGGAAAATAATCATCAGATATCCTCAAAGTAAAACTTGTTACAATCATTCATATAACAAGTAAATAGACTTTGTGTAGCATTTTTTAGAAATAAGATCGTCCAAAAACCTAGAATATAGCTCACAAACTAGTAGTTTGAAATCATGGTATCAAAACCTTATCAAGACTACTACAACAAGACATGCATAAGTGTCCAGCTTGAAGATTTAAATATAAAAGATAGAAGACTCAAAAAATAATAATGAATTTTGATATAAAATGAGATTATGAGAGATAAGGGATCACCTCCAAGTTCAAACACTCAAAAACACCTCATATTGGCTGAGATATGAAAGTATGGTATGTCTCTCGCAAGACAAAGGATACTCAACAATGACTAGATATGCCAAAATGGATATTTTCGTGAGGTTTTCATTACATTTTGTAACAAACTAATCTACATACATACTACAAAGTTACAATCTTTATAGCACAACAAGAATCACTCACTTTGTCCACCTACACTAAGAGAACCACTCTTTTTATTGAGAGGCTGCCAACATAAGCACCTAGCTTTTATGAAAATAGATGCCACTACTTTCCTCCCTACTTTGAACTACTTTTTCTCTAAATTTAAACATGTGTGCACCTTCCACATGTTATTTTTTAGTAAATAACAAGATCCACAAGCCAAAAAAGCTTGTATTTATGTAACATTTGCCCCCTTCAAGCTCTAAATCCAAAGTTTTCATTCCAAGTAGAAATTTGATTCACTTGAGATTCTGAGCATCCATTGCTTTTGTGAGTATATCTACTAATTGATCTTTAGTTCCAACATGTTGAATATCAATATCTTCATTCACCACCTTATCTCGGATATACTGGTAGTGTACTTCAATGTGTTTGGTTCTTGCATGGTACACAGGATTAGGCAGGAATTGTAATGAGCTTACATTATCTTCGAAGAGTAATGGATGTGATGTTTATCTTTATAAAGATTCAAATATCACATAATCTCACATGCTATAAATATCAAATGTCCACTTGCATTCCTTCTATCACCCTTATTTCCAACCCAATCTACATCACTGTATGCTTTCAAATCCATAACTTCATGATATTTATAGCCCAAACCTTCATTTAATGGACCACTAAATGTTATGTCTAGCCTTGTTAAAGTTGCATATATAAGAGAGCCAATCAAAGACCTATAGATAAGTTGATCTTCTAAAGCTTCATCATCTTCATGACTCTACTTCACATTGGGTTCCATTTAATTACTAATACTCTTCTCATGCTCCATGCCATATTTCTTCAACAAATATGAAATATACTTCCTTTGTAGAAGATATACACCATCTTCCTTCTTTGTAAGTTTGATACCAAGAATGTAGGCCAATTCCCCTAAATAAAAAATTTTAAATTTAGATCCATGCTCTTATTTGATCTTGGCTATTAAACAATCTATGATCCTTCAACTTCAAGATACAAAGAAGTATGTGCATTTGAACACCTGTATCCTTGCTTTCCAAAAAACTTTACTGACCTTAAATTCCACGCCCTTGGAGCCTATTTAAGACCATGTAATGCTTTCAAGGGTTTATGTATATGTGTAGTCTTCTTTGAATCTTCATAACCAATGGGTTGCTTTGTGTACATGTCTTCTTTTAAATCACCATTGATAAATGCATTTTTGATATCTAATTGATAAAGGTTCCATAAATTTCTTGTAGCAACACTTATTAATGTCCATATTGTTGATATCTTGACAAGAGGAGAAAATGTCTTCGCGTAACCAATGCCATAAATTTGTGCATAACCTTTACAAACAAGCCCTGATTTATATCTACTTAGTGAACCATCATTGTTTCCCTTGATCCTATACACACATTTGTTACCAATTAGCTTTATATTAGGTTGCCTTCGAATATTGTTCCCATACAAAGCTTCCATTCCTTCATCCATTTCCTCAACCCATTTCTTTACCTTCGATGCTTCTTTATAAGTTGTTGATTCCTTCTCTTCAAGAAGTTTTGCCATGTAAGTTTCACAAGAAAATATTTTTGGCTCCCTTCTTTCTCTTACTCGATACCTTGATTGAGTTCTTGCCCTACCATGCTTTTTCTGCCTTTGATATTGGGTTCTTCTTGATGTAAAACCTTCACTTTAGTCTTCCTCTGACTCAATTTCCTTTGAAAGTAAATCTAGATTTTCTTCAACTTTTGATTGGGGGAGATATCTCTTCATGTGTAATTTGACTTTTTGGTGAACTTGGAGAACTTGGCTCTTCTTCATGACTTCTAATATTTTCTTCTTCATCTACGTACACTTCATGCTTATACCAAGATTTATCTTCATTAAAAACGACATCTCTTGAAACAATCACCTCTCTGTTATCTAGGTTGACACATCTATATCCTAGTTGCCCTTCTACCATACCAATGAAAATCATTTTTTGTGACCTTTGATCCAACTTTGATTTTAACTACTGTGGAACATGACCGAATCATATGCTTTCAAAAATTCTCCAATTAGAAACATCTAGTTTTGATCCAAAAAAACACTTCATAAGGTGCTTTTTGTACATGAATTTGAGTAGGTGGAATCATGTTCATCACATAAACTGTCATATTGCATGCTTTAGCCCAAAAAGTAACTTGTAAGTCCTTTTCATTTAGCATGCACCTATGCATCTCCAAGACATACATGTTTTTTCTTTTGGCCACACCATTTTTTTGAGGTGTGTATCTATTTGTAATCTCCTTTTTAATTCATTCTTCCTCCAAATATGCAAGAAACTGATGAGAAAAATACTCAGCTCTCCATTTGATCTCAGCCTTCTTATGCTTCTATCTGTTTGCTTTTCAAACAATTATTTAAACTTCTTGAACATATTAGATACTTCTGATTTGTGTTTCATAAAATAAATGAACATAAAATTTGGGAAGTCATCAATAAATGTTATAAAATACTTGCTACCTAGCATTGACGCATCTGGAGATGGACCGCATACATCAGTATGAATCAAGCCCAAAAGACCTCTACTTTGCAATCTTGCTTTTGAAAAAGGACTTTGTACCTATTTTCCAAATTGACATGCCTAACATAATCCAAATCTTGCTTCAATAGTTTCAGTAGACCTTCAAGCAAGGAGTTCTTTGCAATATCCTTGAATCTACCAACACTAATATGTCCTAATATGTTATGCCATTAATCGGATTGACTAACTTGAGTCCCATTGATCATTGTATAACTTGCATAATCTCGAACTTCAACTTCATAAGTATATAATCTATTTACCTTTTGTTCTCTTATAACAAAAGTCCCACTATTCTTTTGATCATAAGCCTGCCACTAATTACTATCAAAATCCACTTTCACTATCCTCCATCTGTCCAATTGAAATCAAATTCCTTGTAATAATAGGAACAAACAAAACATCCCTAAGAGTTACATGTTCATGAAGTGGACAATCACCAATATACACTACTTCATGCTCAATACTACCTCCTATAACAATTTTGAATCTTGACTCTGGCTTTTGTAAGTTCACAAACAAATTCATATTATGCCTCATGTGGTTTGAGCAACCACTATCTACATACCAAGTTTTGTTGTTTACCTTGCGCTTGTGTGTTTCTATATGCATAGCCATAAGAATATTTTGCTTCTATTTCTTAGCCTCCTCTTGCACTACATTGCTGTTTTGATGCATGTGGTCTTGGCCTCTTCCTCTTTGTCATCCTCTAAAATCACCACTTCTATTTGGGTTGGATTAGCACATTAGGAAAAAAAGTGAACCCTGCATGGGCCTTGCAAGGATTCCTAATTTCTAGGGATTAAGCTTAATCTCATACTTTGTTAAGGGGACAAAGTGCATTTAATAGAGCACTTTTTGGTAGGCTAAAGTAGGCTTTTTTTAAGGCTAAGCTAGGATATTCTCTCTCTTTTGCACATAGAGAGAGAGAAAACCCACTTTCCACCTCATCAAATCCATCCATCTTTATGAATAAAAAAATGACTTTTTTGAAAAAGTCTCTTTTTCAGCTATTCCTTATTCAAAATGGCCCATACTTTTATGTATATGTCAGAACTGAATTTTTTTAGTCTTGTTTTTATAAAAAATACTTTTCAAAATCCCTCCAAAATTTAAATGCCAGATCATCAAACTCGTAACTTTGGTTGCCCCCAAACATGAATTTTTGAAAAAAAGCTCATTTTCCCTCTAACACATTGAAAAAAGTAATTTTGACCTATCCACATACCAAAACACACTTTTTTCTTACACACAGCTATTGTACAAGCCATTCCAACCATCTCTATGCTTCTTCCCATTCGGTGCTGGAGTTTTGGAACATCATGGTGCTCACATGTATTACGAACATGACACCAACACCAACGCGTGCTCCTCACTCAAAGAGTGTACATGTTCGTGTTCCAGCAGAATTTGCACCAACAACTAGAGGTAGCAATGACATAGATTCTCAAAATGAACGACGTGCAGCTAGAGAGAAGAATATTGATCTTTGGATCAATGGTGCTTTGTATCTCTTAGATCCAATGGCTAATGTTCATCCTAGATTCCATAGTATCTCCACATTTCTACAGTTCCTTGGTAGCGGTGAAGATGGACCACTAGGCTATTGCAAGCGATTGTCTAACCATTCTATTGTTGGAAATTTAGTAGGCCCATAACTTAAACCACAGGTCCAAGTTCCATAGGTCCATGATCTACAACATAGAATCCAACAATCTTCCAATATTGACAAATCATGAACATACCACATTTAATCATGCAAATGATGAGACAAAGATAGAGAAAGATTAGACAATATGTGTAAAGTGTTACTTAAGCCACTACTTATTCACACTATCATATATACAAATGTCAATTTACAATGTGGGAGTCAAAACTCTCAACCACTCTATGTGAACAGAAATAGATGGATGAGAGAATATACAAATGTAACAAACATATTCAAATGTATGCACAGAAATCTGAATATATATGAGATGTGTGACCTAATAGGTTGTATAAGAGTGAATATGAGTAACAAAAAGAGGAAGGATCAGTCTAAAACTGATAATTAGCAAACCCTCATCTGAACTTAGGCTATGGAAGACCCTAAACTAGATATGTGTGTGAAAAGATCACATACTTACAAAAGTAGCAAAGAATGCTAAGTTTGCTGTCAGAAATCCTCAAACTCATATGAATATACCTTCTCGAACACCTCATCCAAATATGCATAAAGCATACCTGTACTGATTCTCTTGTACCTATGCCGAATAGGACTCCTCCTGATATGGATGCCACTGCCTCCATAAACTCCAAGTAGTACCTATGTGCATAGAGAGAACATGTACCTGAATTCTTAACATAAGATGTAAAGCTTATGTTAACCACCATCCAATGTCTTTGAAGTAACCTGAAATCTTCATGTAGAAGACAATCTTCAAATACATCATGTGGATGGCCGATCCACACCAATAAGCTGTTGCGAGATAAATCCTATCCATAAGCAAGAGTGTGAGTACACTCTTCTTCTCCAAGAAGTACTCCATAGCTGCTCCTCAACATGCTACTAGAGTGCACCATGGCTGCCCCATGAGTGCTAGAGCACCACCTCTACTGAGGGACCAAAGCTGGCATTGCCAATTGGTGTGTGATTATTGAACAATGAGCCAAGCATGTTCTTATATAGCTTTGTGTATCCATTGAAAAGAAAACACAAAAGCTTTTGAATAAAGCAAGCTACGATCGCTACGATTGGGAAAAAATCCATAAAGCACTCACACATAATATCTACGTGATCGATTTCTAAACATACTTATGAAATTTATCGGGCATCGCCGATTATGCTTTTATGAAAAATAGCATCTGTATATGTGTGATGCGTCCGGTAGGAATGGAACCATGATGGCCTGGATAAGATCCCAATGTGCTATCCAACACGTCTACGCATTTTGGTTGTAGAGGCTAGTAGAATAGTAGCTACTCAACATGTATACTGTGAGTAAATTTGACTAATGACCATGTACTTATATGAAATTGTTTCCAGCAACCCCCCTTGCAATGTCATATTGGTACAAAATGAACTGAATATGTAACTTCATTCATCTGCAAACTGTCATAAGCTTCAAACTTGTACTCCTCGAATTGACCTTCCAGACCTTTTCTTCAAAAAGTCTCCTTCAATACTGAATTTGACTTTTCTGAACTTGCTGAATATGAACCATAATACCTGAGAAAATATGCAAACTAGATATCCAATAGTGTACTCATCAAGCAATCATTTTCTTGATGACAAATATAGCATGAACTGACTCTGAACGTGCTATCTTATGTCTTCTCAAACCTATAAAAATATACACTAGGATCCATATATTTGCATTTATCTTACGAAAGATTTCTCAACATACTTCTGCTGTTTCATGAAAATACACTAAACATAATCAAGAACTGAATCTTGGGACTTCTGACTGACAACTCACAACTTAGTGTATTATGAACACTGTTGGTTCATCTCTGACTGTACTCAACTCAACTCAACTCAACTCAACTCATGAGTCTCATAAAAAAATCTATGATGTCATCATGTCTTCATCCTTGTTCAATCTATAAATCCTTCATACCTCTTTCCTTCAGAATCTGGTATAAACATATATGTACGCACTTCTGAAAAACACACCTCTCTGAAATATCAAATTTCTCTTTAATAGAACTCTGGAACCTTCTCTTGAACATGAACATCTAACATCTGATTTTTCATAAGATTAATACCTATGTTTGAAACAAAACTTTTGAACCCTTTTTATTAGCATTGTGCACATGCCAATAGCTTTTCCTGTCATTCCTCAGCTTCCCAAAATATAGAATAAGGTTAGCTGATCTATAAAAACCTTGCAGAAAGCATTTTACGATTCATAGCATAACAAGTATTTTCTTCTATTTTTCTACAACACAAATCTGATAGAATCTGAACCTTTGACTTACTTCCTCCAATCTTAAAGAACTTTCACAAACAAAGGATAGATATCTGACTCATAAATACTCAAGATCTTCATGATCATTCAAGATCATTCAAGATCATACAAGATCTATCAAGGTCTTACAAGATCATATGAGATCATCCAAGATCAATGATCTGTCCAACAAAATACTTGTGTAGAATATGGTCTCATCAAATCTTCATGACTGAATGTTTGATTTGCTACTTGAATGTCTCCAAGTGTCCATGCTTCTCACAAAGTTGTAAAACTTTTCTTCAAACAAATCCTTCCTAAGAATCTGCAACTCCTACTTGAAACATAAGTGGGCAAACTTCTCACCTTGAGAACTCCAAAAGCTGCAAGTTGATACTTCATATCTTCATATTCGACCCAGGTGAAATGTGATAGTATCTGCGTCACTTTCTTTTGGTTAACTCCACTTCTCAATCAAGTGATACGATCGGATGGAACACCTTTTTTTTAATACAAGCATGGAACACCTTTTTTTTAATACAAGTCAAGACAAACATAGAAAGTAGATTCTTCAACTGACTGGGACATCAAAAATCTGAATTTTCTGAAGTTTTCTGAAAATACTGAATATGAGGTAACTTTTCCAAACATAACACCTCTCTACAAGTCTCCAACATCTTCTACAAATACTCTTTTAACTCAAGAGTTAGATAAAGAAGAAATATACTTCTCTGCAACTTGTCATATACCAAGTAGCTTTGTATTGGCACTCCAAGAATTTTTTGAGGGAACATATAAGCTACCTGCTCAAAAACTTCAACTTATATATAACTCATACATATGAGTCAAAACATACAAGTTGTCTTCAAAATCAGCTGCTTTTCTTTCTCTCAATGCAATTCTTTGTCAAATCTAATAAATCATGACCAAGTATCATGCAAAACAAGAAATTGTTTCTTCTTTAAACTATCTTCACACAAGATGTTCTTGTAGACTTGTCTTTGGATGTAGAGGATAAAGTAGGAAAGTTATATGGAAAATATAAGAGAAAAGGAATTTTTATTTTCCCTTTGGAATTGTTGGACCTTCTTTTTCTGCATCTTTCTTCCGCCTGATGATGTCAACATCTTCAAACTTCTCTTCCATACCTTTTGTTCTCTTCATCTTGAAGTAGCAAGCACTCTTATCTTCTTCAAATGAATTTTTCTCTTCCTCTAGTGCTAAGAGTAAGAGACAAAACAAACATGGTATACAATGGAAGTGAACATAGAATCGTGTTTTACCATTTCCTCATATCTCTTGAATCAAAATTCAGTTTCAAATGACTGATATGATGGAATTCACCAATCTCTTGTCTGAATGATGAATTACCTTTCTAGAGTTACCTCTCTAGATACAAAATGTGAGCAAAAAACTTCCAACCAACTTACAACACAAGATTGGCTGAAAACAAAATTGATGCTCTCCACATTTTTCTTCTTAGATAAGCTTTCTTGCCATGAAAGAGATCTATAAAAACTCTCTAGAAAAACCTCTAGATACCTATTTTGATGTAGCCTTTAACTTTCAAATAATGAAAGTGTATAAAAGCACTACTTGAATCCTTCAAATCTCTTCATAACCGCTCTTCTAAGATATGACTTGCAAATGATAATATGATAGTAGAAGCTGATACCTGTGATTTGATGTTGATCTGATTCCTTCATCTTCTCCAAACCATTGTTCTTCCTTCAATTTGAAGTAGCCTTCTCTTCATCAAGTCTTGGTCTTCAATAAATACTTCTGTAAAGTATTTTTATACTCTTCCAAAAGTATTCCTCTGCTAACAGATCATCAACTTCATACTCCACACTGATGAATAAACATGTGACTGAATTGTCTAATTCTCAAATCTCTACTCATCTAGATTAAGTGTGTATGTCAAATGTCAAATGTTAGAAGATGCTCTTAAATCATATGTTGTAAACCTGGAAGTTTCGGAACCTGGGAATCCGAGAGCCTGAATGCTTTGATACCAAAACCCTAAAGCTCTGATACCAAATGTTGGAAATTTAGTAGGCCCTTAACTAATACCACAGGTCTAAGTGCCATAGGTCCAAGATCTACAACATAGAATCCAGCAATCTTCCAATATTGACAAATCATGAACATACCACATTTAATCATAAAAATGATGAGAAAAAGATAGAGAAAGATTAGACAACATATGTAAAGTGTTACGTAAGCCACTGCTTACTCACACTATCATATATACAAATGTCAATTTACAATGTGGGAGTCAAAACTCTCAGCCACTCTATGTGAATATAAATAGATGGATGATTGAATATACAAATGTAAAAAAATATTCAGATGTATGGACAGAAATTTGAATATATATGAGATGTGTGACCTAATAGGTTGTAGAAGAGTGAATATGAGTAACAAAAAGAGGAAGGATCAGTCTAAAATGGATAATCAACAAACCCTCATCTGAACTTAGGCTATGGAAGACCCTAATTTAAAATTAGATATGTGTGTGAAAAGATCACATACTTACAAAAGTAGCAAAGAATGCTAACAAGTATGCTATCAGAAATCCTCAAACTCATATGAATATACCTTCTCGAACACCTCATCCAAATATGCATAAAGCATACATGTACTGATTCTCTTGTACCTATGCCGAATAGGACTCCTCCTGATATGGATGCCACTACCTCCATAAACTCTAGTAGTACAGTGTGCATAGAGAGAACATGTACCTGAATTCTTAACATAATATGTAAATCTTATGTTAACCACCATCCAATGTCTTTGAAGTAACCCGAAATCTTCATGTAGAAGATAATCTTCAAATACATCATGCGGATGGCCGATCCACACTACCAAGCTACTGTGGGATAAATCCTCTCCATAAGCAAGAGTGTGAGTACACTCTTCTTCTCCAAGAAGTACTCCATAGCTACTCCTCAACATGCTCCTAGAGTGCACCATGGTTGCCCCATGAGTGCTAGAGCACCACCTCTATTGAGGGACCAAAGCTGGTGTTGCCAATTGGTGTGTGATTATTGAACAATGAGCCAAGCATGTTCTTATATAGCTTTGTTCATCCATTGAAAAGAAAACACAAAAGCTTTTGAATAAAGCAAGCTACAATTGGTAAAAAATCCATAAAGCACTCACGAATAATATCTATGCGATCGATTTCTAAACATAATTATGAAATTTATTGGGCATCGCCAATATGCTTTTATGAAAAAAGGCATCTGTATATGCGCGATATGTCCGACAAGAATCGAACCATGACGGTCTGGATAAGATCTCGATGTGCTATCCAACATGTCCGCGCATTTTGGTTGTAGAGGCTAGTAGAACAGTAGCTATTCAACCTATATACTATGAGTAAATTTGACCAATGACCATGTACTTATATGACATTGTTTCCAACATCTACATCTATAGCAAATTATTGGATGCAACAATGGCATACCATTTCAAGATACACAATTTAGAGAGTGCTATACACACTTTAGAAAGTGCTATCAAATCCTTGGATTAGCACAATAATAGACTCCAACAAGATGTGGAAGAAAAGGAGAGCACAATTACAAAGTTAAAAGCCAATCTTAAACAACTAAAAGAGACTCCACTTGGGATGAGATATAGGAAACGACCATTATCATCCTTTCAAGCTCTTTCAACTAGTGGTGGAGCACGGAAGCGATGTGCTTACGCACTTAGGTATGTGTTTCACTTGTTTATTTATGTTAAAAGACTTTTAGATTGAGTTTCTTATTGTGCAGGTCATTTGTTGAAGATGCGAGTGCTTCCTCAACAATGGAGGATCAATTGAAGTTTCTGAATTCTTGTCTTAGCAACAAACATGTGCTTATGACTTTGGATTCACCAATAGGATTAGGCATTTTACTTTATTTTATGGCATGTTTTGTATGTACATGCATAGATTGGATTGCATACATCAAATGTTGATCATTGTTTAAATTCTAAAAGTATGGATCAACAAGCAAGAAGTATAATTTTTTATTGTTTGTAGGAAAGAGGATTGCAGAAACTACATGCTTATGTAACAAAGAGAATTGTTGCTAGCATTTGTTTTTATGTTTTTGCAGGTTACGGAGTCCATATATGAGTTTATGGCATGCATGCCATGGGACTGTCAAGCCCTATGTTGTTGGGTGGCCTGTGTGCCATTGAGCTTATGGTTAAAATTTTTTTGGGATTCCATTTCCTAGGGAAATGTTGTCAAAAATTTTCCCCCCTCATGGCATAATATACGCACTTGCCTTTAGCTAAGAATGTTATGGCATGGTAACATGCCCTTTCTGCAAACTTCAATAAGGTTTAGGCATGATTTTAAGCATGTATTTGATGGACTTAGTACCATCATAGTATTATAGATAAGGCAACTTCAGTAGTAAATAAGATCCCTATATATAATCCTTATGGATTTAGACTATAGGATTGCTAGGGGAAGGAGCTACACCTTCACCATTGGTAATGTGCACAAGCAATCCTATAGGTTATAGGAAGTTGAATATAGGCACATGAGATACATTTATGAAAATCTCCAAGTTAGTGAAGATTTAGTTATCTTCACAAGAGTCTCAGAGGATGATTAGGAGACTATGGGGTATTATCATGAATACCCAAAGAGTGACTAGTTTCACTCATACACATCACTTGGGCAAGTAGTGAAGCATTTCTGCTACACTACTAAGGAAACCAATAAAATGGGATCACGCATATGGGTTTCATGAGAGAGCATCGACGGGTGCTTATGTGATTCGAGTGATGGTTAGGAAGGCCACAACCATGGCACTAGCTCTATGAATTAGAGCATAGATCCCTTAATCAGGAATAGTTGGGGTACCCAATACATATATGTATATCGGGATCTACAGAGAGGTACTTAGACCTAGTCTTGGTACCTAGGAATAAGTTGGTTTGGAACAGAAAGGGATATCCATTGTCACACATTGACTAGAACCAAACTAACTAGTTCAATGACATGGGACTCATTTGAGTCCACAGATATGAGTTGAGGATATGGGATTCCATTAGAGTCCACCTACATATTCCATTACATGGAATATATATTCGGTTTAGTGTAGGTATGACACCGTGAATTAGAAGAAGTTTTCATTGGTATGGGACGGTGGAAATGACTTCCCTTTGAGCACTCTTCTTCTATGGCCAGGGAGAAAAGGACTCATCATTCATGGCATCATGTCTCACTAGATTAGATGAGATCTCTTAGTAGACATCTCCTTAGGATTGGGATTTATCCTTCATGGTTTGGGGAAGATTTATTCTTCTAGTAGAGAATGTGATAGGTGATTTTTATGCATACCTTTTGCTCTTCGTCCGTCATCTCATTTTGCGGTCATCCTTTAGCTACGGCCGATGGCTCTACCTATGCATGGTGCCACAAAGATGTTCAATTCTCCTCCCAGCCACGCACGAACCTCTTACTTTTTCATAAAAGATCATAGTCTCACTTAGATACTCTCTCATATATGAGATCTACTTTTGTCTCTTCCACCAAATGGTATTAAATACCCATGTGACACCATGTGGAATCTATGCCACCTCACCCAAAAGGGTGTGCATCCATAATATGACAGAGCATTATAACACACTACATTGTAAGTGTAATCTTCTTCTACAAGTGTTCATTGCACTTACCTTTTTCCAATGAACTTAACAATTTTTAGCATATTTTATTTGCACATAAAGCTTATTTCATGCATCGATATGGGTCATTAGATATTTTCAGTACCCAAGGAATGGAAAAGTCACACTACAAAGAGAGAGGTGTCTACTTCAATAACATGCGACATGGTGGTGGTCCAATGCAATCAAACTACATGGAGGAGATGTTTAATTGGTTTTACCGCACTACATTCTCGAGAAAGTTTTTCGTGAAACGACTTAGGGATTCAAAATTGGAAAAACTTCCGAGAACGATGCAACAAAACATTGCCAGTGAGAAATGGAAGTCATCATTAGGACCTCTCCATCATGCTCAGTGGCGTGCTAGGAGACAACGAGAAGGATCAGCTTGGAAGTAAAGTGAATTCTTTATTTCCCATTATGTGGTAAAACCTATGATTATTGTAATCTTGGTTTCAATGTGTTATTATTTATATTATAATATTTTGTATGGTTTTAAACAGGTTTTGTCCATTCTAGTGTGAACAAACAATTAAAAAAAAAACTCTATAAATAGAGAAAACTCACTTAATTTCACACTTTTTGCAACTCAAGAGAATGGCATGCACCAAGCAAACTGCAAGGAAAGATCACATGTTCTGTCCTAGCCCTCATCTAGGGACACAATGCCCACCATGGTTGCAACCCCCCAAAGACCATGAAGTGGTTCCCAGAGCACATATGTGCCTGTGTTACATGATGGCACACCACCTGGGAGAAATCGGGTGCGAGAACATGAAGTGTATAATAGACAAGAGTATTTCACTCCAAGACGATCAGAGTCAATTTCAGATGATGAGCCACCAACAAGGACACCCATCAAGGCAAGACCCAAACAAAAGCTGATGAGAAGGGTTGTATCAGAGAGCGATGAGGAGTCATCTCCAAACGATGAAAGTAGCAATCAACCACCAGAGCTGCAATGGTGTGCTAGGGAGAGAAAGTAGTGGAAAGAGATGACTTTTTGGGACCTGAGTATAAAAATCTGAGATTTTGGAGGGAGAAAGTTGTGTTTTGAGTTATTTTTGTGTTTTTCAAGTCAGTTCATGCACGGATTTTGACTTAGGACTCAAAAATAGCACTTTTGATCCTAAAAAGTGGCTGGGGGACCATTAAATGGTGTTATGATGATTTTTATAACTTTTTGAAAATTTTGAATTTTTGGGCCCAGGTAAGTTACGAGATTCCTTTCTCTCTCTAGAGGCAAAACTTGAACATAGGAGAATCATGTCCCCTCATCCCCCTTAAGCCTAGTGAGTTATAGGCCATAGACCGTGTCCACCACCCTCCTCTCATTGGTCCATCACTAATCACTCCTTAATCCAAATTGCCCATGTAGGGTTCATTTTTTCCCTAATGAACACATCGCATAATGACCAATTTACTAGAATAGTTACAAGTAAAGTTACCTTGCTGATTCGGTTGATTTTGTTGACGTTGTAATATTGTTCTTCCTTCTCTAGTAAAGTTTCCTCTTCCTCTTGCTTTGTTGTTGAATCTTCCTCCTCCTCCAACTCCATCTAGCTCTTGCTCTATTGTGTTGAAAGTGTGAACTATGCAAGCATTAGGTGGATAAAGGGGTCAAAAAACCTAATATGGACAAAAGTCATGACTTAGATCACTTAGACCAATCTCAAGGTTGGGCAATGTAGTCTTAAGGTGGTGGAAAAGTTGAGAGAGCCATCCAAAATCTATAAAAGAAGATGAAGATTCATCAAATGCATGGAAGTCTTGTAGGTCATTGAAGTCCAAGAGATATATACTCAAGGAGGCTCAAGGAGAGAGTCATCCAATACTCAAGGAGTTGAAAACATAGTAGTTCAAGCTAGGAAAATGTAGAGGAGGACATTATATGCACAAAGGAGTAAGGAGGAGCTATCAAGCCCACACCAATGCTAGTCTCTTATAGGTATAGACATAGTCTGCTTATAATAGTTGTAACTCCTTGTGTACATATTGAATTGAATATTTTTAAAGTGAATCATGTAGCCCATACATGTGTCTTACTTCTCTAAGAGGGCTTCTTGAAATCACTTTTATCTCTAGAGATTTTGGTGTATCTATGTAACCCTAAGTTTTGCATATCCTACATCTCTGCATAGTCTATATTGTACAGAGTTGTTGAGTGACCTAAATAGATCCATTTGACGTGTTTTATAGCTTCTTGGAAATCTTACGAACCATGCTAAGTATGGATAAAATCTTAGGTGATTTGGATAAGGCTATGGTAGGTAAATCAAAGTTTTGCTATAAGGTAGCAAAAAAGGTGTATGAAGGGACCTAGGTATTGGGTTGCTTTCACTTCTAGTATGCAAATATGAGGGATTAAATTCCATCAATTGGTATCAAAGCAACAAAAATCCTTTGAAGATGCTAGGAGAAGGTCACAAAATATTTGACATCAAGGATAAGAGGTACATTTCAGTGTGACCCTAATTTCCCATTCATTATGACAGACCTAGGTCAAAAACTAGAGTTGCTTGACAAAGACAACTATTAGCCATGGAGGTTCAGAATCATGGACTACCTCATAAGCAAAGGTTTATGGCCTATTGTGTGTGGAGATGAAGATAAGCCCAGTGTGAATCCCCAAGATCCAAAGATCACCAATCAAGAATTGAAGATATTGAAGGATTGGGAGGAAAGGAAAAGGAGAGCTATCTTCTACATATCACAAGTAAGTCATTTCCAAGGAGTGAGTACATATCCACTAAGCTCTTGGAGCTTATACACTCAAATGTATGGGGCCCTAGTAGAGAGGCTTCACTTTGTCACTTTCATTGATGACCAATCAAGAAAGGTATGGCTATATGTTATTAAGGAAAAATCATAAGTGTTTCCATGCTTTCAAAAGTTTAGGTCCCATGTTGAGAAAGAATGTGATACACACATCAAGAAACTGATGTGAGATGGAGGGGGAGAGTATTTCTCCAAGGAATTCACAAATTTCTTGCAGGACAGTGGCATAAAGATGCACTTTACATGCAGGTACACCCCTGAACAAAATGGTGTTGCATAGATAAAGAATAGGCATTTGGTTGAGATAGCTAGATGTCTCATAAATGAAGGTATGCTACCATTATCTTCTTGGATTGAGGCTGTGAATATAGCTTGTTACTTGATAAAAAGGGTTCCAACGAGTGGTTTGCACAACTTGACTCCACATGAAGTCTATTATGGCAAGAAACCAACCATGGAGCACCTCAAGGTATTTGGATGTGTATGCTTTGTTCATGTTCCTAGTGAAGTGAGAACAAATTTAGAGCCCAAGAGTGAGAAATATCTGTGCATTGGCTACTCAAATTAGCAAAAAGGCTACAAGTGCTACAACCCTCTCTCAAAGAAGCTATATGTGTCAAGAGATGTGTTTGATGAGTCAAGGACATGGTATGGAGACAAGGGCAAGGCAAAGTTGGATGAAGAGGATCAAGAGGATAATGCATAGTTTGATGTGCATATTCAACCTCAAGATTCAATCACAATAATTGGATCAGGGACTTCTACATCTAAGGCACACTCATATGATCACTCTTACACTTGTGATTATGAAAGATCATCCCCTACTTCAAAGTATAGAAGGCTGCAGGAGACAAACTATGACACTAGGGAAGCTCAACAGGAATCAGACGAGAAAGAGCTTGAGGATTTCATTACTCCTAGTGTAAAGCTCAATAGACTCATGACGCAATAATCCAAAGGCCAAGAGAAGAGGTCTACAAGGAAGAAGGCACCCCCACAAAGGTATACATATGGTTCTTTCATGGCAAAGAATTATGCATACATGACTAATGTCATTGTAGATCAAGAGCCAATTCTTATGAGGAGGCAAAGACCAAACCAGAGTGGAGGAAGGCTATGTATGAAGAGTTCAAAGATCTTAATGAGAACAACACTTGGGAACTAGTACCCAAGAAGGAAGGCATGAAGATAGTCCAAAACAGGTGGGTGTACAAGACCAAAAGGAATCCATATGGCACCTTGGAAAGGTACAAGGCTAGACTTGTAGCCAAAGGCTTCACAAAAACACAAGGGGTGGATAATGAGCATCAAGCTTACACTATGCTTGAGGTGGATTTGATCTATATCAAAGGCTATCGCGTCAAAAGAATATCCATTGGAGAGTTCTTTTTGTTATGCTCACTTATTGTATTTTTTAAAACAATTTTTCATGGATCTTTTACCATTGTAAAAGCTTTGAGCTTTACACATGTAAAATTAGAAAGATATAGCCCAAGTCCCATGAATTTGTAGTGGTTGAGTTGCATTCAATCAAGCAATCAATCACCTAAAAGTAGATCAAACTAAATCTTCACTTTCCCTAGATTGTAGGAAAGTGAATTGATTCCCTCCAACAACCATTCCCACCTTCATTTGAATTCAAAATCCACTTGTAGAATTCTTGGAACACTCCTAGAGTCTATATAAAGACTTGAAATCACTTTTACAATACATGGAAGCAATATACATGCACTTGTGACTATCTTGTTTTGCTCCTTCAATTTTCTGCATCATCTTCTTCGCCAATAGTAACTTTGCAGAGGCTGCTACTCTCTCTACAAAGCTCCAAATTGAGTGCAAGATAGCTACTTTTTAGATTTTATTCTAGTTTATTTGTGTAATGTTTCAAAGCATTTGGTTTAATAGTTTGGGAGAAAACTTAGTTTTTCTGTGTCAAGGTCAATCTCTAAGTATTCCTAAAAAATAGGAAGTACCACCGTTGTGTCTAGTTCATTCGTATAGCATATTTTGCCTATTCCTTATAATTTTGTGCATTATATACTCTCAACCCTATGTGTATCACTCCCATAAAAGAATTTTTTCTAATTATAATCACGTTGGTCGCTATGGGCATTTGAAGTTCATTGTCTCTTCCATATATAGTAAGTTTTTTGAGCTAGTCGACCCGCAAACCTATCTGTTTTGTATCGACTCATTCTCCTTGATGCTCCAAAGTACATAGTGCATTTCTTTGCACTTATCACATGCCTATAAGGTCTATTTGAGTCTCCATAAGCTCAAGGTCTGGTCTTGTGCCGGTTGGCTAGACCAAACTTCGTCGCTTCAAAACATACTTTTCTACCTTCTATAGGCTTCTCCAAACTTTTTTCAGTGGTATCAGAGCTAGATCAAGATGGGTGACTGATTTTCCTCAATGACCGAGAAGCTTGATTGACACATCTATGCGGCTTGGCAAATCAAAATGGAGGCCTAGTTGCAAGGTAGAAATCTTTATGGAATTGTAGCAGGTGATGAAGCTAAGCCTATTCCAAGATCCAAAGGAGGACCTACACAAGAGGAGACAGATAAGCTCACACTTTGGTGCACAAGGGATTCTCAAGCAAGGTCGTACATATTAAACTCTATCTCTGACTTTCTATTACCACATATTAGAGGATGCAAGACATCTCAAGAGACTTGGGATGCCCTCAAGACTTTCTTTTTTGCTAGTACCAAAGCAAGAAAGAATCATCTTTGGAAGGAGTTCAACCAAATGAAGAAGACACCTAAACAAACCATCAGAGAGTTTGTTACCAAGGTCAAGGAGGTTGCGGATCAGTTGGCATCCATTGGAGAGATGATTGAAGAAGAGGCTATCATGAGGCAAATTCTCAATGACATTCAAAGTGATAAGCAATGGCAATCCTTCACGACGGCTTATGATCTCATCATGGATGTGCAAACTCCAGACTTCAACATCTTTCTCAGACAACTCTTCAATCAAGAGGCCAACAATAGCATAAAGGAAGGTAACTCCTATCATGGTAATTCAACTAGTGCTCTATATGCAGATAAGAAGGATAAGAACCAGAAAGACAAGAAGAAGGAAGAAGATGAAGAAGAGACTTCCCAAGCCAACTTCACAAGCAAGAGCAAGTCGAAAGGGAAGAAGAAAGGACCAAAGCAAGATTAAGCCAAAGGTCAGAATGTTCAACCTTGTGCCATATGCGATAAGACCAACCACACCACTCATAATTGCTGGTTCAATGGGAAGACCAAGAAAGGAAGTGGAAGAGGTGGATATGGCGGCAATAGAGGCAGAGGTGGACAAAACTTCAACAATAACAATAAAGGCTATAATAGAAGGGACTACAACAATTATTCAGAAGATCAACCACATGAAGACTCATTGTTTCTCATGAATCTAAGCCACAAAGAAGGTAAAGAAGATGATCATTTGTTCTACATAGATTCAGGATGTTCGAATCATGTTGCAGGCAACATTGCTCTCCTATCTGATTTGGAAAGTCCAAAGCATAGACATGAAGTACAAACACGGGATGATACGAAGCACAATGTGGACAAGATTGGTAATGTCAAAGCTTCCAATGGCAGGACAAACATTCTGAGTAAGGTTCTCTATGTACCCACTATCACTAAAAACCTAATAAGTGTAGGCCAAATAGTTGAAAAAGGCTTGCAACATAGGTTCACGCAACATGGAGCTTTTGTGGAAGATTCATGTCAAGGCTTCAAGAAGATAGCCAGAGATGAAAAACATGGTAGGATCTTTACTTTTGAAGTAGGATTAACCAAGAACATAGCTCTATTCATGTTTGGGTCTCAAACCCTAAGTGAGCTTGAAGTGTGGCATAAGACACTTGCTCATGTGAATGAAAGAACCTTGAAGGATAGATGCAAGGATCAAAGTGTTCTAGGACTGCCAAACATATCAAAGCAACACATGATCAACAGGTGTGATGCATGTCAGATTAGGAAGGCACAAAGACAACCATTCAACCACAAAGGCTTCATCCACAACAACTTATTAGACTTAGTACATACAGATGTATGGGGACCAAGTCAAGAACCTTCATTGGCACGATCAAGGTATTATGTCTCATTTATTGACGATCATAGTAGATGGATTTTCTATACTTTATCAAGAGTAAGAATGAAGTGTTTGATTGCTTCAAAAAGTATCTCGCACATGTGGAGAATCATATAGGTAGATCACTCAAGAAGCTCAGATTTGATGGAGGGGGAGAATACTTCTCCAAAGATTTTGATGAGTTCTTGCAGGATAAAGATATCAAAAGGGAAGTGACTACCGGGTACTCTCCTCAACGAAATGGAATTGCAGAGAGGAGAAACAAGACATTGGTTGGATTAGCCTGAACAATTCTTGAAGAGAAGAAGTTGCCACATTATCTATGGGCAGAAGCTATTTCAACTGTTGTGTACCTTGTCAATAGACTACCATCCAAATCACTTCAAGGTATGACTCCTTATGAAGCATGGCATGGAAGAAAACCTAGTCTTGGACATTGCAAGGTTTTTGGTTGCTTAGCTTATGTTCATGTACCATCACAAATAAGAGGTAAGCTAGATGAAAGGGCAACAAAAGCAGTGTTTATTGGATACAATTCAACTCAAATGGGTTACAGGTTCTATAATCCTTTAACCAAACAATTCACTACAAGTAGAGATGTTGTGTTTGAAGAACACAGGTCTTGGTATGATGAAGACAAACAAAAGGTAACTCTACCATATGATCTTGATTCTGATTCTCATCAATTAGGAAGCAAGAATGTTACACAGGTCCAAGATCCAAGAAGTGATACAAACAATGACCAAGATGAAAGAGAAAAGGATTACAAGCTATGGAAGTCAAGAGGCAAAGCAAAGATGTAAGAGGTTGGAGAATGCTCCAAAGAAGCACCTAGAAGATCAATAAGAGAGAAGAACAACCAGAAATGTATGGATATGATTCCACATTTGTTACAAAGCATTCAATCTACTTGGCAAAAGAATCTATTTTAAAGGAACCATCAACGTATGAAGACGCAAAGGGAAACCCTAATTGGGAAAAGGCCATGAAAGAAGAATTAGATGCATTGAAGGAGATGGAAACTTGGAATTTGGTTTCAATGCCCCGAATCAAAAGGTAATTGGTTGCAGATGGGTATGTAAAGTTAAAAGAAATTCAGATGGATCAGTTTGCAGGTATAAGCAAGATAAGTTGCCAAAGGATGCTTTCAAACTCATAGTATAGACTATGAGGAAACATTCTCACCAGTTGCAAAGATGATTACAATCAAGAAACTGATAAGTGTAGCTGCTGCAATGAATTGGAGACTCCTCCAACTTGACATGAAAAATGCATTCTTAAATAGTTGGATAAGTGAAGAGGTATACATGTCACAACCACCAGGCTTTGAAAACCCTAATCATGTATCTTATGTTTGTAGACTTAAGAAAGCATTGTATGGATCGAAACAAGCTCCTAGAGCTTGGAATTATAGGTCGGTTAGATATCTTCAAGATCAAGGGTTCAAAGCTAGCAACTCAGATCCTTCTCTATTCATCAAAAGGGATCACGATGAGGTTATCTATCTATGTGTATATGTAGATGATATTATTGTGACAGGTGATGATCTAAATGGCATTCAAAGGATCAAGAGACACATGCAAGAGGAGTTCAAAATCAGTGACCTAGGTGAGCTCACATATTTCCTAGGTATGCAGGTGATTTACAAAGATGAAGGAATGTATTTGATTCAGACAAGATACATTCAAGATCTTCAAAACACAAAACCTGCACGTACATCTTTGGAGATGAATCATAAACTTAATGTTTATGAAGGTGAGAAAATTGAAGACATTAAAGAGTATCAACGCTTGGTAGGTAGCTTGATATATGCTACTCATACAAGGGCAGACATCTCATATAGTGTGGAAGTGCTTAGTCAATTCATGCACTCACCGAGAAGACCACACATGGATGCAGTTAAGAGAGTACTTAAAGTATCTCAAAGGTCCAATCAATGAAGGTATATTCTATCCTTACTCTTCAGATTTGGATATCAAAATCTATTCAAATGCAGATTGGGTAGGAGCTAAGGATGATAGAAGAAGTACTTTTGGTTACTTAGCATTTGCAGGTTTCTAAGAAGCAACCTGTCATGGACAAAGGAAACTCTTAGATTCCATGTGAATCCTATATCTCATGATTGGTTCAGAATTTGGGGAAACTAATGCTCCATTTCGTCTGGAACGTGCCAAAACTCTAAGATCGACTGTCTTCTTGCTTGATTCTGACATCTAGAGACCATGCTACGAATTGATGATATCATCGATGACATCATCAATTCGTAACCGCCCTAGAACCGCCCTTGGAAAACCTATATAAGGAGGGGTTGGCCACATTCATAATTAGTCTTGCCAATACCAGTCTTGGGAGCTCAAGGAGTCTTCACGGCCAAGTAAGTACTCTCCAAGTTCCAGTTCCAGTTCCTGTCTTGTTTCTTGTTCTAGTCCTGTCTAGTCTAGTTCTTGGACATCCTATCTTGTTCTCTTGTAATCTCGTAGTACGAGATCTTGTCAAGTTCTTTCTTGTATTCAACTCATCTCCCAGAAGGGAGTTCTTATAATCCAGACATCTTATCTAATACTTACGATCCCCGGTTGTGGGATCTCCTGTATCATCTCTAGTCTAGTTTTCCATACCTATTGGTCCCGGGTTGTGGGACATTGTATCAAATCCGTCTTCTTGTATTATTTTCCCTATGTGGGTGTTCTTGTAATCATAAGTGTATTTCTGTAATCTTGTCTAGTGAAGTCAGAGAGCACCATCTAGTGCTACCCTGACATTTTGGCAAGACTATCTTCTATCCAAGACCAGGCATCATGGAGAACACTTATGAACAGATTGTAGCATCACTTTAGAGTCTCCAACAACAAGTCGAAGACCTAAGTCATCGAGAGACACAAGTCGAGATGGGACATCCAGTACATGTAGGTGCACTCCTCCAAGAATTACAAGAACGAATCGGGAGTCTTCAAGCAAATCAAGGGAGTATTCAAGTGAATCAACAGCCTAGTACATCATTTATGAAGGAACCCAAGATTTGCATGCCAGAAAAGTTTGATAGCGATCGCACAAAGTTTTGTGGATTTCTCCAGCAAGTTAAATTGTACATCCTTATGCAACCTGATAGATACCGTGATGAGGCATCCAAGGTCCGGTTTATTGGAACCTTTCTCTATGGCCAAGCATTA
This sequence comes from Ceratopteris richardii, assembly GCA_020310875.1. NCBI lineage: Eukaryota > Viridiplantae > Streptophyta > Polypodiopsida > Polypodiales > Pteridaceae > Ceratopteris > Ceratopteris richardii. The sequence continues at coordinate 162,023,098 of CM035427.1, read as the reverse complement.
CCATGGTTTGTGCCAAACTTGGAGAAGAACATGGCAGTACTTCAAGACTATGAGGGGTTTCTTCGAGAACTCTCCGCCACATTTGGAGATGTAGATACAAGTCGAGTAGCAGAAACAAAACTTCGGAAGCTATGTCAAGGTAACCGCCCTGCCTCTACCTATGCATCTGAATTTAGGCAGTTGATATGTGATCTCACTTGGCATGAAGATTATTTCATAAGCCAATTCAGATGGGGTTTAAGAGATGATGTGAAGGACCTGTTGCTCACGATGCTAGAGGTTAAAGGAGCCTCCTCATGTTTCATCGATGAAGGATTGGTTAAGAAACATGGAATCCTGTACTTCCGAAGAACAAACCAATAATAACTAAAAGAAAAAGGATTATATGCGAAATTGGAGAAGTGCTCTTTCCATAAGACAGAAGTGGAATTTTTAGGGTACATTATATCAGATAAAGGAATTTTTATGGACCCTAAGAAGATTCAGACAATCCTTGATTGGCAACCACCTTCATGTGTTCGAGATGTACAATGTTTTCTAGGTTTTGCCAACTTCTATAGGATATTTATCAAAGATTACTCCAAGATAGTGACACCTCTTACCAAGCTTACAGGGAACTCCAAATTCTCATGGACCAAAGAAGAAGAAAAAGCATTTCAGACCTTGAAATCAACATTCACTACTGCTCCAATTCTAGTTCATCCTGATTCTACCAAGCCCTTCTTCCTAGAGGCAGATGCATCAGACTTTGCCCTAGGGGCCATTCTCTCACAATATGGAGATGATGGACACCTACATCTAGTTGCATATAATTCAAGAAAATTTTCTCCTCTAGAAATTAATTATGAAATTCATGATAAAGAACTTCTTGCCATAGTGAACGCATTTGATACTTGGCATCAACATCTAGAAGGAGAAGCTCATAAAGTTATCGTGTATACAGATCACAAGAACCTAGAGTATTTTATGACCACCCGCATCCTCAACAGAAGTCAACCTTGATGGAGTAACTTTTTATCCAGGTTCGACTTTGTCATCACATATCATCCAGGACGGCAACAGTGTCAGTCAGATGCCTTGTCAAGAAGATCTTAGCTTGCACCAAAGAAGGGTGAAGAGGCCTTTGATCAACAAGAGAGTATATTACTCAAGCCTAAGCATCTCTAGTTAGCAGCTATCTCTTCAACCCATCCTGAAGATTCAGCCTTGAATCATTTGATCCGTGAGAATCTACCACAAGATGAATTATTTTGTAGTGTTAAGCAAAAAACTCAAGAAGGAAAAGTCCAAGAAGTAAATGAATTCCAGGAAAAGGATGGGTTAGTATTCTATAAGAACCTATTATATGTCCCTCTAGGAAAACCCAGGATCCAAGTACTTCAACAACATCATGACAACCGTGCAAGAGGACATTTTGGAGTAAATAAAACAATAGAACTCATATCTAGGGATTTTTGGTGGCCTCCAATGTGGAAGGAAGTCAAAGAATATATCCGAACCTGTGACACTTGCAATAGATCTAAGGTACCACGACATAAGCCTCATGGCCTCTTGCAACCTTTACCTATTCCAGAAAGGCCATGGGCTTCATTATCTATGGATTTCATCACAGATCTACCAAAGTCAGATAAGTATGATGCCATTCTTGTTATTGTGGATAGATTCACAAAGATGGCACACTTCATTCCAAAACTACAAAGGCAATCTCAGGTGCAGCCACTGCTAGACTCTTTCTCGGATACATCTTTAGGCTTCATGGACTGCCTCATGATATTGTCAGTGATCGAGGTCCAAAGTTCATATCTAGCTTTTGGAACAGTCTTTGCAAGCTCCTTGGTGTTCAACTTAAACTATCTATAGCAAATCATCCACAGATTGATGGACAAACAGAATGGGTGAATCAAGTCCTAGAGCAATATCTCCGTTGCACAAGCAACTATCACCAAAATGATTGGTTTGAGTTGTTACCCTTTGCAGAGTTTGCCTATAACAATAGTGTTCATGCATCTACTAAGCAAACTCCCTTCTTTGCAAACTATGGACAACATCCAAGGATAAATATACAACTCTCAAATCATGTCAAGAACCCAGCTCCCAGAGACAAGGCCCAGTACCTGATGGACATTCACAAAGAACTCAAGGAAGAGATCCATAAAGCTCAACAACAATATAAGTACTATGTAGATCAACATCGTGTCCAGAATCCATCGTATCAAATTGGGGATAAAGTATGGTTACTCAGAAACAATTTGAAAACTTCAAGGCCTTGTGCAAAGCTAGATCATCAAAGATTTGGTCCATTTACCATCTTGGCCAAGATTAATCAAGTCACCTTCAAGCTCTAGCTACCAAGTACCATGAGAATACATCCAGTTTTCCATGTATCCATGTTGGAACCATATCAGATTTCACCATTGAGGGGGGAGAGACCTAGTCCTTCACCACCTATCGAGATTGATGATCATGAAGAATTTGAAGTCGAGCATGTCCTAGATTCGAGAATATCCCGAGGAAGATTAGAGTAAATTATTCATTGGAAAGGGTATGACATCAGTGATCGTACTTGGGAACCTACAGAAAACCTTCAAAGAGCACCAATCAAGGTTCAAGAATTCCATAAGAAAAATCCAATGAAGCCGAGACCAGAGAACGTGGCCGCTCCTCGTGGAAACCGCCCTTTGAAAACCTATATAAGGAGGGGTTGGCCACATTCAGAATTAGTCTTGCCAATACCAGTCTTGGGAGCTCAAGGAGTCATGACCACCAAGTAAGTACTCTCCAAGTTCCAGTTCCAGTTCCTGTCTTGTTTCTTGTTCTAGTCCTGTCTAGTCTAGTTCTTGGACATCTTGTCTTGTCCTCTTGTAATCTCGTAGTACAAGATCTTGTCAAGTTCTTTCTTGTATTCAATTCATCTCCCAGAAGGGAGTTCTTGTAATCCAAACATCTTGTCTCATACTTACGATCCCGAGTTGTGGGATCTCCTGTATCATCTCTAGTCTAGTTTTCCATACCTATTGGTCCTGGGTTGTGGGACATCTTGTATCGAATCCGTCTTCTTGTATTATTTTCCCTACGTGGGTGTTCTTGTAATCATAAGTATATTTTTGTAATCTTGTCTAGTGAAGTCAGAGAGCACAATCTAGTGCTACCCTGACACAACCAACAGTTGCTTTATCCTCGACTGAAGCAGAGTATAGAGGCTTGACCATAGCAACTCAAGAGGCAATATGGTTAAAGGCATTGTATACAAATTTGGGACTTGTAAGTTCCAAATCTCACATATTTGGAGATAATGTAAGTTCCATGCATCTAGCAACAAACCTATTTTCCATGCAAGAACCAAACACATAGAGGTTCATTATCACTTCATCAGGGAGAAGCTCATGGCAAAGGAGATTGACATTTCTTTTGTTCCTACTAAAAAGCAAGTAGCAGATATGATGACGAAGGCACTTGATGGAATAAAGCTTTGTAGACTCAAAGCTATGGCAGGTATTCAACCTATTAGAGAATGAAGACTCAAGCATACTTTAGCTTGAGGGGGAGTTGTTGGAACATCAAGCTTACACTATGCTTGAGGTGGATTTGATCTATATCAAAGACTATCACGTCGAAAGAATATCCGTTGGAGAGTTCTTTTTCTTATGCTCAATTATTGTACTTTTTAAAAAGATTTTTCATGGATCTTTTACCATTGTAAAAGCTTTGAGCTTTATACATGTAAAATTAGAAAGATATAGCCCAAAAACCACGAAATTGTAGTGGTTGAGTTGCATTCAATCAAGCAATCAATCACCTAAAAGTAGATCAAACTAAATATTCACTTTTCCTAGATTGTAGGAAAGTGAATTGATTCCATCCAACAACCATTCCCACCTTCATTTGAATTAAAAGTCCACTTGTAGAAGTTATGGAACACTCCTAGAGTCTATATAAAGACTTGAAATCACTTGTACAATAAAGACCATGATTCAAAAAGGATGTATCTAGTTTATGAATACAATAAGAAAAGCCATGGTTGGAAGGGTGAGAAAGTATTTCCTTGTGCAATCCTAGTACTTCTCAACAAACAAACAAAGTGTGGGACCCTCTAACCCATTAGATCCTTAGAAGGAGAAATCAAAGAAAACCCCAGAAGTGAGTTTTGTACACAATCTAGGTATAGGGAGATGAAAATATGGATCTATTTGACCAGAGACAGAGAGAGAGAGACCAATAGGACATAGAATACATCAAGGTATCAAATATTTTCTACAAGCCACAATAGAACTATCACTAGCCCTACCAACTCCAACCAAGCCCTCAACCTATTTTGGGGCAACAAACACCACACCCTACAAATATGTCTAAGTCAAGCATGTAGTGGTAGAAGAAAATCAAGATAGGGCCCTAGTACCTTCCTCATCTTTGATCACTGAAAATGGTCCTAACACTAATAACTTTGACTCTTCACATGGCTTGTATGAAGCCCCTCCACTTGAGTTTAATTGTTAACCAGATTCCACAAACATCATGTATAACAATCCAAATCCTAGGCTCCCAATGAGGCAAGTTAGGCTACAAGTTCCCAAAGGACCATGTTGTAGATGTTAAGGAGATCATTTTGTACATGATTTTCCACAACTGATGCCCCCAAGAAAACATCAAACTATTATAATTCAAGGATTTTGCTCAGATTGTGGCAAGGGAGATCTCATTCAAGATTACCCTCAAAATCCAACCATCGATCGAAAATAGCCCCAATCAATCTAGTTGGAATAGTGCAAGGCTCTAATGGAAGTATTGCTAAGGTAGCTCTTATTCAGGTAGGTACCATGGCACAAACTAAACTAAAGCTAGTAGAACAAGAAAATGAACTGGATTCTAGTGAGTCAGTAGGTACCATGGCACAAACTAAACTTAAGCTAGTAGAACAAGAAAATGAACTGGATTCTAGTGAGTCACGTGAACGTAGTAAAAAGAAGCCTAGAGCTTGGAAAGAAAGCAAAGATAGAGAAAAAATAAAGTGGTAAAAAAGCTAGTAGAGTTGGAAGGTATTCCAAAGGAAACCAAAGAAAAGATCATAGAATCTCATCTCAAAATCACCCACACCTCATACCATCCCCTTATACCCCCAACATTTATATCTCTTGTTCCAAAACTAGGATAAGTCTTAGCAAATCCTACTTTAGAGGACTTAGACATGATGTTCAAAGCATACCAACATTGACTTTGAGGACAACTAGTGTTGAAGCTCAAGGTCAAGGAAAAAGCATAATAAGGGCATCAAAGAAGTGGATACACAAGAAGAAGGAACAAGTAGGGAGCTCCAAGAAGTACATGTCAAATTTTCAGAAGAATCCCTATAAAAATAGTGATTTTCATCACTAAAAACCATTGTAAATACCATTTTCTATTTTTGTAACTCCATTTTGTTCAAGCCAAGGAGTCCTTGAGCTTGAGGAGTATTAGAAGTATCATCCTACCAATTTTCATAATTTTTAGACTTCGTTTGAGCCCTCAAATAAGCCCTCGAACCTAATTTTTAACTAGGCCAGACACTAGGTCTGGACAGAGCCAAAACTAGTCAAAAAACTATAAAAAGTGCTAGAGAGCTCATTTTTGGGGTTAGCTTGTTAGAGAATAGAGCTTTTGTAAGAGAAATCTTTTGCAATGGAAGCTTTCCATTGTTCCTCTCTTTGATCTTACCTTGTGCACGTGTGGGTGTATGTGTGTGCATGTTTGTGTGCTTTCACTCACGCACTTGTGCCTTCACTTGCTCGTGGTCTTCATACCGGTCCTCACGTCTCCGCAGATTGACAAGTAAAGGAGGTGGTGCTTATGCTTGAGCTACACCAAATTATGTGGCCGTTGTCAGGGAGAGAGCTTCGAAGACGAGTGTTGTGATGGTAATATCGTAGATTTGCGACGTTGGAAGGTAAAAAAACTATCATTTTTGTTCATTTTCTGATTTTTCTTCTTCACCTTCATCATCATCACCATCTTCATCTTCTTCCATCTTCTTCTTCATATTCTTGTTTTTTAGTGCATTTTCACCATCTTCATACCATCTTTCATGCATTATTGTGCGAGGAGGAGTTAGGAAGTGCAAGAGAGAGCAAGTGCTTGTGTTTTTTCATGATTTTTTGCACATACGGAGCTCGCCATTGCTCAGCGCTCAGAAATTTGAATTTCCTGCCAAAAAACACGATTCTAACAAAAAATCACGATTTTCAGAAAATTCAAATTTGTTCAAAAAAAAAGTATGATTCTCTAATTCCCGCCTAAAAGCTTTTTGAAAAGAACACGATTCTGGGGTCAGTCTCAGAATGGCGATTCTCTGGTTGTGCTCAAAATCGTGATTCTCACAAATCACGATTTTCAGCCAAAAACACGATTGTGATCAAACACGATTCTCTGTTGGCAATCGCGATTTTCAGAAAACACAATTTTCATCCAAAATCGCGATTTTCATGTCAAAAACACGACTTTGAGAAAACATGATTTTCAGTGGGCTCAAAACCGCGATTTTCAAAACACGATAAAAAAAAAAACATGATTTTCATCCAAGGTACAAAATCCCGATTTTCTGATCATTCTCAAAATCGTGTTTTTCACGATTCTCACTCAAAATCGCCTTTTTTGGGATTGTTCAGAATCGCGATTTTCATAGGTGCTCAGCATCGTGATTTTCATGATTTTTACAGAATCGTGATTTTTGTGGTTGCTGAGCATCGCGATTTTCATAGGTGCTCAGCATCGCGATTTTCATGATTTTTATAAAATCGTGATTTTTGTGGTTGCTCAGCATCGCGATTTTCATAGGTGCTTAGAATTGCGATTTTCATAGGTGCTCAGCATCGTGATTTTCATGATTTTTACAAAATCGTGATTTTTGTGATTGCTCACCATTGCGATTTTCATAGGTGCTCAGAATCGCGATTTTCATAGGTTCTCAACATCGCGATTTTCATTATTTTTACAAAATCGTGATTTTTGTGGTTGCTCAGCATCGCGATTTTCATAGGTGCTCAGAATCGCGATTTTCATTCATGATTTTTACAAAATCATGATTTTTGTGGTTGCACAGTATCACGATTTTCATTAAGGGCAAAATCGCAATTTTCACACAAAATCGTGATTTTTTCTAAAGGTCCTGTTTGCCTGTTTTGACCGCCAGGAGCCTGATTTGACATAACTTTTTCATCGAAAGTCGATTTTTTGAGCCCTCAGGTGGGACTACGAACCCAAGGGAACTCCAAAGGATTTTTGAACCATACCAAGGGGAAATTTGGGACTCTTAACCAAAGCTTATGAACCTGAGATCTGGTAGACACCTAGGCAAGGATAGACAAAACATTAGATCTTCTGAGGCTAGTGTCAACCATACAGCTAAGTCTTGGGCACAACAACTAAGTGGCCATCCTTACGTACTAAGTTCAGATACAGGTGACTCAGAAATGTCTTTTAGCATGGGAAAACCTGCAAGTAACTCAGGCGCTCCCTATTTACAAACACCAGAAGGCCCCTATAAGACATAGTTGGAATATATTCGGACCAACCGATTAGGTGCTCGCATCTATGAGGACGAACTAAGGCGATTAGTGGTCCAACTCAAAAATAGATCACGATTTGAAAATGAAAGACCTGAAAGAGAGAGACATCAAGCACATAGGCAACAAAGAGATGAACAGGATTTTCCATTGCCTAGACCCCGAGAGCACTCAAGAACCCTTAGACCCACTCAAGTGATCATGGCAATGAAGAATTATTTTGACGGGACAGGAGATCCTTATGATCATGTGGCCGAGTTCAAACAAGTGTTAAGTGCTAAACAGGTTGAGGATTTGTTCACCCAGTACCAGGCATTTGGTTTGACTCTTAAGGGCACTGCCTTAGCTTGGTTTCAACCATTGAGTAGTTGCAACTATCGCGATATAGGCCAACTGCTAGACGAATTCATTGTAGAATTTTCCAAGAGTGGTATCAGGCATAACACATCATCCTTGATCCACAACTTCAAGCAGACACCCCAAGAAACAGTGCGACTGGTAGGAAGAAGGTTCAGACAATACTTAGAAAGATGCCCTGTTCTAGAGTTGCCCACACCTGCCAAACAAGTGGCCTTGTTCTTAGATGGCTTACTAAGCACCAAGTTAAGATCATATGTGTACTTGAAAGAGCCTAGAAGCATAGAAGAGTGTGTGCGGACTTGCATTGACATAGAAGACAACTTGGGTGAGGAGTTAGGACTATCCAAACTCTATAAAGACTTTGACAGTTCTACTATTCATACCTCCAGAGCCTCCACTGAGCTAGATGAAATAGCAAAGCAAGTTGCCAAGAAGCTAGGAGGTTCAAAATAGACAAATACCAAGAGTCACCTGATTGAATCGGTGTTATACTTGCGGAGGCGACCACATGGCTAATGTATGCCCATTGCACAACCAGAACATGAGAGAAAGGATTGCTCCATATTGCACTATTGAGAGAAAATACACAAGCCATACGGCTCAAGATTGTCCATACAATAGATAGGCTGTTAGAGAGAATTATCAACAACCTTACCAACAAGGTAGGTATCAGAACCAATACCAACATCCATATTATCGACCACAACAACAGTATTAGGCACCATATAAGACACAACCAGTCCTAGAAACCAACCACCAACGCCTGCCAATGTAATTCTAGTTAAGTATGCAGTGGTAGAAGAGAACCTTAATAGAGCATTGGTGCCAGTGACCCCGCTGATCTCAAAGATTGACTCTCGTGCTCAGAGTTGAGACTACTCCCATGAAGGTAGTCCACATGCTTATTACATAGAGTCACCTGAACATAGTGAGATTTACCCGTATCAATATGAGGCACCACCTATGGAACAAAATTGGGAGCTTGAATACTCCAATGTCATGTACACAAATGCTAACCCTAGGCCCCAATTGAGACAAGTAAGACCACAAGCCCCTAGAGGACCTTGTTTCAGATGTCAGGGTGACCATTTCATTCGTGATTGTCCCCACCCACCATCTCCGAGTCAAGGTCAGACTATCACAATACAAGCTTTTTGTCATGAATGTGGCAAAGACCATCTCCCCAGAGATTGTCCAAGAAACCCCTCTAGTGCACCCAAGATTACACCCATCAATGTGGTAGGCTTAGTGGCAGATTCAAGTTCAAGTAGCAATAGTGTGGCTCCTATACAAGCTGTCACTAGAGCACAAGCCTTAAAACAGGATAAACCAGCAGAGCAATCGGAGTCGAGTGAATCGGGAGAACCTAGTAAGAGGAAAACAAGAACATGGAAGGATACTAGAGAGAAGGCCAATCGCAAGTGGAATAAAAAGTTATCAGAATTTGAAGAAAGACTGAAAGAAGAAAAAACAAAAATAGATGACATTGCATCTCAAAGCCCCTCACATGCCCAAAATCCATCTACTCCACCTCATCCCACCCCACCACCCATTGTAAATAGACCGCAACCAGGGTCTGTTCTTGCAGATCCAACCCCAGAAGGTTTAGACATTATGTTCATGGCATACCAGGCTCGACTTCAAGAAGGGCCAACAGCTGTAAACCTAGATAAGAGTTACCCTAGAGCGGATTTAGAGATTGAACGGATGAAAATGTGCATGAAAATGGTAGAACAAGCTCAAGCTATACTTGAGACTAGTCAAAAGTTCAATCAGACAAACTCTATCAAACCAGATTTGCATTTCCAGGGCTTACTAGAAAGATTAGAGTAGTTGGTAAACAAACCACAAGTTTCTTTACCTCCACAGGCTCAACCAGTTATTGAGAGAAGAAGCTCACGACCAATGGGAGCAAATGTTCCTACTTCCATGGATGCTGGAATACCTCCTTCAATTCAAGAGCACTCTCAAGAGTTCTTGTGGGAAATACAAGAGGAGAAATGGGCCAAGGAGAAGGGTAATTCCCCTCCTATTCGTGAGATTGATGACCTTCATGATCAATTTCCCCAAGACATTCCATCTATTTACGGAGATGAAGCAGAACAACAAGAAGATGAAAGGTTAGATTTTGAATCTAATACCTTAGAAGAACTGCCTCAATTTCCAGGCCCATGGGAATCTGAATCTATTCAGATTAGAGCTCCCACAATACTGGTAAGAAACGAAGACTTAGTGGTTCCAAGGAACACTGATGTTGTCAAGAACACTAAGGTTCAGTGTCATCTCACTGTAGAAGAGCTGCTCAAAGCAAAACCTGAACTATGGAATCACGTGAAGGATCAGGTTCCAGAACTTGATTCCAAAATGCAAAAATCAGGCTCTAAGCAAAACGTTCCAGAGATACCTCTTGATAAAATAGGAGACATGTGTGAGGGTGAAGAAGGTAATACTTATCTTCCAATCACCTACCAAGGTTACACAACCAAAGCAATCATAGATTCAGGTGCTGGTGTTGCTATTGCAACCACCTCCTTATGGAAGCAATGGGGCAAATCTACATTAAGACCAACTAGAATGAAGCTTCAAATGGCAGACGGCCATTTTGAAAGACCTCTAGGATTGCTGGAAGGGGTAACTCTAACCACTTGTGGTGTAGAGTTTGAACACACATTTGCTATATGTGACTTTGAGAAAAATAATGTCTATGAGATGATTGTAGGAAGACCCTTCCTACGACAATTGCAAATAGTACAGGATTGGGGGACCATTTCCTTGTACTTACAACTCTTGGGGGTCACCACCAAGGTCAATTTGAAGGATTACACCTTCAGAGATGTACCACCCCTACAATGGAATCCTATCCACAAAGCAAAAGAAGATTCTATCTCTATGCATTCTGGAAGTTCACCTGATCCATCCTGGTTGCATGAAGATACTCATTTGTGGATGTGCAAGATCGCGGAGGAAGAGGAAAAAACGCTTAAAGGCAAGAGAAGAAGGAACTTCTCCAGGAGATAGACCAATTAAAGACCCAACCTATACACCGATGATCTTTCCAGATGAGGAATTTGAGCCTCATGTTTGGGAAGAAATCTTAGCTACCATGGACATTGCAGTCAATGAAGAACAATGGACACCTCATTGTGATGAGGAGGGTTATGATATTTCAGTGTTCATGTGTCAGCCCTCGCTAGAAGAATGTGACCCTAGTGATGTCATAGAAGAAGAAGAGAATGACGATGATCTAGAGTCCATTGTGATGGATAGTTGCTTTAACTCAGAGAAGCACTATTTAGAAGATGTAGGAGTGTTTAACCAGAAAGAAGAACCTCTCACAAGCATTAAGACGGTAAATTCAAAGGATGGAAGTGAGAGTAGTCAAAAGAAAAAGAAAAAGAAAAGAAAAGCAGTGAAACAAGAACAGGAGGAATCGTTGTTCGAAGTACCAGAAAATTTCAAGAAATATGAAGTTGACGACCGAAAAATTTTGGTACGAATGCCTAAGAGAGAGGCCATCATCGAAGAATCATATGATAATAAAGAAAACACCAAGAAGAGTGTAGTGACCATTGAAGAGAACGAAGAGAGATGCACATATATAGGAGGTGACCTAAGTGCAAGAGAAGAAATGGAGCTTGTAGCTCTATTAAGGGAATATAGGGATGTGTTTGCATGGCACTATAGAGACTTGAAGGGGGTAGATCCAAGAATATGCTCTCATACGATCCCTATGACTGCCGATGCCAAGCCAACCAAACAGAAGCCTACAGCTATAATGACACTTACGCTACTAAAATAAAAGAAGAAATCGACAGGCTGATTGAAGTTGGATTTATCTATGAGATTGAGCATACTTAATGGGTGTCCCCCATTGTAGTAGTACCCAAGAAGAATGGAAAGTTGCATGTGTGTATTAACCTTAAGAAAGTTAATGCCGCTACAATCAGAGATAGCTATCCGCTTCCAATCACTAAACATTTATTGGAGCGTGTTGCAGGCAAGGAAGTTTATAGCTTTCTTGATGGATTTTCAGGTCACAACCAAGTAGCCATTGCCCCAGAAGATCAACACAAGATGGCTTTTGCCACCAAATGGGGAATCTTTGCATTTCGAGTGATGCCATTTGGGCTCACCAATGCACCTGCAACATTCCAAAGGCTCATGTGTCATGTCTTCAAAGAGTTCTTGCGAAAGAGCTTAGAAGTATATGTGGATGATTTATGTGCGCATTCCCAAGAAAGAAGATAACACATCCCTGAGCTCTGACAGATCTTCAACAAGTGTAGAGAATATCGAGTTTGTTTGAACCCAAAAAAGTGTGTATTCATGGTACGACAAGGTAAAATTTTAGGTCAAATTGTTTCTAAGAATGGAATCTCAACAGATGAAGACAAATTAAGAGCCATAGCGGAGTTGCCAAGGCCAAGGAATGTTAAAGAGGTACAAGCCTTTATGGGCCATTGTGGATATTACTGTAGGTTTATCCACATGTATGCGATCATAGCTAAACCTCTTTATGGTTTGTTGACAATTTTTGGGTGGAATGACGAATCTGAAAATTCCTTCAATGAGTTAAAGAAACAATTGTGCACATCACCAATATTGACCACTCCTAATTGGAATAATCCATTCCATGTGCATGTGGATGCCTCTAATCATGCCATCGGATGTGTGCTAGCACAACCCATAGGTGAAGGGAATTTAGATTTGCCCATAGCATATGCTAGTAGACAACTAAACCCAACTGAAAGAAATTATACCACAACCGAGCGAGAAGGCTTAGGCATGGTATATGCTGTGAAGAAGTTTAGACACTATTTATTGGCCAACAAGTTCAAGTTTTTCACTGATCATCAAGCTTTGTTATATTTGGTCAATAAACCTTGCAACACAGGACGGTTAGTAAGATGGTTCCTCTTACTAATGGAATATGACTTTGAAGTTGTTGTCAGGAAAGGTAGAACCCACCTTAGGGCAGATCACCTTTCTCGCATCACTTCAAGAGAGTCACCGCAAGGAGTGTCTGACGACCTATCCGATGCTTATTTGTTCAATTTAGAAGTTGTTCCTAAATGGGCAAATAAGCTGGTACCAGTCCTAACCTTCGGACCTACAAATAAGAATGTGAAAACATCACAAGAAGAAATTGCAAAATCACAAAAATATCACATATTGGCAGGAAGCATGTACAAACAAGATACTGAGGGTGTATTAGCTTGTTGTGTTGAGGACGATGAACATAGTAGTTGGTTGCAACAAGCCCATGAAGGATTGCTAGGAAATCACTACTCTAAACAATGAACATTGCAAAATCTAAAATGTTTAGGAGTGTATTGGCCTAGCATGGACAAAGAAATACACGAGTGGATTAAGAATTGTCTAGGGTGCAAAGAGAGACCCCCAGTGGAGCATGCTACTCTTTATCACATATCGTTAATACCAGATTGGAGTGCTGCATTGGTAGAATTTATGAGATCGGGGACATTACCCAAAGAGGCTAGTATAGCTAGAAGAAGCATGGAGCAAGAGGCTCAAGACTATGCCTTAGTTGGAGACAACCTATACCGGAGAGGAAAAGATGGTTACCTAAGATTGTGTGTTCACGAATCACACTATTTGAAAGTCTTAGAAACTGCACATAGCGGTGTTGCAAGTGGACACTTTGGGCCTGATAGAGTAATCAAGACCATTCTATTCTCAGGACTTTGGTGGCCCACTCTTCATATGGATGCACATACTTATGTGAAGAAATGTAACACATGCCAACGTGCACAATATCCTATTAGAAAAGATGAGATGCCTTTGAGGCCCATGATGGGAGGATGTGCATTCTCGAAGTGGGGTATAGACTTTGTAGGTCCTATTAACCCCCCATCTAGAAACTCCCATGCAAAGTACATCATTGTAGCCACATATTACCTTACCAAGTGGGTGGAAGTAAAAGCCACAACAAAGAATGATGCTCAAACAACAACTAAGTTCTTATTTGAGAATGTGTTCACAAGATATGGACTACCAATATAGTTAGTGAGCGATAGAGGCACACACTTCTTGAATGAAGTCATTGAAAATCTTCTCCAAGAATTCTTGGTGATACATAAGAAGTCTGCCCCCTATCATCCACAAGCTAACGAACAAGCTGAGAGCACAAACAAGATCCTATGTAATGTCTTGATATAAACTAGTAAATAATAAACGCTCTGATTGGGATAAACAACTTCATCATGCTGTTTGGGCTTATAGAGTTGCTTACAAAACGGTACTCAATGCCACCCCATTTTAGATGGTCTTCGGACAGAATGCTGTGCTACCATTAGATTTCCTAATCCCAGCTTTAAAAGTAGCACAAGAGAATGAGTGGAATGGACATGAATTGTCATCCAGGAACTTTGATCTAGAACGCTTAGGTGAGACGACGCTACGAGCGACAACAAGCATCTATGCTACAAAGAAAAGACAAAAGGCATACTTTGATGCACACATCAGAGATATAGGATTGAAAGAGGGAGACCTAGTGCTGGTCTATACGCTAAAGCAACATGCCCATAAGTTGGAAAAAAGAGGATATGGACCCATGATCATTAATAGAATTTCCACTAGCGGTGCGGTTCAATTGGCTACTTTCGAAGGTGACATCTTGCCAAACTATATCAGTGGTTGTCGAGTCAAGTTATATCAAGAACCTCTTACAGAGGACATGCTAATGAGACTCAACACTGCTAACAAACGAAAAGAAGAAGAGTTGAGAGTTAGAGAAGAAGCACAAGCAAAGGCTAGGGAGCACATAAGGCGAAATAAGTTAAGGCGACTAGGCCTAGATGCCAACCCGAAAGCCCCAAAATATCACATGGATATGTGCCAAAAATCAGGCATAATTACCTGTCAAAGCATTGACCGACGTCCCTTTGTGACCATAGAGATAGGACGAGGGAAGAATGCAAGAACTATGAAAGCATTGATTGACTCAAGTGCAGCAACTAGTGCAGTGAGACTTTCCTACTGCCAAGACTTGCAGTTGAACATCAATCCCATAGAAGCTTATCTCATAGGATTGGGAGGTGTGGAAACCCCTTGTTTGGGCGAGGTGGAATTTCCCATCTACCTTCAAGATGTTCCAATGAAAGTCAAAATGCTAGTGTGTCGAGATGAGGACCTTACAGAACCACTTGTCTTGGGTCAAGATTGGATTTATGACCATGCAATCAACCTAAACCTCAGAAGTCAACTTCTTCAAGTTTGGGTACATGAACAATGCATTACATTAGAATTAGAGAACTACATGCTCAAAGATCATGGCACCACACACTCTCTTAGTTCCTCTAAGACTAATCTTCACGAGCAAGATGTTGTAGGTGTCGAAAACTCTATGATCACGAAGGACTCAATCATGGAAGGACAGTCGCAAAGGCAAGCAGATCCTGCTTCTTTTTTGAAGGGTAAAGCATCCATAGTAGTTCAACCTCAGAAGCAAGCGCAACAATTCAAGACAACTGCTATAGCAAATAGAAAGACACCATTCAACAAGAAAGCAATTCGGGGCATGAGGCAGATCTGGGTACGCAAAGGAGAGCAACCACCAGCCTTGTCCCCACAAACCCCCTCCAGGCAAGCCCACCAGGCCAGAAGACGAAGGAAGAAGCTTGGACAAGCTCAACCACAAAGTATACGACAAATTTGGGTGCCTAAGAAATTAGTTGCAGCTCAACAAGGGCGGTTACACATGTGGGTACCTAGGAAGCTCTTTCGTCCGCAACAACCTATGCTCTCCCATACACGAAAAGTCTCAACAAAGAAGCCAAGGCGAGGCAAGGGTCCGAACCAAACACCAAGACTAAAACCAGACCAACTCGCCTCTTCAACAAAAGTTAGAAGACCAGCCACAATGGTATGGGTATGGAAACCAAAAGCACTAGTAGCCCCCGCAAAACCAAAGAACCAACCACGTGGGATACAAAATTTAAGAAACCATTGAGAGATGAAGAAGCCCAAGGTGATCTTGACGCAACCAAGCATGGTTCTCAAATGGATCCCTATGAGGAGGAATGATCACTTGTCATCTCTAGATCCAATGGATACCTCCAACAAAGATGGCATCAACATCTACATGTAACATCAAAAGCTTCCACGAGCGACAACCATGTGCTCCTCGCACAAGCCTGTCTTTTGCACCATTCAGGTCATGCATTTCCCAAGCATGCATTAATATAGGGCCACATTACATGGCCATGCATAGACACATTTGAGTGTCCCATGCACAAGAGCAAATTGACATATGTCAAGTATCTTTTTATGATACTAACATCTTTCTTCATGTTTGGTGACTTTGCTCCTCTTTTATTTAAAAAAAAAGAAAAGAGACAAGAGAGAGAGAGAGCTTGTTCCCAGGTTTGGCTCATGGAACATGAATGAGTCATGCTTAGTTGAAGGTGGAACCATTGATTACTAGGCATTTATCAGTTTTGATAGAAGTGTGTCTCAGCTAGCATAATGATATTATTGTTGCCTTATCTAGTAGATGTCAAGCACTTGGCATGAACATGGCATCCACAACTACTGTTTCCCCTTACCTTGGTAGGAGGGACGATCTCGAAGGTCCGCAACTTGAGAGTTGCTTAACTACTGTATGTACGAGAGCATCCAAGGAGATATCTGCTAAGGGTAGTTTGGTACCCTGAAAATCCTTGTTTGTATACTAGGTGAGAAGACTCCTGCTTATGGTGAGCTAAACAGAATATGTGAAACTAAGCTTGGTGTAGTTACCCAATGTTGTTTTACAAGGAATATAAAGAAATTCAATTCTCACTATTTGGCAAATGTTGCTCTTCAAAGAGGAGACAGGACCAGGCACTCAAAAAATTTCATTGGTGGACCATCAACACGGACATTCATCAACAATGTTCCATCACAAATGCCGAGTGTACAACACAAAGAGATAAACATCGATCAACCCTTCACCATGGTAAGTATCTTACTCTGGCAACACCATAACCATGATAGATTAGGAAACCTCTTCGTCGACATACCCTTGAGCACTTAGCTCA
Organism: Ceratopteris richardii; assembly: GCA_020310875.1. Lineage (NCBI taxonomy): Eukaryota > Viridiplantae > Streptophyta > Polypodiopsida > Polypodiales > Pteridaceae > Ceratopteris > Ceratopteris richardii. The sequence goes on along the minus strand of CM035427.1, from coordinate 162,006,165 downwards.
AGACCCCCAATTTCTGCACCATACTCCTTCGAATGCATTTTTCAAGTAAGCATGCATAGGGCTACATTACAAGGCCGTGCACAAGGCACATATTTTACTCAACCCATGCACGAACACACTTACCCAGCATTCACTACGGGTTATGCATACTTGGCATGACTGCTCTAAACATCATCTTTGGAAGAGCTAGAGGACATCATGGGGACAACATCAATACCTAGGAAGCAGTTTGAAGCTAGTAGTTGCTCCCTCTCAACATCGACAACCTCTTTTGAGAAACTAGCTATTTTTGGAAGCCCACAACGACACATTCTCGCTGAAATCCAAGGAAGCAACACATAAAAAGGCTGGACACTACCTCTCGACATAGAACAACCCTTACAACCAGGGTCTGTCAGCGACGACAGACTCGAGAGGGGGGCGAGTGTTGAAGCTCAAGGTCAAGGAAAAGCATCATAAGGGCATCAAAGAAGTGGATACACAAGAAGAAGGAGAAAGTAGGGAGCTCCAAGAAGTACATCTCAAATTTTCAGAAGAATCCCTATAAAAATAGTGATTTTCATCACTAAAAACCATTGTAAATACCATTTTCTATTTTTGTAACTCCATTTTGTTCAAGCCAAGGAGTCCTGCTTGACGAGTATTAGAAGTATCATCCTACCAATTTTCATAATTTTTAGACTTCGTTTGAGCCCTCAAATAAGCCCTGGAACCTTATTTTGAACTAGGCCGGACATAGGACTGGACAGGGCCAAAACTAGTCAAAAAATCATAAAAAGAGCTAGAGAGATCATTTTTGGGGTTAGCTTGTTAGAGAATAGAGCTTTTGTAAGAGAACTCTTTTGCAATCAAAGCTTTCCATTGTTCCTCTCTTTGATCTTACCTTGTGTGCATGTGGGTGTATGTGTGTGCATGTTTGTGTGCTTTCACTCACGCACTTGTGCCTTCACTTGCTTGTGGTCTTCATACCGGTCCTCACGTCTCCATGGATTGACAAGTAAAGGAGGTGGTGCTTACGCTTGAGCTACAACTAGCTGAGCTAGATATGATTTACCCAAGATCTGACTTAGACATTGAGAGAATTAAGCTATGCATTGAAATGGTGGAACTAGTGCAAGCTATTGTGAAAACTAGTCAACTCTTTGATCAAATCAATTCATTTAAACCAGAGCCACATTTCAAAGGATTACTAGAACAATCAGAGAAAATGGAAGCTAAGGATAAGGTTTTAGCCCCACAAAAGACTCACTCCATTCAAAGTGAGAGAGGGAGCTTCTATCAAAGAGAAGCTTATGTTCCTAAATCAATAGAGTGTGGGATTCCTCCCTCCATCAGAAAGTATTCTCAAGAGTTCTTAAGAGAAGTCAAAGAAAAAAAGTGGAATAAGGAACCAAGGAGCCCTTCCTCCAATTCAAGAGATAAATAACTCACAAGACCAATTTCGCTAGGATATTCCATCTCGTTATGGAGATCACATAGAACCACATTTAGAAGATGGATTAGATTTTGAATTTAACCCCCTTAAAGCATTATCACATTTCACCAATTCATGGGGATCTAGATAATTACAATTGAGCACTCCCAAAATATTAGTGAGAAACAAATATTCCATAATACCTAGGAGCATGGAGGCAGTGAAGAACGCTAAAGTTCAGTGGCACCTCACTCTAGAAGAGCTCTTGAAAGTGAAGTCATAATTATCCAAATATGTGGTAAATCAAGTCTCATAACTTGATTGCTTCCACTCCATAGCAAGATCCTAAAGGAAAGTACTCGAGATCCCAGTAGGTAAGATAGGGGACATGAATGAAGGTGAAGAAGGTAATACCTATCTTCCTACCACCCACCAGGGCCACACCACTAAGGCAATCCTAGATTTAAGTGCAAGTGTTTCCATGGCTACCACATCCTTATGGATGTGGTGGGGCAAGACGACTTTACAACATACATGAATGGAACTCTAGATGGCCAATGACTACATTGAATGCAAGAGAATGAGGATTATGACCACCACATGCTAGAGAGATGACTCTCCTCCCAACCATATGCCTCTCTATATATAGCTCTCTTTGAGGGACTGCCTTCTTGGGCAGGTGGATACTAACCACCCAATTGTCGGCCCTGTAACTACATGTGCACCAAGTGTCCTAGTTAACTCAAGTGGAAGCTTCTAGAAGCCCCTAGAGATCCTTGGGCAAAATACTCTCCCCATGTAGCCCATGGGGGTTGAACCCAAGACCTCCTCCTTCACACCCTTGAGCCTTAACCACTAAGCTAAGTGGATCACTTGTTTACAATAGCACATGACCTGATATGTAAGTCTAGTCTTCAGATTTTTGGTCATACACATGGGTGACCAAACCGTGTCTAATGTTAGATCTATATGAACTAGCCAGACCCATAGATCATAGAATTACTTACTTTGTTGCATTCTTCCTCCCTTGCAAAAATATATTTTTCCTAAAAAATAAATCTATATAAATCCTATAGGCAACCCTCGAGCCTCATGTTCTAGAACTAGAAGAACATGTCTCATCTTTGTGGTGGGATCCTTGCCCAAATGATTCAAAACACCGTCTAGCTTTGCACTTTGATAAACTAGTCAAAGTACAAAGTAGTGAATGAATAATAAGGGTGGATCTAAAAATATCCCTTGCCAATTCACTGTTTTACTAGATGCAATCTGGGCACGAACATGTGAACTGGGTAGATTCAAATTACAAGTCCATTTTTGGGCATAACTAGTGCATGGAGAGAGTAACTAAGGTGGGATTCTTATCCCTATCAAGACTTTGAGAATTGTTGATTCGCTTGAATTTGATTTGGAAAACTTGAAGTTTGGTTTACCTAAACATCTAACTTGGATGTTTGTACAATGGTTTCCTACTAACTAACAATTACTTGACTTTTTTCACCGACTCGAAGACTACTTTGTCCTAATGGGCCTGAAAAATTCTATGTAAACTTTAGGAAACCGTACTATATCTTGACCAAGTCAAATAAAAAATGAAAATTTTCAAACTAGGACACTTTTCTTAGGGACTTTAGCTAAAAGTTCTTGGGAATTGTCAATCTGATGAGCAATTCCTAACTTCTCTATTCTAATGTGTACTGGACTCTAAAAAGTCATTTGAGTTATGCTAGAGAACTGGAAGCAAAATCAAATGAATAAGTCAATCTTGGACTTATCATCTTTTGAAGATTGAATAAGTTCTTGTACAAAACATCTATATGGTATGTTTAATTTAGTTATATGGTTCCAATGGACTAACCCTCAACTTTTGTGAAAAGAAGTAGATATTGTATCTGATTCAAAGCCAAAAGATTTAGAAAGCGGAAAGAAAAACTAAAACTCTCCTTGAATTTAAAGTTCTTGATACCAATGCAAGAGAATGAGGATTACAACCACCATGTGCTAGACATCTGACTCTGCTCCCAATCATGTGCCTCTATATATAGCCCTCTGCAAGGAAATACCTTCTTGGGCAGGTGGATACTAACCATCCAAGTATCATTGTAACTGCATGTGCACCAAGTGTCCCAGTTAACTAGAGTCAACTCAAGTGGAAGCTTCTAGAAGGCTCTAGAGATCCTTGGGAAAAATACTCTCCCCATGTACCCCATGGGGGTTGAACCCAAGACCTCATCCTTCAAACCCTAACTTAACCACTAAGCTAAGTGGATCACTTTGGAGATTTCTAGCCACATATGGTTGAACATTTGTGTCAAAATATGGCTGAAGATGAGCATGAAATTCAGCCCACACATGATATTCATGTTGATGATGTATTACATAATGAAGGCATGTCTATCAAGAGTGCACAAACTATGCCAAAGTGGCTCAAAGAAAGTTTGTAGGAGAACAAATTGAGTGCACCTTTACTTGCTAAAACAAGATCAAGCTCTCATCATGCATCAAGTAATTTTGTGGATTATTCTCTTATTGCAACACCATGTAATGTAGCGCCACTTACTTTTGAAGATGCATGTGACGATCCACAATGGATAAGTGTTACACAATTGGAAATGGACGCCATACATAGGAATTGTAGTTGAGAATTATGTGAATTTCCTAAAGAAAAAAATGTCATTGGTACAAAGTGGGTTTACAAGATTAAGAGAAAGTTTGATGGTAGCATTGATCGCTATAAAGCTAGATTGGTTGCCAAAGGATATGCGCAAGAATATGGCATTGACTACAAGGAAACTTCTGCATCTAATTCACGCATGACTACCATTTGTACTGTGGTTGCATTAGCTGCCTATCGAGGTTGGGAAGTACATCTGTTGAACATAAAGACAACTTTCTTGAATGGTGATTTGCAAGAAGAAGTCTATGTGAAGCAACCTCCTAGATTTTACATGAAACGGAAAGAGCATATGGTTTGTCACTTGCATAAAGCCTTGTATGGTCTCAAGCAAGCTCCACGTGCATGGTATGACAAAATGCATAAGCACTTGATTGCTCTTGGCTTCACATGTAGTCCAATTGAAAGCACTCTCTATGTACACAAAGATGGGGCTGATCTTAAAATGCTTGTTCTTTATGTTGATGATATACTCTTGACTGGGTCATGTGATGCAAAACTTGACATTCTTATGGCTGATTTACAACATAATTTCGATGTCACTTATCTTGGTCTTTGAGCTACTATCTTGGCATCCAATTTGTATCCGTTGAGGGGGGAATTGTTATGTATCAAGCAAAGTATGTTGAAAAACTAATTCAGTGTTTTGACTTTGGGGATTGCAAGCCAGTTTCCACACCAGTTGAGATAGGATTTAGGTTCTCGGTTCAGGATTCCAGTGATGCATTTGACACTTCTCCTTATCAGCAAGTTGTGGGATGTCTTATATATGCATGCAACACAAGGCCGGATATATAGTATGTAGTTTCCTAGTTGAGTCGATTCATGCATTGCCCTGGCACTAAGCATTGGCAAGCAGTGAAACGTGTGTTTAGATATCTCAAAGGCACTTTGAGCTTAGGTCTCTTTTATGGAAGAGATATTGAGCCATGCTTGCATGCTTTTACACATAGTGATTGGGTTGGTTGTTGTGATACTCCTGTGTCCACTAGTGGTGATTGCTTTTTCCTTGGAGACTCATGCATATCTTGGTTGAGTAAGAAGCAACTTACAATGGTGACATTGAGTTTTGAAGCTAAGTACAGGGAAGTTTTCACAGCTACAGTGGAGTGTATATGGTTGAGACACATATTGATGGACCTTTGTATGGAGATTGATGTTGCTATGTGTATTCTCACTTATAGTCATAATGCATTTACTATTGCACAAAACCTACTGTTTCATGCATGGCACAAACATATTGAGGTGCATTATCACTATGTGAGAGAGTGCCTTCATGCAGGAGATATTGATTTGGTATATGTTCCTACACAAGATAATATGGTAGACATATTCACCAAAACTCTTCCACGGGAAAAGTTTGAAGTGTTTTACAAAGCTTTAGGCTTATTACCTTGTGCGGGCTGATCTATCACTCCCTGTATGTGTTCACAGCATTCGCTCCAAGGGGATTTGTTACACTTATGTGTTCCTCAAGCATCTTTGATGTGAACCTTTTCCCTATACATGGGCACTGTTTACTTTAGTGTTGGCTAGAGGTTTTTTCCCCATGTTACCACATATGTGATTCACTCATATGTGCTAGTACTTTGTACTTAGGGATATTATTCAGGTCTTAATCAGTTTAATTCATCATCAATAAAGAGAGCTATTCCAGCCATCCATCTTCTCCATGTGTCTTGTTGTGTTTGTGCTCCTTATGTGTGCTTCTTGAGTATCTGTTGCACTTCTACACACACCCAAGAGGGAAGTATCACCTTAATGTTTGAGATGGACCCATGAATTCAACTTCATGATAGACTAACCCACTAGTTACCAATGTGGATTGTTGATTATGGGCAGCCTATTGATATAATAGTTAGTAAGAAATACCTTCCACTTATTAACCCCAATGTAGAACCCCAAATCTTTGATTTATATTAATCTCAATTGGAGCACCTAACTAGTAAACTAATAGAAAATCTATACGATAAACGCTTATTAAAAACATTTACCTTTAAGTAAATGCTTTTGCTTAATTGAGTAGCATGCTATGGTTTTCTTTAGTGCTAATACCATTATAGTAAAATAACCCTATAGCTTTACGATAAACTTAACACATGAAGGTCTACTCACTCACTTGTTAGAACATCAAACTTACATCATGCTTGAGTGAAGACTTGTATCAGATCAAAGTCATCATTTAGAGTGAACCAAAAATAGAAGGGATTGCAAAAACTATCAGAAGGGATTCATTACTGCTAATGGATTTGAGTCATAAAGAAGGGAAAGAAGATGATCATCTGTTCTATATAGATTCTAGTTGTTCAAACCATGTTCCAGGCAATGTTGCTCTTCTATCTAAGTTGGAGAAACGCAAGCATAAGTATGAAGTACAAACATGGGATGATACCAAGCATAATGCGAAGAAGATTGGTGATACAAAAGCTCCCAATGGCAGGACAACCATTTTGAGTATTTATGTAATCACTATCACTAAAAATCTAATAAGTGTAGGCCAAATAGTTGAAAAAGGCTTAAAAGTTAGGTTCACCCAATATGGAGCCTATGTAGAAGATCCGTGTCAAGGATTCAAGAAGATAGACAAAGGTGAGAAGCATGGTAGACTCTTTACTTTTGAACTAGTAGAAACCAAGAACATAGCTCTATTCAACTTTGGGTCTCAAACCATAAGTGAACTTGAAGTATGGCATAAGAGACTTGATCATGTGAATGAAATAACATTGAAAGATATATGTAGGGATCAAAGTATTCTAGGGGCTGCCAAACATCTCAAAGCAACACATGATCAAGAAGTGTGATGTTTTTCAACCACAAATAGTACATCCACAACAATCTCATGGATCTAGTACTTACTGAGGTGTGGAGAACAAGTAAAGAACTTGCTTAATAGGCTCAAGGTATTATGTATCTTTTTGTTGATGATCACATTAGATGGAAATTCTATACTTTATCAAGAGCAAAATTGAAGTGTTTGATTGCTTTGAAAAGTACCTAGCACATGTGGAAAATCATATAGGTAGATCATTGAAGAAACGCAGATATGATGGAGACAGAAACACGCCATCTATTTGACAAAAAATTCAAGTTCAAGGGAACCTTCAACCTATGAAAAAGCTAAGGTTAATCCTAATTCGGAGAATGCCATGAAACAAGAGATAGAATCCTTAAAGGAAATAGACACATGGGAGTTGGTTCCAAACCAATAAAAAGATAATAGGTTGTAGATGGGCGTATAAGCTGAAAATGAATTTAGATGAAGCAATTTCCAAGTACAAAGCCAAGTTTTTTGCTAAAGTATGTGCTCAAACTTGTGGCATAGACTATGAGGAAACCTTCTCACCAATTCCCAAGATGACCATTATCAGGACATTGCTTAGTGTAGCAACTATAAGAAATTTGAAGCTACTTCTTCATGCACTCTGCAAGAAAACCACATATGGATGCAGGTAAGAGAGTACTCAAGTACCTCAAAGCATAATCAATGAAGGTATTTTTTATCTTTATACATCAGATTTGGATCTCAAGCTATACTTAGATGCAAATTGGGCATGATCCAAAGATGATAGGAGTACATCAGAGTTTCTAGTATTTGCAGGTTCAAAGCTTATGTCATGAAGCTCCAAGAAGAAACCTAAAGTTGCAGTATCCTCAACTAAAGCAGAATATAGAGGATTGACCATAGCAAATGAAGAGGCTATTTGGCTAAGAGAATTGTATGCAAACTTGGGACTTGTCAGTTATAAACCTCACATATTTGGAGACAACGTAAGCTCAATGGACTTAGCACAAAATCCTATGTACCATGCACGAACCAAACATATCGAGGTTCACTATCACTTCATTAGGGGGAAGCTCGTGGCAAAGGAAATTGATGTTTCTTTTGTTCCAATAGAGAAGCAAATAGCAAATATGATGACTAAAGCTCTTGATGGACTTAAGCTTTGCAGGTTCAAGTGAATAGCACACATTCTAATAATCATGGAATGAATACTCAAGCGTGTTTTAGCTTGAGGAGGAGATGTTACAACATCAAGCTTACATCATGCTTGAATGAGGACTTGTATTAGATCAAAGTCATCATTTGGAATGAACCATAGTGTCATTGTATTTAGTACATTCTCCATTCTTTGTAAAATGGTCCATAAGCATTAATGGTTTCCAAGTCTTTATTCTTGGTAGATGAGAAATATCGGATACTAAAAAATCCACGAGATTGGAGGTTGGTGATATTGGTGATCAATCAATTATCTAAATCGTCTTTGGAGTTGATTCCTACTTTCCTAGATTATAGGAAAAAGTGATTTCAATCACAAGAGACTCTACCTGCGTGCTATTTTGAATTTAAAATCATTGTAAGTGAGTCATGGAATTCACAAAGATTCTATATAAAGAATCACAAGGACTAATATGTTAGCGAAATATACAACAACTTTTCATTATCTTCTTGCTCATTACTCACTTCCTTGTATCATCTTCTTCAACATTTGCTGAGTTGTAGAGGTTAATTCTCACTAATCAATGACCTAATGATTATGAATAAGAAGCCCTCATTAGAAAGATATTAGTGTCTACTTTATTTCTACAAATTTGTGTATCATTTGGTACATTAAATTGGGACTAACATAGCATTTACGCTCTTGGGGTTAATCTTTGCATATTTTTCTAAAGTCGAGATCACCATCTATCAATGATAAGCTTATAATTGGAGCATATCGTAGTTATACATCTACTTCTTGTGCACATTAGCTACTCAAACCTATAACCCACCATCCTCTAAGATTATTTTAGTTAATTGTAATGAGGTTGGGAGCAGCGAACATTGCAAATTGCATGATTAATCCATAAATAACAAGTTTCTTGAACTTATCTTGTGCAAATCTATCTGTTTTGAATCAATTGTTTTTCATTGATCTTTCAAAGAACATAGGTTATTTTTTTGTTTCCATTTGAGGTCCAGAAGGCACATTAAACTCTCCAAAAGTAAAAAGGTAGGTTCTATGTTGTTTGGTTGGACCAAACTTCAACACTTTGAAGCACATATTTCTACTACTCAAGCTTCTCCAAGTATTCACATTACCCCCCCCCCCTCGACAGAGATGTATCAAAGCTCTCTCTCAAGCATAAGGCCTATGTTGAGAGGGTTACATGTATCTATGGGCAATCATTCATTGTTAATATGCCTTCGAGCTTTGCCAAGATGGCCAATAAAGGTGTTATGCTAATATGTGTTGTTTTTTAATGAAAAAGTATCTCACCCTGATAAAACAATTAAGCATTTAGAAAAGGAACATTAAAGGAAATAATTACTAGTCTCCGATTGAAATGTCACATAATAGAAAGTGCTTGCTTTGACTCTTATGCTTTGGTGACAATTTGGCCATGGGTTTAGCTAACTCTTTTTGGTCCAGCCACCAATCCTATCTTGTTTTCCCTAGTCTATCTCACCAATCTAGTTTATTTGAGGATAGGTGATTAAGCATTTACTATGATGGTCAAAGATTTAGAAATCATAAGGGTCCATAGCATTTACAATCAAGGCACTATGCAAGTACAAAAGTAATGGTGAACTAAAGCGGGCTTGTAAAAAAAGAATCAACCCACAAATGGTTTTGATCCACCAAGGTCTCCACCAAGAAAGGGTGATAAAGAGACCTAAAGCCAATAGATCCACCATTGCTCCCCTATAGGTGTTGTATAATAAACCACAAATGAGACATAAAAATAATTTTTAGTCTCTTTGGAAGATCAAGACCTTCCGTTATCATCTTTTGAAGACAAATGAATTCTAGGTTGACACCTTTATCTCAAAGCCGTTGATGAATCAGGGCCACTCTTGAGAAGTCTGACAACCCCTTGACATTGAACAAGACAAAAAGCATTTATGAAGGTAGATATCTTTGTTCATCAGAGACTTTTTCCTCTTTTTGTTGTTTTTCTCTTTACCTCTCCTCTTGAAGTTGAGGGTTCGTGGCACACGAGTCTCCCTTTGAGGGGTCTCTTTGAAGGGAATTCTACTGGGTTTTTGCCTTTCTAAGAAACTACCATTGCGAAAAAATCTGAAATCGGATTAGGAATCACAAATCCAATGATCGAGCTTTTGCTATTAGGATTATCTTATTTGTGTGAAGAGATGGATAGGTATGTGCTTGAAGATGAAGAGGTGTTGCAAAATCCTTGATCTACACTAGCAAAATGAACTCTAGGAGTATGTGGTGGGCCCCGTTAGCTTTTCAATGGATGTATTAGACATCTATGTACCTTGGAAGATCACTCTCAAAAAGATAGATCAAAACAGATAAGTTGGAGTTAGCTCAGAGGTGAAGAACTTGCTATTTTGGTTCATACACCTGTTCAGTGTTTTGCATAATTCTCTGAGCAGAGCAACAACTAGCTTAATTCCTTTTGGGGAAGTCTAGCTAGCTTAAAGAGCTAACTTTTAAGAGTAATCTCATAAAAAATAATGAACAACACACTGAGAATGATGTTTAACAAGTGATGACATCATCCCGATTTTCATGGGTTGCTACAGTAATGAGACCAATGAGCAGAAAAATGAACATAACTCAAGCTTTAAGACTCCAATGATTATGAAAATTTGTATTCTTATACTAGACAATATGCTGAATCCAACAAGCTTTAAATAATTGAATTCGGGTAAGTACACACTGAGAAGCAACTCTGACAAGATGAGTACAAAAGTCGGGTACTTGATAGAGAAGTGAAAGTACACTTCACAAGAACATGGAAATATGAACTCAAATGATCATGAAAATGAAAATATATTGACTTTGCAACACAATGGACTTACTGATACATATGTGTGCCTTGAAACCACACCTTGATATGGCATAAAGCTCAGCTCTTAGAGGTCTTATCTGAGGTCTCTCTAACCACGACTAAAGCTGCCATCTATATATAGTTGAGCTTGGGAGGCTAACTTCCCTCAATCACTCTCCAATCAATTGGTGATTTATTTTATTCTCTATCTACCACAACTCATGAATTTGTGGCTCCTCTTTCCCTTTTTGATCAAGTGGACTCAACCACTTAAGATTCTTTCACTTTTACATTAAGTAAAGTCTTCAAAAGTTACAAGAGGTAGTTCACAAGTGAACTTTACATTGTCTTCATTTTAAGGCTTCTTCTTTGAATTTGTGGGACTCAAGCCAATACTTAGGCTTTTCATAGACTTGCTCCAACAGCTCCCCCTCAAGCCAAGTATGCTTGAGGTCTTCAATCTTCCAAGATTACCTGCAAACCTATCATAGCCTTGAATTTGCAAAGCTTTGTACCATCCAATGCTTTGGTTAGAATATCTGCACATTGTTGATGAGTGGACACATATGATATTTGAATCTCTTTGCTTAGAACCTTCTCTTGTACATAGTGATAATGAATTTCAATATGTTTAGTCCTTGCATGAAAAATAGGATTAGCAGCCAAATGAATAGAACTCATATTGACACCAAAAATAGTTGGAGTTCCAAACTCCAATCCAAGATCTGTGAATAATGTCTTCATCCACATAGCTTCCTGAGTAGCTATGGCAAGACCTCTGTACTCACCCTCTGTGGAAGAAAGAGCAACTGTAGGTTGCTTCTTGGATGACCATGAAATAAGCTTTGAACCTAGAAAAGTAAGATATCTTGAAGTGCTCCTTCTATCTTCCTTGGAAGGAGCCCAATCTACATCAAAAAATAGCTTCAAACCTAAATTAGATACATAAGGATAATAAAGTCCTTCATTTATGGTTCCTTTGAGATACTTGAGAATCCTTTTGGCAGCATCCATGTGTGGTTTCCTTGGTGTGTGCATAAATTGACTTAGCACACTCACACTGCAACATATATCTACTCTTGTCAATGTCGCATAGTTGAGACTACCCACTAGACTTTGATATGATGTGATGTCCTCTATGAGTTCACCTTCATGTGAGCTCAATTTGTGATTGACCTCCATTGGAGTACCTACAATCTTACAATCTTGCATCTTGAATTTTGCGCACATGTCCTTAATGTACTTTCTTTGAGTAAGAAACAAACCATGATCTTTGTAGACAACTTCCACACCTAGGAAGTAGGTAAATGAACCCAAATCACTTATCTTGAACTCTTCTCTCATCTGATCTTTGATTTTCTTCATACCATCTGCATCATTTCCTATCAATATAATATCATCTACATATACACATAGGTAGATGATCTCAGAATTACTCTTTTTAATAAAGAGTGAAGGATCTACCTTCCTAGGTTGAAAGCCTTTGTCCTGCAAGAATGAAACAAGCCTGAAATTCCAAGCTCTTGGGGCTTGCTTGAGACCATACAATGCTTTGTTAAGTTTACACACATAATCAGGATAAACTTGATTCTCAAAACCAAGTGGTTGTTCCATATATACCTCTTCTATTATCCAGCCATTCAAGAATGCATTCTTTACATCTAGTTGAAGTATCTTCCAATTCTTGGAAGAAGCAATACTAAGTAACACTCTGATTGTAGGCATCTTAGCTATAAGAGAAAAAGTTTCTTCATAATCAACTCCGTGAGTTTGTGCAAAGCCTTTTACTAAAAGTCTTGCCTTATACCTGTTTATGGAACCATCAGAATTCTTCTTGAGCTTGTCGACCCATCTTGAGCCTATTACCTTCATAGATGAAGTCTTGGGCACCAAATCCCAAGTGTTGTTTTCCTCAAGTGCTTCAATTTCTTCGTTCATTGCATGCTTCCATTCTGTTTTTACTTTGGCCTCTTCAAATGATGATGGCTCCTCTTGGTTTATGTCATGTGCTATGTAGATAGAATGTTTAGTTACTAATGAGGTGTCAAAACCATACCTTTCTGGTTTTTTCTTTTCCCTCATAGATCTTCTTAGGCCATGATGTGATGATTCCGCCTCATGTCCAAGTTCCTGCAATTTTGCTTTACCTTTAGACTTCCATGCTTTGATCTTTTCCATCTGAGATTCTTCATCATCCTCTGAGGTGTCTTGTTCTTCAATCTTTGGTTGTTCTCTACCAAGCTTTGGAAAACCTTCTTCAAGATCATATGGTAAATTGACCTTCCTGCATGAATCTTCATACCATGAATTGTTCTCATCAAAAACTACATCTCTTTGTACCAAAAATACTTTGTTGGTAGGATTGTATAACCTGTAGCCCTTTTGATTGTTGTCATATCCAATGAATATGCACCTTTCTGCCTTTGGATCCATCTTGTCTCTAACCTGTGAAGGAACATGAGCATAAGCAATGCAACCAAAAATTTTACAATGATCTAAGCTTGGCCTTCTTCCATTCCAAGCCTCATATGGAGTCATCCCATCAAGGGATTTTGAAGGCAACCTATTAATCAAGTAAGTGGCTGTAGATATAGCCTCAACCCATAAGTAATTAGGCAAATGCTTTTCATTCAACATAGACCTTGCAGCTTCAACAATTGTCATATTCCTTCTTTCTGCCACTCCATTTTGCTCAGGAGTGTACCTTGTAGTTACCTCTCTTTTGATTCCTCTTTCTTGAAGAAAAGAATCAAACTCATGGGAGAAGTATTCTCCCCCTCCATCTGACCTTAGCCTTTTTAGTGATTTACCTGTTTGATTCTCCACAAGGGCCAAATATCTTTTGAAACATGAAAAAACTTCATCTTTGTGTTTCATAAAGAATAGGATAGTCCATCTGTTGCAATCATCAATAAAAGAGACATAATACCTTGATCTAGATATTGAAGCATCCTTGCTAGGTCCCCATACATCTGTATGAACCAACTCCAAGAGATCTCCATGCATAAAACCTTTCTTCATGAATGGTAACCTGTGAGACTTTCCAAATTGACATGCACTACACTTATAAACCATGTGTTGTTTTGACAAGTTAGGGAGTCCAAGTACACTTTGGTCCCTGCAAATTTTCTTTAATGATCTTTCACAAATATGTGCCAATCTCTTGTGCCATACCTCTAGTTCTGTGAGTGTTTGATTACCATAATTGAAGAGAGCTATGTTCCTTGTGTCTTGCAACTCAAAGGTGAATAGTCTACCTGTCTTTTCTCCCTTTGCTATTCTTTTGAATTCTTGGCTAGGGTCTTCCACATATGCTCCTCCTCTTGTGAACCTAACTTGCAATCCTTTCTCTACTATCTGCCCAACACTTATCAAATTCTTTGTAATGTTAGGGACATAGAGTACCTTACTGAGTAGGTTGATGTTTCCATCAGGTGCTTTCACATTGCCTATTTTCTCCATACGATGTCTTGTGTCATCTCCTGTTTGTACCTCATGCTTATTCCTTGGATCTTCCAAATCTGATAGGAGAGCTACATTTCCTGCCACATGATTGGAGCAACCTGAATCTATGTAGAAAACATGCTCATCAGATTTACCTTGTGGCATAGCCATGTTCATGATCAATAATGAATCCTCTTTGTTTGAGTCTTTTGTGTAGTTATTGAAGTCTCTCCTTCCTTTGTAGCCTCCTTGATAGTTTGAATGATTGCAGTTTTTGTAATTGCCATGGTAGTTGTTGAACCTTCCTCTTGAGTAGCCATAACTTCCTCTATTGTATCCTCTTCCTCTTTGATTCCTGGAATTCCTAAAGCAATTTTCAGTTTTATGATTAGTTAGTCCACAAATAGAACATGGGTTGGAGCCTTGGGATCTCCCCCTGCCTTGTCTACCTCCTCTTCCTCTACCTCTTCCATGTCTTGCTCTACTTGCATAGTTAACTTGATATGTACTTGCTTCATCATCCACTTTCTTTGCCTTTCCTTTGTTATCTTTGGACTTGCTTTTATCAGTGTATAAAGCTGAAGATTGATTACCTTTAGAGCTTTTTCCATTTTTTATAAGCTTTGCCTCTTGAGTGAGTAATTGTCCAATGAGTTTATTGAAATCAGGAAAAGGCATGAAAGAGGTACAGGGGTTGTTATTGTTCAAAGTCCACATGAAATAACATGTTTTTGGGCCTTAGGAAAACAATTCATGTTATTTTATGTGTTATTTCATGTGTTATTTCATGTGAATTCTTTTCCTAAGGGGAAGGTGTTGTGTTTATTGCTATTCAGATATGCAATTCAGGATATGAAATAACTGATGAATAATAGAAGGAAATAAATTCTATGCATCTCATGTTCACACATTCTTATTATAAAAGTTGTGCTTCTAATAATGAGCTCGCTAACTCCTTATAAAAATTATGGGAGCCACCAAAGCTCAGCTCTTCTGTGACAAGATGAGGGATTAGTTGTCCAAAACCTGGATATGCATCTTTCAAGTTAATCAAATTTATAAAAGGTTTCCATCTTTCATCCTCTCTCAATCCATTGAGAGTATAACACACAAGATCTTCGTCTTCAACCGTTGTGCCAATAGAAGCTAAAGCATCGCTTAGCTCCTTAATCTTCAAAGTATATTGAGCTATGGATTGACTCAAACTTTTCTTGATTGTGTTCAACTCATTCTTGAGTTGAAGTTTCCTAGCTTTGGTATTTGTTGAATACATCCTTTCAAGAGCTTCCCAAGCATCCTTAGCTTTCTCTAGATGTTGAATATGCCCTACCATGGCATTAGTAATGACTTGCGAAATGAGGAACATGACTCTCCTATTCCTCTCTTCCCATTCTTTTGCTTGCCTCCTGCGGACTTCGATGACCATAGCTTGATTGATTTGAGCTTGAGCATCATCGCCGCTCACAATACCCCATAAGCCTTTGCCCATTAGGTAGTTGGTCATTCTAAACTTCTACATAAGATAGTTATCCTTATCCAACTTCTCTACTTGTTGACCCAAGTCAGCCATTGAAGAGTATCAAAGACTTTGAGAGTTACCTCAAATAGTTATATTGTCCTTTGCTCTTGCGTTTGTGAAGCTCCTCCTTGTTTTATATCTCCTCTTTTGCTTTGCTTTATCTCCAGATCTCTTGATGAAGCTTCAGCACCAAGTTTTCTCTGATACCAATTGTGGAGAATGAGTTCTCCTATGCGCAATGGAAATGTGTAGTGAACCCTTGTATGTCCAACACTTGGACATATAGTTTCACTTTAGATAGCTTGCTGCTCTCAATACAAAACTCAAATGAACTTGTGCCTTAACTCAATGAAAATAGACAAAGAGAGATTTCTAACAAGCTATAAATAATTTAATTTGGACAAGTTTTTATTAGGAAATGCAACTGACAGATATGAACACATGTCCACACAAGTATGTTGAAGAATTGAACTTCACTCTCGGACTGATAACTCTCTAAATATATATCCTTTGAGAAACATATTTGGCACAAAGACATTAGACACAAATACCTTTCCAAAAAGCTGAAAAACAAGTAATTTGAATGAGTTTTGGTCAGGAAAGACAACTGACCAAAATAGACCACCTCCACACATAAGTACACTATAAAACTAAACTTCACTCTCTAATAGATATCTCCAAGAATATAAATCTTTTGAATCTGATATTTAAGATACGGAAAGTGCATGCTAAGAAATTTCCAAGAAGACAAAAATCAAGAAATTTGGATATGTTTTGGTCAGGAAATTTAACCGACCAAAATAGATTACCTGTCTATACAGGTATACTAAAAAACTGGACTTCACTCTTTCATTGATATCTCACAAAATATATAAGCTTTGAAGGAGATATTTGATATTAGAAAATGCACAAGATAAGCTTTCCAATGAGTGTTTAAACGCAAGAAATGGTTACATATACACTGAGATATGAGCTCCACAACAGAGCTGTGTACAAACTAACGTGCTGCTGGAAGGAGTCTAAGGGAAGAAAAAATGAAAAAATGACTAGATCCGACTACTGGGAGCTCTTGCCTCTTTCTCTCCTTGTTTTGAACATGCTCCCACTTCACTTTTATAACCAATGAGCATGTGAAGAAGTTTGTGCCTCCTTCTTAACTCACCAATTTCCCCACTACATACCACTAACTATAAGGCAAGATATTGTATCTCTTACTCATCATGAATTTTGACTAGACTTTTTTTCTTTTTTTCTCTTCTTTTCCTTTATCTTTATATTTGGTAAATTTATCCAAGCATAGCTCATATAAAAATGAGCTTGTACATTTATCTTCAACATATTTTACATCCAAAGAGCTAGGACAAGTCCTATGTTGGTTTGCAAGAGCATCTTCACCATTTGAAAACCCAACTTTTCAAGCTTCTCCAAACCTCTCAACTTCTTTCATCGACATTAGAGCAACTTAAAGATGGGATATGGATTACCATCAATGATTTAGAAGCTTGGAAGACACAAATATGTTGCTTGGAAAATTAGGACGAAGGCCTATTTGCAAGGAAGAAATCTACATGGGATTGTATTAAGTGGTGAAGCAATGCCTATTCCAAGATCCAAAGGAGGACATTGTGGAGGTCATTGCAACCGAGGTGGATCGGGTCCGGTCGTGGCACACACAGGGTGTATGAAGCTAATGAATGTTGGAAGGTTTAAGGATGTGAAAGTGAAATTAACGTTGAGTATGGAGAAGAGAGAGATGTTGAAATGATTATGGGAATGGGAATGTAGGAGTGCAAGTTAGATTTATGAACATGAATGATAAGAATGAAAGAGAACCATACACACGAATCAAATTTGGAAGGAAGAATAGTCCATTGAAGGAGCTTCTTAAACAATTCCTAATTCTAATCCATATGCATAGTCTTCTTTGGATGATATGTATGCATGACGAGAATAGATGGAATCCTTGCACATAAATCAGTTTCGAAAGGAAGAATGGTCCAATATTGGAGCTTCTTATACACTTTCAGAAACTAATCAATATGTATGGGTATGTATGAATTATGTGCATGAAAGTGAATTATGATGATAGAGTGTAATCACAAGCTCAATGAAACATCCTCACTGGTTCAACGCAATACTACGGAACCTTCTCACACATAGAAGAAAATAGAAGACATGTAAAAATACTTAAGAGACTGAGAGACAAGAGACAAGAGACAAGTGACAAGTGACATGAATTAAAAGGATTTGAATTAAGATACATGTATAAGATCATTGTGATACATCAAGCTAAGCATTCTACTGATCAAAGGCGGTTTCGACCCTCAAACCATGACAGTTGAACCGAATGTCACACGTAAGAGGATGAGTTCCACTTCATTGACCCTATGTATATCTAGGCTCGTAACGTCTAACTAAAGAAGTTGAAGACTCATTAAAACGAGCTCTAACTCACTCACATGCTCCACCAAAGGTGAGTCAAGATAGAGATGTTGGTTTCAAGAACCTATCCTAGATTAGAGTTATAACATAAATTTGAAACTAGGTACTATTCTCATACTATCCCACCTTGGATCCTCACTCACTCAAACGAGGGTGATCGTCTCAAGGAAACCTTAAGCTAGCAAGAGCCCTATGGATGCCTACCAATGATGCTCTAGGAGTTTGGAGGGGGGTTTATATAGTTTTTTGAATGAATTTGGGCCCTTAGATCTAGAGAAATCAACTCTCAACTTTAGGATCACTACTTTCGATTACAACCGTTTGATTAATGAAATCAATGGCTTGGAATTGTTCTTTCTATCAAATCTAGTGTAAAGGAGTGAAATTTAGGCGCCTTCATTCTCCAACATTGGATCTGGGGATGATTTGGACCATTGGATCAGTGCGGACATCAATTCAGATAAGATATGCCACTATTTTTAGAGAAAAGTTGCATTATTGATCTTTAACTGTCAAAAAAGTCTTCTTTGATGAAAAAAACTCGTGGATTCTCCTTGCTTTAAGCATAAGTTCATCTCCACCCTTGAATATGAGCTCATCTTGATCGTACAACATGGCTCAATCAGCTTTCACCATGTGGACGCCCTTCAACCCTTCAATTTGCTTAAACTAGAAAACTGTGGTGACCTTGAAAACTGGACTTTGTGCTCTTTGACCCTCCAAAAAGGCTTTGATGAAGATGAAACTTTGTAGGACTATGTTTCCAAAGATCTCCTTTACAAATATGCAGAAAAAAACTTTTATCTAAATCTTCCTTATACAAGTTTGACTACATTTGGAAGCTTGCAAGGTGGCATTAAGGTGCCTAGGAAACTTTGATAGCCTTGAAACTTTGTACAAATATGTAGCCACATATGGTCTTTATACATGCCAAACCATATGGCTAACAAAAATTCCTATACAAGATTTTGTAGGGTCTAAGTGGAAAAATTACATTTTTTACAAAATGCACATGGCATATCAATGTGCTAGAAAATCCATTTACATGTGAAATTTAAACTATGCACTGCCTTTGATAGGCTTTACAAGTATATGAATTTTCATGTGATTTAGAGATATTGAAATTTTTGCCCTAATTTCCAAAGTTTGACCAGCTTTGACCACTACCCTAGATTTGCTCAATTTCTTCCAAACTTTGCATGTGAACTCCCTTTGACATCCTTGATGCATCTTGGACTTCTCAAGGGATTCTGGCTACCTTCACCGAATGTGTTTCCTATAGGCCTTCATGAGTGAGAGAGGAGAGAAAAGCTCGACGACATTCGCTCCCACTAAACGTGCGATTCCTCCGGAAGCGGCACTCTAGCATGTGTGAAAAACAAAATGTTCCAGGCATCAAATTCTTTTATAGGCAACATAAGAAACATGGAAGGAAAATTGATTATATGCATGAATGAGTAGGTAACGTGACATGAAGCAAAATTTGCATGAAAGAAAGAATTGAAACAGGCAACATGAATATGCATGAACAAATAGGCAACATATATGCAAATGAACAAGCAACATTGACAACAAGAAAGAACATTTGAGCATCTCCTTTCTAAATTCACTCCAAGGAAGAGTATGATATTGAGTGACACAGTTTATGATAGAGCTATCAACAATTCGTTCAAAGAATAATATCAAAAGATCTTCAGGAAGACCAAAAATCATAGCTTGCTCTTCAAACAAATCTAAGTAGCTTGTGATGTTGATGCCATTGAATTTTCCCTTCTCTCTCAACATAGAAGAGACTATTCTTTGGCCTTGTTTCTCAACAATAAGGGACTTGAATCCTTCCTCCATCTTATGTGAATGAGCAACTGATGCACGATTCTCTAGATCTCTCACAAATGCGTTTACTTCACGGCAAAGATCTGCACGATACTGTGAGAAATCCAGTGCAACACTCAAGAATGATGATGATGATATGATGAGGATGAAAAATATGAAACAAAGGATATGGATCACAACCTCCCAACAAGATCAGAAGAAAATGCCACGTAGCGTTTCACGTCGGGTTCAAATACGAAGGTGATCGCAATCCGGGTGGATCGGGTCCAGTCATGGCACACACAGGGTGTATGAAGCTAATGAATGTTGGAAGGTTTAAGGACGTAAAAGTGAAATTAATGTTGAGTATGGAGAAGAGAGAGATGTTGAAATGATTATGGGAATGGGAATGTAGGAGTCAAAGTTAGATTTATGAACATGAATGATAAGAATGAAAGAGAACCATACACACGAATCAAATATGGAAGGAAGAATGGTCCATTGAAGTAGCTTCTTAAACACTTCCTAATTCTGATCCATATCCATAGTCGTCTTTGGATGATATGTATGCATGATGAGAATAGATGGAATCCTTACACATAACTCAGTTTTGAAAGGAAGAATGGTCCAATATTGGAGCTTCTTATAAACTTTCAGAAACTAATCAATATGTATGGGTATGTATGGATTATATGCATGCAAGTGAATTATGATGATAGAGTTTAATCACAAGCTCAATGAAACATCCTCACTGGTTCAACGCAATACTGCAGAACCTTCTCACACATAGAAGAAAATAGAAGACATGTAAAAATACTTAAGAGACTGAGAGACAAGAGGCAAGAGACAAGTGACAAGTGACATGAATTAAAAGGATTTGAATTACGATACATGTATAAGATCATCGTGATACGTCAAGTTAAGCAGTCTATTGATCAAAGGCGGTTTCGACCCTCAAACCATGACAATTCAACCGAATGTCACATGTAAGAAGATGAGTTCCACTTTATTGACCCTATGTATGTCTAGGCTCGTAACGTCTAACTAAAGAAGTCTAAGACTCATTAAAACCAGCTCTAACTCACTCACACGCTCCATCGAGCGTGAGTCAAGATAGAGATGCTGGTTTCAAGAGCCTATCCTAGATTGGAGTTCTAACTTAAATTTGATACTAGGTACTATACTCATACTAACCCACCTTGGATCCTCACTCGCTCAACCGAGGGTGATCGTCTCAAGGAAACCTTAAGCTAGCAAGAGCCCTATGGATGCCTAACAATGATGCTCTAGGAATTTGGAGGGGGGTTTATATAGTTTTTTGAATGAATTTGGGCCATAGGATCTAGAGAAATCAACTCTCAACTCTAGGATCACTACTTTCGATTACAATCGTTTGATTAATCAAATCAATGCCTTGGAATGGTTCTTTCTATCAAATCTAGTGTAAAGGAGTGAAATTTAGGCGCCTTCATTCTCCACCATTGGATCTGGGGATGATATGGACCTTCGGATCAGTGCTGACATCAATTCGGATAAGATATGCCACTATTTTTAGAGAAAAGTTGCATTATTGATCTTTAACTGTCAAAAAAGTCTTCTTTGATGAAAAAAACTCATGGATTCTCCTTGCTTTGAGCATAAGTTCATCTCCACCCTTGAATATGAGCTCATCTTGATCGTACAACGTGGCTCAATCAGCTTTCACCATGTGGCAGCCCTTCAACCCTTCAATTTGCTTAAACTAGAAAATTGTGGTGACCTTGAAAACTGGACTTTGTGCTCTTTGACCCTCCAAAAAGGCTTTAATGAAGATGAAACTTTGTAGGACTATGTTTCCAAATATCTCCTTCAGGAATATGTAGAAAAAGCTTTTATCTAAATCTCCCTTATACAAGTTTGACTACATTTGGAAGCTTGCAAGGTGGCATTAAGGTATCTAGGAAACTCTAATAGTCTTGAAACTTTATGCAAATATGTAGCCACATATGGTCTTTATACGTGCCAAACCATATGGCTAACAAAAGTTCCTATACAAGATTTTGTAGGGTCTAAGTGAAAAAATTACATTTTTTACAAAATGCACATGGCATATCAATGTGCTAGAAAATCCATTTACATGTGAAATTCAGGCTATACTCTGCCTTTGATAGGCTTTACAAGTATATGAATTTTCATGTGATTTGGAGATATTGAAATTTTTGCCCTAATTTCCAAAGTTTGACCAACTTTGACCGCTACCCTAGATTTGCTCGATTTCTTCCAAAGTTTGCATGTGAACTCCCTTTGACATCCTTGATGCATCTTGGACTTCTCAGGGAATTCTAGCTACCCTCACTGAATGTGTTTGTTGTAGGCCTTCATGAGTGAGAGAGGAGAGAAAAGCTCGACGACAACGTACTCAAGAGGAAACATATATGCTCACACTTTGGTGTGCAAGGGATGCTCAAGCAAGGTAATACATACTAAACTCTATCTTTGATTTTCTATTACTGCATATTAGAGGATGCAAGACACCTCTAAAGTCTTGGGATGCCCTTGAGACTTTCTTTTTTGCTAGTAACAAAGCAAGAAGAAATCATCTCTAGAATGAGTTTAACTAGATGAAGAAGACTCCAAAATAAACCATCACAGATTTTGTTACAAAATTCAAGGAGGTTACAAATCAACCAGCATCTACTAGAGAGCTAACTGAAGAAGAGATCAACATGAGACAGATTCAGAATGGGACTATAAGTGACAAACAATGAAAATCTTTCACCATAGCTTTGACCTCATCATGGATGTACAAACTCTAGAGTTCAACATCTTCCTTGGAAAACTCTTCAATCAAGAGGCCAACAATAGCATAAAGGAAGGTAACTCCTATCAAGGTAATTTAAGTAGTGTTCTATATGTAGATAAGAAAGACAAGAAGTTGAAATGCAAGAAGAAGGAAGAGGATGAAGAAGAGACTTCCCAAGCCAACTTTGCAAGCAAAAGCAAGTGGAGATGGAAGAAGAAAGGACAAAAGCATGAAAAGTCCAAAACTTGATGTTTTCAACCATGTTCCATCTATGATAAGCCAACCACACCACTCAAAACTATTGGTTCAATGGAGAGACCCAAAAAGGAAGTGTAAGATGTGGATATGGTAGCAATAGAGGCAGAGGTGGACACAACATCAACAACAACAATAGAGGCCATAATAGAAGGGACTACAATTATCTTGAAGATCAACAACATGAAGACTCATTGCTTTTGATGAATCAAATCCACAAGGAAGGAACAAAAATCATCATTTATTCTACATAGGTTCAAGATATTGAAATCATGTTGTAGCAACATAGCTCTCGTATTTGAATTGGAAAGTCCAAAGCATAGCCATGAAGTATAAATAGGGGATGAAAAAAAACATGATATGGATAAGATTGGTAATGTAAAAGCTTCAAATGGTAGGACACATATTTTGAGAAATGTACTCTATGTCTCCACTATTACAAAAAACCTAATAAGTGAGGCCAAATAGTTGAGAAAGGCTTTCAAATTAGGTTAACCCAAAATGGAGCTTTTGTAGAAGACTCATGTCAAGGCTTCAAGAAGATATCTAGATATGAGAAGCATGGAAAGCTCTTTAATTTTGAAGTTTTGGGTCTCAAAGCCTAAGTGAGCTTGAAGTGTGGCATAAGAGGCTAGCACATATGAATGAAAGAACCTTGAAGGATATACACAAGGATCAAAGTGTCTAGGACTACCAAACATCAAAGCAATACATGATCAACAGACGTGATGCACGTCAGATTGGGAAGGCACAAGGACAATCATTCAACCACAAAGGCTACATCCACAACAAGTGAATGGACTTAGTACATAGGAATGTATGGGGGCCAAGCCAAGAACCTTCTTTTCTAAAATCATGGTATTATGTTTCATTTACGGATGACCATAGTAGATGGACTATTCTGAACTTCATCAAAATTAAGAATGAGGTGTTTGATTGCTTCAAAAAGTATCAAGCACATGTGGAGAATCATACAGGTAGATCACTCGAGAAACTCATATATGATGGAGGGGGAGAATAATTCTCCAAAGAATTTGATGAGTTCTTATAGGATAAAGGTATTACGAGATAATTGACTACCAAGTACTCTCCTCAATTGAATGGAATTGTAGAGGGATGAAACAAAAATTTGGTTGGATTAGCTAGAACAATGCTTGAAGAGAAGAAGTTGCCACATTATTTATGGGCAGAGGCTATTTCAACTTCTGTGTACCTTGTCAATAGACTACCATCCAAATCACTTAAAGGTATGACTCCTTATGAAGCATGGCATGGAAGAAATCCTATTCTAGGACATTGCAAGGTGTCTAGTTGTTTAGTTTATGTTCATGTACCTTCACAAATCAGAGGTAAGCTAGATGAAAGGGCAACAAAGATAGTATTTATTCAATATGATTCAACTTAGATGGATTACAAGTTCTACAATCCTTCAACTAAGCAATTCACTACAAGTAGGGATGTTGTGTTTGAAGAACACATGTCTTGATATGATGAAGACAAACAGAAGGTAACTCTACCATAAGATCATGATTTTGAGTTCCATTAATTAGGAAGCAATCATGATACACAGGTCTAGGATCCAAGAAGTGATATAAATGATTACCAAGATGAAGAGGAAAAGGATTAAAAGCTATGGAAGTCAAGAGGCAAAGAAAAAAATGCAAGATCATGGAAAATGCTCCAAGCAGCACCTAGAAGGTCAACAAGGGAGAAGAGACAAACAAAAAGGTAAGCATATTATTCCATATTTGTTACAAAGCATTCAATCTACTTGAAAAAAGACTCAATTTTAGAAGAACCCTCAACCTATGAAGAGGCAAAGGATAACCCTAATTGGGAAAAGTCTATGAAAGAAGAAACATATATTTTGAAGGAGATGAATACTTGGGAATTGGTTCCAATATCATCCAATCATAAGGTAATTGGTTGCAAATGGATATATAAACTTAAGTGGAACTTAGATGGACCAATTTGTAGGTACAAGGCCAAATTAGTTGCCAATGATATTCACAAGCTCATGGTATAGACTATGAGGAAACATTCTCACGCATTGCAAAGATGACTACAATCAAAACATTGATAAGTGTAGCTGCTTCAAGATATTGGAAACTCCTCCAACTTATTGTGAAAAATGCATTTCTAAATGGTTGGATAAGTGAAGAGGTATACATGTCACAACCGTCAGGATTTGAAAACCCTACTCATACATCTTATGTTTGTACATTTAAGAAAGCATTGGATGGATTGAAATAAGCTCCGAGAGCTTGGAATTATAGGTTGGTTACATATCTTCAAGATCAAGGGTCCAGATCTAGCAACTCAAATCCTTCTTTGTTCATCAAAAGGGATCAAAATGAGGTTATCTATCTATGTGTATATGTAGACGACATAATTGTGACATGTGATGACTTGAATGGCATTCAAAGGATCAAAAGACATATGCAAGAGGACTTCAAAATTAGTGATGGTGATCTCACATATTTTCTAGGTATGCAAGTGATTTATATAGATGAAGGAATGTATCTACCTTAGAGAAGATACCTACTTTTCAAGTTCAGAATGGAGAACACCAAGCTTGTAGGTACACCTTTGGAAATGAATCGTAAACTAAGTGTTTATGAAGGTCAGTAGATTGATGATCCTAAAGAGTATCAAAGCTTTGTTGGTAGCTCGATATATGCAAATCACACAAGACAACATATATCCTATAATGTGGGAGTGCTTAGCCAATTCATGCACTCATCTAGAAGACCACACATAGATGTTGTAAAGAGAGTACTCTAGTACCTCAAAACTTAATGAAAACATATTCTATCCTTACTCTTCAGATTTGGATATCAAAATCTGTTGGGATAGATGGATGGATGCTCTAAGAGACTGAGTAGGTACTGCTAAACCTGCTTTGTACCAGCCCTCTTTTGCTTCAGAGTTGATAATTAGACCTTCTTAGCTTTCCAATAACACCAAAAAATTGCCTATGTACTTTGGAAGTGATGTGTGTAATGATTGAACCAAAACAGATAACTTTGAAGTTCACAAACTCAAGAAAACCTTCTATTTTAGTCTTGATACCTGCTGACTGTTTTGCTCAGTGTGACTAGTACAGTAGAAATTAATAAAATTCCTTCTAGGGCTATTTGATTAGCTTAGTAAGCTACCATTTTCAAGTGGAATGATGTAAAAAGATAAACTATGCTAAGAGAAATCAATTTAACAAGTTTAGCTATACCCCCGACTTTTTAGGATTGTAGCAAAAATTGACCAGAGTTCACCTCGACGCAGATATCTCTGAAATGGCTGAATAGAATCACTTCAAACTTTGATAGCATGTAGATGACTTTGAGCTGAATCCAAGAAGCTTTTAATGACTTGATTTTGTGGAGAATTGACCGAGATATGCCCTTGACAAGTTGACATACTTTTGAGTAGACTAACAGAGAACTCAGAGATTAATGATGTAAATGTATCTATTAATTAACACTTGTATACAATCCCATTGGCATGAATAACATTGCCTAATGGTGTAGAGAGGTGTAGGGTATGGTATAGTCCTCACACACACTCAAACTCAGTAGAATGAGGCTTAGGAATGATCTCTCTAACCCGCAACTTTTCAAGTTCATTTTTATATGTGATGAGCAAAGATTTGAAATCAAATTCAAATTTTGGCTCCCTATGATCAAGCTCCTAAAAGCTTGGAGATATTCCTTCAATCATATGAGTTACTTTTCCATGAATCATTGTGGTAGGTGATTACAAAAAGATTCTAAGTCAAATTGACTTTTACAATGAGGTAAAGTGGTAATTAACCACTAGCATATGTTCCTATGCTTCTTCATGTATGTGTAGACTTTAATGTATCCTTTGAGCCAAATGTGTTGGCTTGCAAATTACACCAACAGCTCCCCCTCAAGCCAAAGATTTTGGCTTAAGTTTTCATCTTCAATCTTCAAGTATATCCTGCAATCCAATCATGGATTTGAACCTGCAAAGTTTTGTTCCATCCAAAGCTTTAGTCAACAAATCTGCACATTGCATGTTGGTTGATACATAGGTAAGTTGAATCTCTTTGCTTATCAACTTCTCTCTCACATAATGGTAATGAACCTCTATGTGTTTGGTCCTAGCATGATAGATAGGATTAGCTGCAAGGTGAAGAGAACTTGTATTATCTCCAAAGATAATTGGTGGCCTAGTATATAAGCCCAATTCTGTATACAAAAGCTTAATCCAAATTGTTTCTTGTGTGGCATTAGCTAGTCCTCTATACTCTGCCTCTGTGGAAGACAAAGCAACAGTAGGTTGCTTCTTTGAAGACCATGAAATTGGTTTGTCACCTGCAAAAGAGATATATCCAGAAGTGCTCCTCCTATCATCCTTGCGTTGTCGGAAAGTTTTCAACTTTCCAGTTGATGACCAGATAAAATAAAATTAACTTAATTGGTGAATTCTAACCTTTTATATCACTGTTAAACAATTGTGTGGATTGAATTAACTACTTTTGAAGTGTTTGCAGGTACAAGAAATGATAAAGAATACATGTTCATATTAGGGTTTACTCTAATTTCATATTTAATGAGTTGTTTTATTCATACATTCAAGAATCATGGGTATTTAACCCTAGGATTTCATAAGTTGATATGATTTTATGTTAGTTGGGTTAATCCAAAGGATCTCAAAAGATTCTAATGGGTTAATGCTAGGGTTTATTTAAGTGTTAATGGACTAATGATAGGGATCAGAAAGATTTTAATGAGTTTCAAGGGTTTCCAAAGGGTTTCTTGTAGGTTTTCAAGGGTTTTATTGAATGTTAAGGGTTAAAATAATCGGTATTTAATTAAATTAATCTTTAAAATGAACATTTATGTATTAAAAATTAAAATATGATTTATTTAATTAATTTAATCATGTGTGTGAATTTAAATATTAAGGTTCTACTTAATTAAATTCTTATTCTAAGCTTAAATTAAAAGAATTATTTAATTATCAAAATTAAAGTTATTGATTTAAAATGAAAATGAAGTGGATAATTAACTAATGGTCTATATGAGTGTTAGGAGAAAGAATGGTTTATATAAGATGTGTAACTAAAGTGAATTAAGGAGTGGTCTGAAAGGAAGATGCACTTAAAGTGAAAAAGTTGGTTAAGAGAAAGAATGGAGAGAATTAATGTAGATGAAAAGAGAGGTGAAAGTAAGTTGTGTGCATAAAGCTAATTAAAAGAGTGATAGAGATGTGTGGGATAAAGTGTGGATGAGAACTTAAAGTACAAAACCAAAAGAGTGGTAAAAACATGATCTCTCTGTGTATAAAAATGTTGGCTTTGCTCCATATTGGTGCCGAATGTTTTTCTTGCAGGCCATTTCATGTTTTGTTTTTGGCAGATATAATCTGAGGAAGGAGAATTACCATCTTCAAAACGACGTCCTGAAGGAGGAGGTAGCACACGGAATTGAGAGGTCAACTTATTGATCAATTCAGACATACATTCAAGAGGATTGCGGGAGAGGTGACACGCAGATATCTACGAGGGGAGGCGGATTCACGCAACAGCTGGGCGTTTTTTGATGACGGAGGTGCAACAACAGCGCCAAGGTGCCTCGATGCTGACGACGATGGGGAAAGGTCCGTGGTCTCTTGCTATTGTCGGCAACTCTGAGATTTAACGCTGGTGGAGGATAGATACATCCGGAATCTTCGATGACCCCAACATGTCCACATTCTGATGTTCATCCGATTTCAATAGAATACCTGAACCCGCGATTGCTGAAAGCTAGAGGATGTGCTCGTAAGTGCAAGAGAGAGAGAAAGATTCGGCTACCTGCTTGCATGTCAGTGAGGTGCTGCTGGGGAAAACAATCCTTGAATGCTTGCACGTCAGTGAGGTGAAGCACGCATCAGTCCAAAGGAAGCCAATACAAATGTTGCTTCTGGCTAAGCACGGATGGGAGATGAAGATCTCTAACAATCGCTCATCTGACACAACCAACTCTTGTTCATCTGATGCCCAACACAACCAACTTCACTGAAGATTACGCATGAAGCACCAACAATTCAAGGAGATTAGGAATCTGAAGTGAATTCAGAATTAGCAGTGACGTGTGAAGCGCATATTCCAAGGAAGGTCATACACTACGTAGGAGCTGTACATGAACTTTTTGTGATCTGAAGCAGTTGAATCGATCACATGGATGAGTTCTTGACCCTATCAGAGGTAATCATATTAAGAAGGAGCTAATTATAGTGCTAATCAGAGGGGAAGTTATCACATATGAATCGAGAAGATACTTTGTCAAAGCGTCTGACAACATGTTAAAGCTCTGAGTCTTGATGTGATTTCTGAAGCCGAGATGATAGACATGCTGTCATATTGAAGCGACCATTGACACTGACCGTAGAAGATTCAAATAGAAGCTTTATCTGCGTACTGACCAAATCTGAATGGGCATGACAATAAGGATGGCAGTTCGAGTCGAAAAGCTTAACACTATTAATGTGCGATGAAGCCAGAATTCAAAAAAGCTGGATTGAAGAAATTCAACGCTACTGAAGTTCTGAAGGGGTTCAATTTTGCTATGAAATGAATTGGTGCCACATCAAGATTGTGTGAATCTACTATCACTTTATACAAGTCTTTGCTCGCGAATTCTAAAAACATTTCACAGTTTTTTTTTCTCTGCAGAGATTTGACGATGTCATTGGAACTGTCTATAACAGAGTCTTACGGAGTATATCGATCATCTAATTGAAACCTTGTGTGAGGATGAAGATATCTATTGAGGATCATTGAATATAGAAAGTGATGTTCTTGATAAAGACGACTAGAACTTATGAATTTTGCTATTCAAAATCAAGTCTTCAAGGTCGATAATTATTTCAAAATTAGTGACGAATTATCGTACAATTTCAATACCTTATGAATGTTTTTATGAATTATTTACGAAAGCTAGTGAAAATAATGATGTTTGAATAAATATGATGCACTATTTTATAATTGTTTGCCTAATCATCTCTTTGAGTCTTTATTGTATCTGAGCTCGCGCCTGAGTCTGCTACAGACACCCTGCGTGTGCCGAGGGATTTAGTGGCTGACTGATCCACCAGCCTTATGTCCGCAACTTCCCGACATATTGGTGAACCTGACGTGAAGAAGCGGCATAGCAACTCAGGGACGTCTGATACAAAGAATATGTGTCTAGTATATATATACCTTGTGACATAGTTTTGAGTGATTAATAGATAGAGCTTTCATTATGGACCCTTACCTCGTAGAAACAAGAGTCTGGAAATTGATTGATGACCTCAAAATAGAGAAGAAAGAGTTTTGTGGTAAAGATGTTACTAGGTATATCAAGGAGTATGAAAATTTAGCGTATCAATATGGCATACCTAGGGATAGTTGGGTTTCCACCTTTAGGCGTATATCAAATGGAGATACCCGAGATAGAATAAGCCTTAGGTTGGGCTCGTCCACTATACCTTGGGATATTTTTAAGACCCAATTGCTACAAGAATTTGTTTTCAAGGATTCAACAAAAAGAAATCATGAAACGTTTCAAGCTTGGGTAAATACATCTAGACCAAAAGAGAACTTAATTGAGAGTTTTCAAGAGTTTGAAGAACAATTTAGCGACTTACCTGAGCAAGATCAAACTTATCTTGAGCCTTATAAAGTTATAGATTTTTTAACTCTCCTTGATTACTCAATTCGAAAAGACCTAGAGCCTCTTTTAGAAGAACACAATACCTCAAATGGCCTGACCAATGATTGGACATATGTGCAAAAGCAAGTTCATCGACTTGCTCTTAGATATGAACGCCAAAACCTCAAATATTTTTCTCTTTCTAAAGGCAACGAATTCGATTGTACTTATCCAGAGATACATGAAGAAAACAAATTTTAAATTACAAACAATGAATTAGATGATGCTACACCAATGATGAATGATGAAAACCAAATTACAATTTCAGAACACAAAACATTAAACAAATATGAGTGTGAACATGAGAAACCTTTGTTTGATTCTTCTAAAAGTCTTCCCAAATTATTCATTGAAGAAGTGAGTGATGTAAGTGGTAAAGAAATCCCACTCATCACAATAGCTTCTCCTAAAATTATTACTCACATTGATTCTTCATATAAGGAAGAACAATATGAGAAAATTATAAACAATGATATTTGAAAAATATGAATTGAAGGGTTTCAATATAAATGAACACTTTTTTTGTATTAATGATGTTCATATTGATTTTTCTAATCAAATTTTTGAGTGGTTTGATACAGGTCAAGCAAGAATGGAGGATTTAATATTTCAGTGGAATATCAGGAAAGCTACAAAGTTTGATTTAATATTGCTTTGGGTTTTACAGCTGGACTATCGAGAAGTATTATCTTGGATTACTACCTTTTGTATAAGTTTGCTAATAATTATGTTTCTCATAAGATTTTTGAGTTGAGTTATTTTTCAGGATTAGCATGAAGATTGGGAGCTGATTGATGAACTAAGATTTTCTTCAAAAATAGACTATGAATGAAGCGCAGGAGATTGAAGAAAGTACATGCAGTTTAAAATTTATGCAAACAAAGCGATATTTGGATGAAAGGCAATGCTAAAGATGGAATCAATATAGATCAGGTGAAACAGTTCTAACCCTGATTAATGTTTTAAGTTTTGTTTTTTCCTGCATTATCATAATTAGAAATGTACATTCTTCAGCTAGGTTAAGAAACTTCTCATAAAATTATGAAAAGTAGAATTTACACTGAAGTAGGAATGTGCTTGAAGAGAAGATAGGGATTAGAGACCTATGGCTGTCATATGAATAGTTGAAGGAACCCTTAACTTGCAACTCCTAGTAGAAGTAGGCTTGTTTTATATAGGTAAGCTTCCTTAAATCTGACCCATTTAGCTAAAGAGATCCTAGTTCCTGCTTTAGCTTACCTCTAGATCCTTTGCTCTGATTAGGGGTTAAGCCTTTCCCCTTCATCAAAAAAGTTGCGAAGAAAAATTGAAAGCAGTACATTAATGGTTGCTGCATATGAAAAGAGGAAAAATGACAAAAAGAAAAATTATGATGAAAAATGAGATGAAAGAAAAATCAAATGATTTCAATAAATCAGTTGTGGTCTCGAAATCACTTCTGATTTGAAAAGCGGGCTATATAAGGCGGATGTATGCTAGAGGGGAGTTAGTTTTTTGTATCTTAATGGCAAATGGTTAGGAGATGAGGATAGAAGGCCTATATAACATATGCTTTACTTATGAACAAAGTTAATAGAAGAGTTAGTACGAACACTATTTGAATGACTTCTATAGTTTCCTTCTAAAACCTGTTTCCAATTCATGCATTGAACGAAAAGGTTTAAATTCAAGTTGACATAATTTTATAAGTCTTCTTTGCTATTTGAAGATGTACTAATGATAGAAGCATTTTTTTTATAAACTATTTGCATTTGAGTCATGAGTAATTTTCAAAAGAATTTGATGTTGCCTTCTATGATCTGCAGGTTGGCCCATTGAGGACGATGTGCAGGTTTGGCCGGGGCGAATGTCGGAAAGTTTTCAACTTTCCAGTTGATGACCAGATAAAATAAAATTAACTTAATTGGTGAATTCTAACCTTTTATATCACTGTTAAACAATTGTGTGGATTGAATTAACTACTTTTGAAGTGTTTGCAGGTACAAGAAATGATAAAGAATACATGTTCATATTAGGGTTTACTCTAATTTCATATTTAATGAGTTGTTTTATTCATACATTCAAGAATCATGGGTATTTAACCCTAGGATTTCATAAGTTGATATGATTTTATGTTAGTTGGGTTAATCCAAAGGATCTCAAAAGATTCTAATGGGTTAATGCTAGGGTTTATTTAAGTGTTAATGGACTAATGATAGGGATCAGAAAGATTTTAATGAGTTTCAAGGGTTTCCAAAGGGTTTCTTGTAGGTTTTCAAGGGTTTTATTGAATGTTAAGGGTTAAAATAATCGGTATTTAATTAAATTAATCTTTAAAATGAACATTTATGTATTAAAAATTAAAATATGATTTATTTAATTAATTTAATCATGTGTGTGAATTTAAATATTAAGTTTCTACTTAATTAAATTCTTATTCTAAGCTTAAATTAAAAGAATTATTTAATTATCAAAATTAAAGTTATTGATTTAAAATGAAAATGAAGTGGATAATTAACTAATGGTCTATATGAGTGTTAGGAGAAAGAATGGTTTATATAAGATGTGTAACTAAAGTGAATTAAGGAGTGGTCTGAAAGGAAGATGCACTTAAAGTGAAAAAGTTGGTTAATCGAAAGAATGGAGAGAATTAATGTAGATGAAAAGAGAGGTGAAAGTAAGTTGTGTGCATAAAGCTAATTAAAAGAGTGATAGAGATGTGTGGGATAAAGTGTGGATGAGAACTTAAAGTACAAAACCAAAAGAGTGGTAAAAACATGATCTCTGTGTGTATAAAAATGTGGGCTTGGGAGCTCCATATTGGTGCCGAATGTTTTTTTTGCAGGCCATTTCATGTTTTGTTTCTGGCAGATATAATCTGAGGAATGAGAATTACCATCTTCAGAACGACGTCCTGAAGGAGGAGGTAGCACACGGAATTGAGAGGTCAACTTATTGATCAATTCAGACATACATTCAAGAGGACTGCGGGAGAGGTGACACGCAGATATCTACGAGGGGAGGCGGATTCACGCAACAGCTGGGCGTTTTTTGATGACGGAGGTGCAACAGCAGCGCCAAGGTGCCTCGATGCTGACGACGATGGGGAAAGGTCCGTGGTCTCTTGCTATTGTCGGCAACTCTGAGATTTAACGCTGGTGGAGGATAGATACATCCAGAATCTTCGATGACCCCAACATGTCCACATTCTGATGTTCATCCGATTTCAATAGAATATCTGAACCCACGATTGCTGAAAGCTAGAGGATGTGCTCGTAAGTGCAAGAGAGAGAGAGAAAGATTCGGCTACCTACTTGCATGTCAGTGAGGTGCTGCTGGGGAAAACAATCCTTGAATGCTTGTACGTCAGTGAGGTGAAGCACGCATCAGTCCAAAGGAAGCCAATACAAATGTTGCTTCTAGCTAAGCACGGATGGGAGATGAAGATCTCTAACAATCCCTCATCTGACACAACCAACTCTTGTTCATCTGATGCCCAACACAACCAACTTCACTGAAGATTACGCATGAAGCACCAACAATTCAAGGAGATTAGGAATCTGAAGTGAATTCAGAATTAGCAGTGACGTGTGAAGCGCATATTCCAAGGAAGGTCATACACTACGTAGGAGCTGTACATGAACTTTTTGTGATCTGAAGCAGTTGAATCGATCACACGGATGAGTTCTTGACCCTATCAGAGGTAATCATATTAAGAAGGAGCTAATTATAGTGCTAATCAGAGGGGAAGTTATCACATATGAATCGAGAAGATACTTTGTCAAAGCGTCTGACAACATGTTAAAGCTCTGAGTCTTGATGTGATTTCTGAAGCCGAGATGATAGACATGCTGTCATATTGAAGCGACCATTGACACTGACCGTAGAAGATTCAAATAGAAGCTTTATCTACGTACTGACCAAACCTGAATGGGCATGACAATAAGGATGGCAGTTCGAGTCGAAAAGCTTAACACTATTAATGTGCGATGAAGCCAGAATTCAAAAAAGCTGGATTGAAGAAATTCAACGCTACTGAAGTTCTGAAGGGGTTCAATTTTGCTATGAAATGAATTGGTGCCACATCAAGATTGTGTGAATCTACTATCACTTTATACAAGTCTTTGCTCGCGAATTCTAAAAACATTTCACAGTTTTTTTTTCTCTGCAGAGATTTGACGATGTCATTGGAACTGTCTATAACAGAGTCTTACGGAGTATATCGATCATCTAATTGAAACCTTGTGTGAGGATGAAAATATCTATTGAGGATCATTGAATATAGAAAGTGATGTTCTTGATAAAGACGACTAGAACTTATGAATTTTGCTATTCAAAATCAAGTCTTCAAGGTCGATAATTATTTCAAAATTAGTGACGAATTATCGTACAATTTCAATACCTTATGAATGTTTTTATGAATTATTTACGAAAGCTAGTGAAAATAATGATGTTTGAATAAATATGATGCACTGTTTTATAATTGTTCGCCTAATCATCTCTTTGAGTCTTTATTGTATCTGAGCTCGCACCTGAGTCTGCTACAGACACCCTGCGTGTGCCGAGGGATTTAGTGGCTGACTGATCCACCAGCCTTATGTCCGCAACTTCCCGACAGCGTCCAGCCCAATCTGCATCTGAATAAATTTTTATATCAATATCTAAAGTGTAAGGGAAATACAAACCATGGTTCTGTGTACCCTTGAGATACTTCAAGATTCTCTTGGCAGCCTCTAAGTGAGGTATCTTTGGCTTGTGCATAAATTGACTTATCACACTTACTCCATATGCAATGTCAATTCTTGTAAGAGTAGCATAGTTCAAGCTACCCACCATAGTCCGATAACCTGTAATTTCCTTGACTTCATCACCTTCATGGGCACTTAGCTTTAGGTTCACCTCCATTGGAGTGCTTGCTACTTTAGCATCCTGCAAGTGAAACTTCTTCAACATATCTTGTATATACTTTTTTTGAGTAATGTATATCCCTGAATTAGTAGAAAATACTTCAAGATAGATTACCTCTGAATTACTTCTCTTAATGAACAGAGAAGTGTCAGCCTTGCTCATGACAAAACCTTGGTCTTGGAGGTATGTAGCTAACCTGTAATTCCATGCCCTAGGTGCCTGCTTCAATCCATATAAAGCCTTCTTTAATTTGCAAACATAAGTTACCTTCTTAGGGTCCTCATAGCCAGGAGGTTGTGACATATAAACTTCTTCTGAAATCCATCCATTCAAGAAAGCATTCTTGAAATCCAATTGGTACATGTTCCAATTCTTTGATGCAGCCACACTTACCAACACTCTGATTGTTGGCATCTTGGCCACAGGAGAGAATGTCTCTTCATAGTCAATGCCTTGGGTTTGTGCAAAACCCTTGGCTACCAATCTGGCTTTGTATCTATTAATTGTTCCATCAGAATTTCTTTTCAACTTATAGATCCATCTGGATCCTATTACCTTCATAGAATCCTTCTTGGGTACTAACTCCCATGTGTCACTCTCCTTAAGAGCATCAATCTCCTCATCCATAGCTTCTTTCCATTCTGATTTGGTTATTGCTTCTTCATATGAACCTTTTCATTTGACAAATCTTTGGAAAGATAAACTGAATGTTTAGTAACAAGAGATGTATCATACCCATATCTGATAGGTTTCTCGCTTTCTCTTTGAGATCTTCTGATTGATTGAGTTGATGATTCAGGTATGTCCTCAAGCTTCTTCATCTTTATTTTTCCCTTGGACTTCCATGCTTTGAATTCTTCAAGGTTGATAGTGTCTTCATCATCTAAACTTGAGGCTTCATTTTGAGTGGGTTCCTCCTTTGCAAGTTTTGGAAATTCCTCTTCCAAATCATAGGGTAGTTTGACCTTCCTGCATTCATTCTCATACCAAGAATCATTTTCATCAAACATCACATCTCTGCTTACCATAAATCCCTTATTGGTAGGATTATAAAACCTGTAACATTTTTTATCTAAATCATACCCAATGAAAATGCATTTTTCAGCCTTTGGGTCTAGCTTACCTCTTATCTAAGAAGGAATGTGCACATATGCTACACATCCAAATATTTTGCAGTGATCCAATGATGGTCTCTTACCATGCCATGCTTCATAGGGTGTCATACCATCAAGTGACTTAGATGGTAACCTGTTTATGAGGTAAGTGGCAGTAGAAACACTCTCTGCCCAAAGATAGTTAGGTAATTTCTTCTCATTAAGCATAGATCTAGTTGTGTCAACAATTAACCTATTTCTTCTCTCAGCTACCCCATTCTGTTCAGGAGAATAGCTTGTGGTTATCTCTCTTTTGATGCCTCTGTCCTGCAAGAAGTCTTCAAATTCATTGGAGAAGTACTCACCTCCTCCATCTGACCTTAGCCTCTTCAAATTCCTTCCTGTCTGGTTTTCAACTAATGCAAGATATTTCTTAAAACAATTAAATACCTCATCCTTGTGCTTCATGAAGTATAATACAGTCCATCTGCTATAATCATCAATGAAAGACACATAGTACCTTGATCCTGAGACTGAGGGGTCTTTGCTAGGTCCCCAAACATCTGTGTGTACAAGCTCTAGATAGTCTTCATGCATATATCCTTTCTTGGAGAAGGGTAACCTGTGAGACTTACCAAATTGACAAGCACCACACTTGTAAATCATATGTTGCTTGGATACATTAGGTATCCCAAGCACACATTGGTTCCTGTACATTTGTTTCAAGGTTCTTTCTCCTATGTGCCCTAGCCTTTTGTGCCAAATCTCAAGCTCTGAAAGTGTTTGATCTTTATAACTGTATAGTGCAATATTCTTTGTATCTTCCAACTCAAAAGTGAAAAGTCTACCTGATTTTTCTCCTTTAGCAATCCTCTTGAACCCATGTCTTGGGTCCTCCACATATGCTCCATATTGATTGAATCTGACCTGCAAACCTTTCTCCACAATCTGACCAACACTCATCAAATTTTTGGTAATGGTTGGTACATAGAGTACCCTGCTCAACAAATTCTGATTACCATCACAAGTCTTCACATTTCCAACTTTAACTACTGAATGCTTTGTATCATCACCTGTTTAGACTTGATGTTTACCTTTTGGTTCTTCAAGATCAGAGAGTAGTGCCACATTGCTAGCCACATGATTTGAGCACCCTGAATCAATGTAAAATAGGTGATCATCATTTGTACCTGACTTTGAAGTCATGTTCATGATCAGAAGAGAGTCATCCTGCTCCTCTGTGTAGTTGTTGTAGTCCTTTCTGGTTTTGAATCCTCCTTGGTAGTTGCCATTGTAATTGTTGTTGTAATTTTTGTTGTAGCCTTGATGATGGTTGAACCTTCCTCTTGACTGTGAGTATCCACCTCTTTGGTAGCATCTTCCTCTCTGATTTTTGTAGTTCCTGAAACACTCATCTGTAGTATGATTTGATAAACCACAAATGCTACATGGTGATGAGTTATAGGGTCTCCCCCTACCTTGCTTACCTCCTCTGCCCCTTCCTCTTGAAGATCTACCTCTCCCTGCATAGTTGGCTTGGGAGGTAGAGCCTTCATCTTCCATCTTCTTGCTCTTGCCTTTATCCTTAGACTTCTTATCAGTGTATAGGGCAGAAGAGTTATTACCTTTGGATGTATCTCCATTTTTTGTGAGCTTTGCTTCATGTGTAAATAGTTGTCCCATGAGAGTTGTAAGATCTGGAGTGTGCATGTCCATGTAGAGATCCATTGCAGTGGTGAAGTTTTCCCATTTGTCATCAGCCTTGATTCCATTGATCACTTGCCTTACAATTTGTTCTTCTTCAATCTCTTCTCTTATGCTTGATAACTGATCTGCAACATCTTTGATCTTGTTCACAAATTCTGAAACAGCTTGCTTAGGTTGCTTCCTTAGTGTTGTGAATTCAATCCACAACTGATTTTTCCTATCCCTTGTATTGGAGGAAAAATATGATGACAAGGTTTCCCAAGTTTCTTGGGATTTCTTACAGTTTTTTATATGTGGCAAAAGAAAGTCAGAAATAGAGTTAAGTAGATATGATCTTGCCAATGCATCCTTAGCACACCATGTGTTGAGCTTTTCTTGTTCTTCCTTGGTTGGTAATCCTCTTGCTTTGAATGAGGGCAATTCCTCATCTCCTGAGATGTATCCATAGAGACTCCTTCCTTGTAAGTAGGTCTTCATCCTTAGAGACCAAGCTTGATAGTTGTTCCTATCCAATTTGTCAATAAATGAAGGAAAACCATCTCCCATTTTACCTCTATTGCTCTGATACCACTGTTGGGATAGATGGATGGATGCTCTAAGAGACTGAGTAGGTACTGCTAAACCTGCTTTGTACCAGCCCTCTTTTGCTTCAGAGTTGATAAGTAGACCTTCTTAGCTTTCCAATAACACCAAAAAATGGCCTATGTACTTTGGAAGTGATGTGTGTAATGATTTAACCAAAACAGATAACTTTGAAGTTCACAAACTCAAGAAAACCTTCTATTTTAGTTTTGACACCTGCTGACTGTTTTGCTCAGTGTGACCAGTACAGTAGAAATTAATAAAATTCCTTCTAGGTGTATTTAATTAGCTTAGTAAGCTACCATTTGCAAGTGGAATGATGTAAAAAGATAAACTATGCTAAGAGAAATCAATTTAACAAGTTTAGCTATACCCTTGACTTTTTAGGACTATAGCAGAAATTGACCAGAGTTCACCTCGACGCAGATATCTCTGAAATGGCTGAATAGAATCACTTCAAAATTTGATAGCATGTAGATGACTTGAGCTGAATCCAACAAGCTTTGAATCACTTGATTTGGTGGAGAATTGACCGAGATATGCCCTTGACAAGTTGACAGACTTTTGAGTAGACTAACAGAGAACTCAGAGATTAATGATGTAAATGTATCTATTAATTAACACTTGTATACAATCCCATTGGCATGAATAACATTGCCTAATGGTGTAGAGAGGTGTAGGCTATGGTATAGTCCTCACACACACTCAAAATCAGTAGAATGAGTCTCGGGAATGATCTCTCTAACCCATGACTTTTCAACTTCATTTTTATATGTGATGAGCAAAGATTTGAATTCAAATTCAAATTTTGGCTCCCTATGATCAAGCTCCTAAAAGCTTGGAGATATTCCTTCAATCATATGAGTTACTTTTCCATGACTCATTGTGGTAGGTGATTACAAAAAGATTCTAAGTCAAATTGACTTTTACAATGAGGTAAAGTGGTAATTAATCACTAGCATATGTTCCTATGCTTCTTCATGTATGTGTAGACTTTAATGTATCCTTTGAGCCAAATGTGTTGGCTTGCAAATTACACCAACAAAATCTACTCATATGTAGATTGGGAAGGAGCAACCAACACTTGCTTTATATTCAACTGAAGCAAAGTATAAAGCTCTAACCATTACGACTCAAGAAGCAATATGGCTCAAAAAGTTCTCAAATTTGGAACTTGTAAGTTCTAGGCCTCACATACTTGGAGATAATGTAAGTTCCATGCATCTAGATCCAAATCCAAATTTCCATGCAAGGACAAAGCACATAGAATCCCATTACCACTTTGTGAGAGAGAATCTTATGGCAAAGAAAATTGACTTATCATTTGTTTCTACTGAGAAGCAAATAGTAGACATGATGACAAAGGCACTTGATGGGATAAAGGTATGCAAATTCAAACCTATAGGAAGTGTTCAACCTATTAGAGAATCAAGACTCAGACATATTTCATTTTGAGGGAAAGTTGTTGGATCACTAAGCTTTCACTATGCTTGAAACGAATTTCCTTCTCACTTTAACCATCATATGGATGGTGCTATACATGTACTTTGGGAGTAGCACTTATGTGCACACTTCTCTTTGTATTGATTGTATGATCATTTATTTTGTAAGCTCAAAGGTATTTACCATTGTAAAAGAGAAAATTAAGAGGCCCAAAATTCATGAGTTTGAAAGTAGTTGAAATTGGCTCTCAATTAATCAACCAAAAAGTTGATACAACTTCGACTTCCACTTTTCTATAATGTAGGAAGATATTGCAATCATCTTCAGCAAACAATCTTGCAAGTATTTGAATTCAAAACCATGATGAGTCATGGAAAACCACAAAAATTCATTTTGTACATTAAGAGAGTGACAATTTGATGTAATACAAATACACTTTTAGTCATCGCTTAGTGCCACATCAAATCTTTGCTCCTTCTTCCTCAGACTCAATCATCTTGCAGAGCATTGTTCTCTCTCTAAAGATCTTCAAATAGAGTGACTTAGAACTCATTAGAAATATATTCTATCTAGTGTGCGTATAAATTTTCAAGTCATTTGGTTCAATAAATTCAGAGAAATCTCTAGTTGAAGGTCTTGTGGTCAGTTTTTGCACAACCTTGAAAAGTCAGGGATACACCCAATAAACATCAAACCCAATTCTCATTCCTTGGTGAGTATAAATTGGGGATTTTATGCATTATAGCAAGTCAAGCCTATGTATGACATTCCCCTAAAGGGAAAATTTCCAATTGCAATTGTGCTTGCTTCTCTGAGTATTTGAAGTCATAGCTTGATCCAAATATAGAAGGTTTTTGTGACCTAGTCAAGGTGCAAGTTATTTGTTTTGCATCAACTTGTTCTTGTTAATGTTACAAAGCACCCATTGAGTCTTATTGCATTAATCACAAACCCACAGGGTCTACTTTACATATCCAAAGAGCTAGTGTAGGTCCTATGCTGGTTCGATAGATCATCTTCACCATCTCACAAACCAACTTTCCAAGCTTCTCCAAACCTCTCCAACTTCTTTAAGAGAATTTAGGCATGTGGAAGCTTCTTTCATTTTACCAAAAAATGCACCACCATGTTCTAATTGTCCAGAGTCAAGGGACCACTACACTAGACATTGCCCAAAGCACGCAACAACAAGCCAAAACCCAATGAATAGAGTCTACCATATTTTAGTAGAGCCAACATCAAAGTGAGATATATGGTGAGGGTCACCAATTGCACATGTAATATTAGTGAGAGAAATTTCTCCATTACAAATCCAAACTAAGGCCCATACAATAGAAGAAAGGATGGAGATGATAAAGGAGGAAATCAGAGGACAACAGGGGAGTGTTATGAGTCAGGTACCTAGCCCCAAGAAAATTATCCTCAGGGGATGGTAGAAGAAGGATGAGGCCAAAGAAAATAAGAAAAGTCACAAGTTTGCCAAGACTCAAGAAACAATAACCAGGAACCGATGAGAAAGATGGAAAAGGATGTGCAAAGATGAGACACTTTGATGTTGAGTCAGACCGTAGGGTCACAGACAAGCCAAGAGAAGGAGCCAAGTAAGGAAAGAATGATAAGAACATGTGTATCAGAAAACCCAACAAGAGCTCACATGTAAGGTGCAAAGACCCACTAGAAGCACTCTGACAACAACTCTATCTATGAACCAGATCCTAAGGAAGATGTACTAGCAAGTCAGCCTATATGAAATACTACAAATGGATGCAAAGTTCAAGAGTGAGATTATAAGCATTGTCCTTTCACTAAGAGCACTAGGCTCTATGGAGAGTAGCCTATGTAATTGATTTATAACACAAGCCCCATTGATTAAACATCATAGCCTGCATGTAGAAGTTAACATAGTCCGCGAAGAAATTATAGGAATTATCATAGAAAATAGGTTTGGAATCAACTTGACATCAAAATCAACGATGAAGAGGTTAGGGATCCAACCGATTAAGGAAGCACAATTTAGACTAAAGAGATGACACACAAGAGATGGTTGAACCACACCCTAAGAGGGAGGATTAGGAAGTAATCATCAACCATGGCTTTTGGGGCAAGTGGTTAACCCATCATACTCCTAGCCAATAGGTCATGAGTTCAACTCACACAACTGGTATCAAAGCTTAGAAATTAGGCTTGGTCAAGATGAATGGAAGGCATGCACATCGCTTTCAAAGGTGAGTCCAACTACAATTTGAGTGTATCTCTCAATCCATATCAAATTTAGACATGTAAGATACAATTGGAAAGCTCTTGGAAAGAGCATTCTAAATGGAGGCAATAAGAATCCAAGATACCTTGCATGGGTAAGACCTAGGTTCAAGAGACCAAGCTTGAGAGCAAGGCAGGTCTTTAGTCTAGTGACCAAGAAGTAGAAAGTCAAGGTTCAAGATACCAAGGTTTAGAGCAAGGAAAGACCATAGGCAAGTGGCCAAGAAGTCATAAAATACATGAGCTTACCTTTATTTTTTTACATTGTATATAGGTGAAATCTAGGGCTTCATTTAGAACATTTCCTTTTGGCCAGTGTAAGCATCTTCACTGTTAGAAGAAGAAAGCTCCATATAAATTGGATTTTTTCCTCTTCTTATG
Source organism: Ceratopteris richardii (assembly GCA_020310875.1). Classification (NCBI taxonomy): domain Eukaryota; kingdom Viridiplantae; phylum Streptophyta; class Polypodiopsida; order Polypodiales; family Pteridaceae; genus Ceratopteris; species Ceratopteris richardii. The sequence goes on along the minus strand of CM035427.1, from coordinate 161,962,987 downwards.
TTTTTTCATCTATCTATATTCGCTCTTGTGGTGGGTCTATCATCATCTCCCTAGTCTCTCGATCCACTTGATGTCTTTGACTAGGCCCTTCATCATCTTCTTCCCATCTTTGCATCCCCAAATTAGGAGAGCTGGATGATAGTCTGCCACTCATCTTCGGTCTTCTATTTTCTTATACTTGAGCTTTTATTAGTTCTATGCATCAACACACCAAAACAAATATTTGTACATATTTACATCTTTTGATCTTTCAATCCTTAATTTTCTTCTCTCTATTATATCCATTTATATCCCTAATTCCCAGCTTCTACTTCTTCTTCTTCTTCTTCCTCCTCCTCTTTTTCTTCATTTTCTTTATCTATCAATGTTTCTGTTCAATTTCGAGGTCTAGAAAAACACATGAACAACACAAGGAAGAAGAAGAAGGTTGCAGCACAACACACAATACTGAAAGTATTAGCAAGAGAATACATAGGGCTATAGAGGTATATACAAGATAGGGGAAAAAAACCTCCTAAAGAGGGAAAAAAGTGCCCCAATAGTCCTAGTGTGTTCACACACACCATTATCTAAATATATCAACAAATCCCCTTGGGAATGATGCGGTGAATGAGAAGCTGGCACTCATGTATCAGGAAGTGCTAAGCTATGTCGAATCAATCCACAAAAGGAAGCAAGCCCAAAGCTTTGCGAAGAACTTCAAACTTCTCCCTAGGCAAAGCCTTTGTGAAAAGGTCTGCAATGTTCTCCTCTGTGGGTACATATGCCAAACTGATCTCTCCAACAAAGAACCTCTCCTTGACATAATGATAGTACACCTCAATGTGCTTAGTGTGAGCATGGAACACAGGATTCCTCGCAACTGTCAATGCACTATGATTATCAGTGAAGATGGTGGTGGGAGAAGACTGACCAACACCCAAATCAGCCATAAGTTGTATGAGCCACACACACTCAACAATCGCGAAAGTTGTTGTATACTCAACCTCAGAATCGAAAGTGGCCACAGTAGGCTTCTTCTTACTCAACCAAGATATACATGAACTACCAAGCATGAAGCAAAAGCCACTAGTGAACACACAAGTGTCATAGAAACTAGCTTAGTCAGAGTCAGAAAAAGCATGTAAATCTCGTGGTAGTGATCCCCCATTGTGATAAAACTATCCAAGTGGTTGGGTACCACTTAAGTATCGAAAGATGTGCCTAACCACCTGCTAATGCTTGACACCTAGGGAATGTAATAACCTGCTCATTTGTGAGATAGAAAACTGAATATCTTGCCAAGTAATGCATCAGTAAATCAGGCATCCAATAGTTTGTTGATAGAGAATAGCATCAAATGCATCTCCAACATCATGAAGACTCAATCATAAACCTATCTCCATAGGAGTGGCAATAGGTTTACAATATTCAATGCCAAAATGCTGCAATATTATGTCAATATATTTTGTTTGACACAAAGCTATTCCACCATCAATTTGCATAAATTGAATGCCCAAATAATGATGCAAATATCCCAAATCTAACATCAGCAATATTCTTTTCATGAGGATTAGTGAGCAGCATGTCATCAACATAGACAACAATGATCAGAAGCACATCATTCGCACATTTAACATATAAGGTGCTCTTAGTTGGACTATTCTCAAAACCATGTGCAATCATGTAGGCATGCATTTTTTCATACCAAGCACATGGTGCTTGCTTCAGACCACATAATACCTTTTTCAACCTGCACACTTGGTTTTCATGCTCTTTTTGCACAAATCCATGGAGCTAAAAAACATACACTTATTCATGCAAGTCACCATTGAGAAATGCTATTTTAATGTCCAACTGATGTACATTCCAACCATGATGAGTTACAAGTGCATAGATGCTATGAACAGTAGTCGTTGAGCATGTAGGCAAAAAGGTCTCATCAAAATCAATGCCTCCTTCCTAAGCATAACCCTTTGCAACAAGCCTATCAATTGTTACATCAAGATTATGATTCATCTTGTACACCCACTTAGTGCCAATGGCCTTCTTGCTAGGAGGCAAGTCACATAAAGACCAGGTACCATTTTTCATAATAGCATCATATTTTAATTTCATAGCAGCCATCCAATTTTTTGAATTTTGTGCTTCATCAAACAAAACTAGCTCATTCTCATCACAAAGACTAGAGGCAAGCATAGAGTAGCAATCTGTTTTTGGTGTAGAGGCCTTTGCAACAACCATTCCAACCTCTTTCTTCTTTGCCTCTTTTGCAGCTAGTTTTGGAAAACTCTTTATAACATGATCATTTCCTTCTTTTATATTTTCTTCTCATCTCTGCCATCCTTCTTTGATTGTGTAGAGTTAGCTATTTTTTGCTTACTAGTAGAAGAGCACCATTTACCTTTGCCCTTCTAATTAGCCAGGAAAGCTTGATCTACAACACACATAATGGACCTATTCTACCTATACTGATCTTCCTACAATAGAACAGAGACTAAATCCTCAAATGTTAAGGCATTTGGACTGCCTTTCATCATCAATCGAAGAGTAGAAGCTATGAGTCTAAAAGACCATTCAGAATAGTCTACACAAGTGAGCTATCAGGCAAGACTTTATCAATAGAAATCAATTGCTCCTTCAAACCTTTGATCTTTTTCGAAAACTATCCATTTGGTAATTAAAAAGATGAAGAAAGTACTTATTATTAATATAATACATTAATGGCAGTAAGACAAGCAGCCATTTGCTAGACATGCACTTGAGAAGGTTGTTTGTCCAGGCGATATAGACCTTCAAGTTCAAACATTCCTTGAAAACCTCTCGTAAAGCAAATTCTGAAGGCAATGGTATACCAACAGGATGTTATATGCTTAACACTCATACACGTTTTCCTAATAGATCATGAGCAATACAAAAAATAGAGACCCCAACACGAAAAAGATAGATGAAGAGATACTTGGACTTCATCAGTAATTCATCAAAAACCTATTCAAACCATGGAGAGAAAACATTCATGTCAAAGCAATCCAAACAGATTCTTCATTATCGGGCATGTGAACATGTGTAACAACATTTAGTATTTATGTGTAGAATAGCTTTTATTGGATGCTTTATCTGAAATGAAATTCATCAGCCAAGCATAGCAATTGTGTAAGTAAAATAGTCTAAAGCAAGGTGAGAACACCCTATCAACATTCACATTTACTTCTCTCTATAGCTGTAACCAAAAGCTGAACATTGTGACCCAAAGCAAGGAAAACTAAAGGGTTCAGATGTAGGAAATACGGAGAATAGAGATGGTGTACATATTTAATTCAGATGGTGAGGTTAAACATACATTACCCATATTAGATGGATATGAACTCCCTCATGTTATCCTTTGTTTTAATCTTCTATTTCATGCCTTATAATATTGAGGGGAAAGAGCTAGCAATAATCTCTCTAGGAATTCCATTATCAAATACCTCATGGGAAGTAATCACCATTGGTGATGGAAGCCTCAGGTGTCTCAAAGTGCTTTTGCAGTCATTAGAGGTCAAAGTGTCCTCCTGCAACACCTTGGTGTGCAGTTCCCAAGATTCTCAAGTATTCGTTCTCATGTACACATAGTCTTAAATATTCATCTTGTTCATGTTTATACCGATTATCACTGTGATTTATAGTCTTGAGCTTCCTTCTCTAGACTCCTTCTTCATGCTAACGTCATCTCTTTGGGAATTTCTTTTTCCGTAGAAATTAAACTAATGGACTACTGTGTACCTAAGTCACAAAGCCTTAGGGACTTGTGCCAAAGAGACTAAATCTCATTTGCCACACAAGTGCATATAGTGGTGGATTGACACATGCTTATTTGTCAATCCGACAAACCGACCTAACCAAACCTATGAGGACATGTGCACACGTGATGGAAAGTGAAGTGGTTCAACTCGCATGCATGAGAAAAGACTAACCTACCTCTCTAACTCACTTAACTACTGAAAGTGTCTACCGCGATACCACTTACAGCAGTTTTCACTAAATCAAGGATTTCTCCCAACTTCAAACCCCGAATTTGGCCAATAGCGGGTTCGTTTCGAAGCCCTCGATGAGACACAACTATTGATGAAAATAACTCGATTCTGACAATTGTGCTTCAAGTTATGACCAAAACAGTGAATGACAGGAAACACACACACTCACTCCACAACTCCTACTTGCTCACACACACTCTACAGTAGCTCAAAAGTGAGGGGATGGGGTAGAGAACACTCCTACACACACATTCCAAGCTTCACACACACACAAAATATCATAGAGAAGATGGAAATATGTAGGAAAGAAGCAAATTCGAAATTCTGAAGCTCTGCTTCTTCACAATGGCCAAAAAGTCCTTCCAAAGGGTCACAAAGTGACTTATATACATGTGCCCTAAAAAATGGTCCTTTCACACAAGTGACCAGCACTTTATTGGCTAAAGTCCTACACACACATTCCAAGCTTCACACACACACAAAAGATCATAGAGAAGATGGAAATATGTAGGAAAGAAGCAAATTCGAAATTCTAAAGCTCTCCTTCTTCACAATGGCCAAAAAATCCTTACAAAGAGTCACAAAGTGACTTATATACATGTGCCCTAAAAAATGGTCCTTTCACACAAGTGACCAACACTTTACTGGCTAATCTCTATTTTCCTACTATTTTACAAGAAATATATTACAATGTCTTGGATTATGCATCTAGAGGACTCCTCTAGTGCATTTACATAGCTTGAGAGAATTTCCTAAGACTCTGAAGAAGAAGAATATGCCTCTTTTGTGCCTCTTTGCTCTGCAACAACTACTCGAGTCATATATTAGCAACACGATACAGAGTGCCATGTTCCACAGGGGGTTTGCTAATACATATTGGACAATCCTTAAGCAAATTATAGACATCTTGTTGGAACTAGCCAAGGATGTCTAGGCGGCTTGATGAGACAAGGAAGCATGTGGCAAACCAACCACAGAGAATCAAAAGAAAGAGAGGGCAAAGCAAGACTCAGCAAACAAGGAAGTCAAAGAAGATGCACATCACATATATGTAAAATGTTTTAGAAATATTGTGTTTTTTCTATCAATTGCGACAGACACCTCTATCCATCATGACAGGAAGGTGTCTATCGCATGACAGACGGTTGATAAACCATGACAGAATGGGTATCCATCATGATAGATACCTTTCCATCGTGATTGGCAGTCATCCATTGTGACAGACAACCCCCACGATAAACTTTTTCCATAATACATTCAGTCCATCGTGATTGACAGGCCTCCTTGATAAATAGAGTCCATTGCCATTTCAGTCCATCGTGATGGATAACCCTCCATCGCAATTGACAGCCATCCATCATGATAGATAGACCCCGATAGTCAGCACTACTCATCAGAATTGATAGCCCTTTGAATCTCGATAGACATACATAATCGACCAAAAAATAGGGTTTTTAACTTTGGCAAACTTTGACCTAAACTTCAACATGTTTTCAGGCATTTGTAGTGTAGGGGCAAAGAGCTAAAGCTAGCTTGCATTTGAATCACACTTGGGGAGCATACTTCCTAGGCATTGGAGCACTCATCAAAGCATCAGACTTGAGGTTGGAAGGATACTAAACCCCCTCAGTCAGTTCTTTAGCTCACGCTAAGTACGATTAGTGGAATTGTTTAATTAGGATTTCATTAGGCATGACACAAGTACAAGAAACCCTAATTACTCAAGTTCAAGTGTAGTTAGGATATTTTATGGCAAACCCTAAGGGAAAGTAACTTCATTGATCGATCACATGTCTAGTTGTGATAAAAACTCAAGTATTCCTAGCGTTGTTATTTAACATACAAGGATGCACCAAAGAAATTTATAAAAGAACAAGTAACTAATACAAAAGAACATTACAACATGGTTGTATGTGGGAAACTTGGGACCAAGAGATAAATCTTATGAACCTTAGATCAAGTAGAAACCTAGGTTGGGATAGAAAAAGCATCATATCCTTTGAAGCAAGTATGAATCACACAGCTAGGTCATGGGCCTAGCAAGTCAGCGATTATTCCTACGTGCTAAGTTCAGAGATTAGTGACTCAAAGATGTCATGACCCATAGTTAGTTCAGGTATATCTTATCTAGAAAAATTGAAAGGTCCTTATAAGACTCAATTGGAATATATTAGGACCAACCGATTAGGTGCTTGCATCTATGAGGACGGTCTACGAAGATATGTCATCCAACTCAAGAATCTAGATCAGCCTATTGGACCTGAACACTCGGTGGTCAAGTTTGAAGAAGGCTCATACATTGATAAAGAGGGAACCATGTATGTAGCCACAAACCTACCGAATAGGAGATATGAGTTTGGAATCATTACTCTAGAAACTAAGATAGGAGACCTAAAGCAAGAACACGTAAGAGGAGAACCCACGACACCTCGTGGGAAATTTCTCTTGACAAGAGTGATTAACCCAAAGTGGATTCTACAGGACAACAAAAGCATAGAGTTATGCTTGACTAGAGAGACAGATGAAGTCTTATGGAGGTTTAAATCCGATCAACCTAACAAAGTAGGGGAATTCATGATATATGAATTCAAAGACCCCGAGACACCAAGAAAGTGGTTTATTTAGACAACACATCAGAAAGAGTGTTTGTAGTGATGGAGCATGGTAGGCACACCTACACTTGGAAGGGAGAATTATTCTTTCCCGCACCAAGATCCAATGTGTCTTATGGTCAACAAGGAGTCGGATCCTCTAAGGCCCATGGCACACAAAAGGGAAAAGTCTAGGGAGAGACCTGAAGTAAGTTTTGCGAGCCCCTTGGAAGAGAAAGACTTAGAAATGAAATGGATTGAGCGGATAATGAAAGACCTAGAGGCCCAAGAAATCAAAGAGGGAAGGATGGGTTTCCCTTGCCAAGACCTAGAGAACACCCTAGGATCTTGAGGCCTACTCAAGTGGTTAAGTCCATGAAAAAATACTTCAATGGCACAGGAGACCCATACAATCATGTAGCATATTTTAGGCAAGCGTTAAGAGCTAAATAGATGGATGAATTGTTCACTCAATACAATGTCTTTGGTCTAACTCTCAAAAGCGTGACCTTGATGTGGTTTCAACCACTACACCAAGGTTAAGTCAAAAACATAGATCAACTGCTAGAAGCCTTTATCACTAAGCTTTTAAGACTGGCATCAAACACAATACCTCGTCTCTGATACATGGCTTCAAACAAACACCCCGAGACATGGTTAAACTAGCATAATTTAGGCAATACTTGGAGAGTTTCTGATTCCAAAGCTACCCACACTATCCAAACAAGTGGCATTATTCTTGGATGGGCTGCTAAGTGCCAAATCGAGATCTTATGTGTATCTAAAAGAGCCTAGAACCATAGATCTGCATGTTTTGTATGTGCATAGATATTGAGGACAACCTAGGTGATGAATTAGAGCTCTTGAAGATTTATAAAGACAGACAATGCCACAAGTTTCACATCTAATCCATCTACATTGATAGATGAGTTAGCACAAAAAGTAGCCCATAAATTAGGAGTTTCGAGCAAGCATATCACTAGGATGGTTTGAATGAAATGATCTTACCATTGTGGAGGAGACCATTTGGCCAATGCTTGTCTAATCATGGGTCAACCCCAAGTGTAGCTCAGTGATGAGTAGCACCTCCTTTAATGTCAATCCGGGAAGACGTGAGGATGGTATGAAGACCTCGAGCAAGTGGCGGCACAAGTGCGTGAGTGAGAAGCACACAAGCATGCACACACATACACACACACGCGCACACAAGGCAAGACAAAGAGTGAGAATCAATGGAGCTTTTTAGATTACTTTCAAAATGCTCTTACAAGTTCGTTTCAATTACAATCTAGCCTCAAAAATGAGCTCTCTAGCTCTTTTTATAGTTTTTGACTAGCTTTTGGCCCTGTCCAGACCTAGTGTCCGGCCTAGTTAAAAATTAGGTTCCAGGGCTTATTTGGGGGCTCAAACGAGATCTAAAAAATACGAAAATTGGTACGCAACTACTTCTAAGGCTCCTCAAGCTCAAGGACTCCTTGGCTTGCACAAAATGGAGCTACAAAAATGTGAAATGATATTTACAAATGATTGTTAGTGATAAAAATCACTATTGTTGTAGGGATTTCTTCTAGTGATCTGCCATACATATCTTCGAGCTCCCTACTTGCTCTTCCTCCCTACATGTCCATCTCTTGATTTGCATTAATGTCTTGAAAAAATATTGGCCTACTTGCCAGATCTTCTTTGACTGCCCTGTTTGCTTGTGCTGTCCCTTCGCTCTGACTCCCTTCTTTGACTTTCACGTCTTGTAAGTCCTGGTGTACCAAGGCTACTGCCAACACCCCCCCCACTCTCGCGTCTGTCGCCCCTGACAGACCCTTGTCTAGCTGCTTTTTGGACGTAATATTGGACAACATCCGCGGCGAGGTGGTGTTCTTCTAGCCTGAGTCCCCTTGCTAGATCTGTCAGCAATGCATCCCAATTGACTGGCCCTGGGACATCTGGATGTGGCACCCGTAACTGCTCTGAGTGAATGGTTCGCTCCACAGCAAATAAATGGAGGAGGTGTGAGGGTCTGGGTACAAATATTTCTGAGTGGTATTCCCAGAACCCTGTTATGAACATCTCTTCGAATGTTTATTTGAAGCAGGCCGGGAGGTATTTTATTCTGGCGTGCCAAGCGTATATCACCTCTATGGAAGGAGTGGTGCTCATGTCATAAACTAAATCTTGGTTTCCTGTAAGGAATCCGACGCCTGAGAAGTGTGGGTCCTTGATATTCTTGAATGTCCTGAATGTAATAAGCATTAACTCAAAAATTTTCATGCACATCTGGGCCATTACATCAGGGGTATTCCTTAATCGGATGCTCCAGTGCCGTATAGTGGAAATCATGTAATTGACGGTGGGAGGCCCTTGAGGGGGTGCTAGATAGACGTAGTTTAACCATTTGGCGCATCCCTTGATATTCTTGACTGCAATGGTAAACTCTGGCCATGTGCGTCTGCGGAGTACAGGAACATAACAAGGGTTATATTTAATAAAAAGAGGCATATTCGTCCAGGTGCGAACCATCTCCGGATAGGTTTCGAGGAGTCGGATCCTCCAAGTGGGTTGATGAATGGATCCTTTTTTAGCGCTCTCTGGGATGTCATCTGGCCCAAATTGTGTAGCAAACGTTGGAGGTTTGCCACATCTGTGTTGGATTTCTGCATTGTAGTCCGCCAGAAGTATACAATATGGCACGTATTGATCATCATTGGTTCGGATCCATCTATGGTGGGACATGCTGCGGAAGTATTCTGATTTAATAATAGTGTCCTCTATCTTTGCCATAGATTGGATCTGAACTGCCACTCGATCTTCATGAGTTGATGCCGTTTTCTCTAGTGTTTGGAGCCACTCAGGTACTTCGATTTCTAACGTATCCATTCCTTCTGCGGTTTGCTCACCACCTGGCATTGGCATAGGAACGTAAGGTTCCTCATACGTCTCATCTACCTCGATGGGTACCAAATCCTCGGGTTCAGGTTCGACAACTGGAGAGGGTTGCCTTTCATGTGTGAGTAATCTTGCCTGTAATTCGGCCACCTGCTCTTTCAATGCCTTGACTTCCTCTGAAGTCGTGGTCGTTTCTGTGACTTTGGGTGCTGTCTGTTGCTCTTGGAGTTGATTGCGCAGCGCATCACGTTCCCTTTCCAAGTCATCATGAGCTTCTAATAGATCTGCATAGCTGTCCAAGATGGTCTTCATTGTCTCTGAGGGCACAGCTTTAAACTGCTCTGGATCAATTTCGTGTGGAGAGCCTTCCATTGCTGCTTCTAGATTTGCTTCATTTTGCTGCTGCAGCCTCTTGTTTTCTTCTAGGGCGGCCGCCATGTGTTTTCTGAGAAGTGCCAGGTTACGCCGGACTTTGAGATTATCGGCTTGGTATACCTCGAGCAAAGCTTCTAGTTGTTTGGCACCTGATTCTGTCGATGGTTGGGGTGCCGCCAATAAGGTTTGGTGAGCCTGCTCAAGCGTCGTGTAGCGTTGATTCAGTTCTGCATTTTCTGTTTGTAGAATGAGAAATTGTCTTTGTAAGTTTTGATGGTGCGTTTCCAGATTCTGATACCGGTTGTCCAGAGCTTTGTACTCATGCTGGAGCTGGTATACACATTGGTTTAATGCTAAGAATATGTTATTTACATTAAATAATGCTGGGAAGGGTGAAGATGCAGGGGGAATGGGGGCGGGAATGGGAGAGGTGAATGATGTGGATGTACGTGGAGATGTGGGTGGAGGGGGTATGGGTGATGAAGGTGGCATAGGGGGAGGGAGCGGTGCTGTGGCAGGTGATGTTTCCATCGTGTCCACTGTTTGAGTGACGGTGTAGATGGGAATCGTTGGTGGAGTGGATGTGACATCGGTGAACAGGGTGGTGAAGGTGGGCATGGTGACTCCCCCGTATTGGATTCCCAGAGAGAGTGGGATGCCCATGACCACGGTAGTGGTAGTGGATGTGGTAGTGTTAGTGTCCTGTGGTGGAGTGAATTGTGTAGTGTGAGGTGGGGATGGGGGTGACAACGGTGCTTCCTGATATTCTTCTGCTTGCGCTGCCTCGCCTGGTGCTGATGTATTGATGTGAATTTGCTTCCCGGACCTCCTGGGACGAACGGGAACTCTTTTTTCAAACCTGTGGATGTAGGCCATTGCCTCATGAATGGCCTCGTCCAGTCCTACAGCGTCGGCATGAAGGTTCATGGACTCAATGAACAACTCGTCCACACCTTCCTCAGCTAGCAAGTCGTTCATGAGTCTTTTGCCCTGTTCTAGAGACATCTGATGCTGTTCCTGAACCAGTCTCATGGTTCGATATAGTCTCTTGATTTGTGCCGAATATGCTGGGGCACTTGCTAACTCGGAGAGTTCGTCATATTCTTGATGTTGTTCTTCGTCGGCCTCTTCTTCATCTCCTCCTGCCTCTTGTTCATCTACATCAACTTCTACAGTTTGTGGTTGGGTGGGGGCCGATGTTGTTTGGGGTCGCGGTTCCTGAGCTCGCGCTGCTTTGGCTTCGAGGTTAGAGTCATAGATTAATCTGGCAATTTCTTCATCCGTGAGGTCCTCAAGAGTAAATCCCTGCGGAAATTCCAAATCGGATGGAATGGGTGGAAACACCAGATTAGGCCCCTCTGTGCTTGGTCTTGGTAACCGGATTGTGAATGGCCTAACTCGTCGTGTCTGGGGAGGAGTGATTTCTGGTGTAGCGGTAGCTCCCCTTGGTTGAGCACAGGGTAGTTGGACTCCCCCCCTCATCTTCTTTGATGGGGGACCTGCTGCTGATAGTCTTCTCTGGAATTCTTGGACTCGGGACCATACGAGTGCCCGCTGAACAGGCACGTCATAAGCCAAGCATCTATAGATTATTCTGGTCAAAGCACAACACCCGTGGAGCACATTCTTCTGTTTTTTGTTCCACCTTTGATGCGCTAGGTGGATCTGATCTATGATCCAGTGTGGTACATTGATGGGCAGGCTTTCGGTTTCTGCTAGATATAAACTGAACCATATTTTTTTCGGGGGCATTGTGAAGCGTTCTTGGGCGGGAAAAGCAAAATGTTGCATGATGGTTCGCAGGTGAAGCGCAATGGTAGGTGTCATCGCAACCATGTCCTTCAGCTTATTAAGATCTTTGTGCTTCATTCGACCTGGAACCATGGTTTCCTTTTCTGTTGGGATGTGCATGCCATACATACCCAATGCTTCTCTTACCAGATTGAGGGTCAACTTGAATCTTTTAAGCTCATTACCCGGCAGCAGTGATGGCAACACAAAGGTGCTGTCGCCGCCCTTGGCTCTGCTTGGCGTGATGGTACTGATCAGATAAGAACATCGTAAAAAATCCGGCTTTGGTAAGTGAGTCCTGAAATAACTTTCCACACCTGCTTTGACCCAAACTGATCTCATGACTTCGGCATTTTGGTAGCTTTCAAACTCGCGTGCGAAAAAGTGGTATCGACCCCATTTGCCATTGAACTCCAATTCTGCTTCCCAGAAATAGGTCCCATCGCCCAGTGGTCCAGCAACATCACTGAACCAATGCGCATGCTTACCTACTTGAGAAGTGTGCCCTTGAGGAGGATCCTGAATGGGGAGCACATGCACTGCTTGAAGCTCTTGCGGTCTTGCTGTGAGACGTGGCTCAAGGAGAAGTGTTTCTATGTCCACAATCTGGGCACCAGATCCGGCTTGAGAACTAGTACCTGCTTCTGCCATGGCCCTGTTCGCTGGTTGGTTCTGTGAGAATATAGAACCAAGTGTTAACATCGTAATGGATAGAATAAATCCGTTGTTGTCCCCGTTACAACATTAACATGAGGTGGATGATGAGTTAGTGGTTAGTAAGTGCATGAAGACAGTGTGTGTATTTAGTGCTTGTGTTGTCCTAGGAGACTACTGCAGTTAGTAAGTAGGTATGGATTTACAAATTGGGGTCGGGGGGTTTATTACAGGCCCTAGGCTGCCAAATGCAGTGAATGGGCTTTGCCTTCGGTTTCGGAGAGTCTCTACAGAGCCTTCTCGGTGTCGTGGTTTGAAGATGAGGCCTTTTTGGGACCCATTTACAATTGATTACATGTACGCTCTTGGGTTTTGGTGTGTACATGAGTGTCGAGAACGAGTGAAATCTGGCAGTATGCGTCGCTGCGTTATGCTGTTTAAGTTGTGGCCTCAGCGTAGCTACTTGTGCCATCAAGCAAGCCTTAGGCACCCAAATTTGTCTTGATTGTGGGCTTGCCTTCATCGACTTCTTGGGCACCCAAATAGATTTTACTTTAGCAGAAGAATTTCTGAAAGACTTCTTATTAGCGTTGCGTTGTTGGTCACTAATAAGAGGCTTTGCCCCTGTAGTTGACGGTGGTGCAACCGGTCGTTCGCCTTTCCGCACCCATACCTGGTCTATTTTCTGGGCTGTTCTGCTGCGCAGGTACTTTTGATCTCTGACATAGGTAGTACCCTGCTTCTTCTGCCTTTGATCCACCTTGGGTTGCTGCTTCCTTCTAGCCTTTGGAAAAGAAGGGAGTTCCGTTGCATTCCTGACTTCTTTTTTGCGAATATCATTCCTCTGCAACACATAGTTTTGGACAAGAACAGCATGGTCATCTTCATGTGTACCCCTGGAAGGACCAGGAGTCTGTGCCTTTCCTAGTTCCTTGAGTGCTCCGTTGTCTAATTCTACTGTAACTCGACTATGATTGACCCAAACCTGGAGAAGTCCACTTCTTAGGTTTAGATTGACTGCTTGGTCATAGATCCAATCCTGACCCAAGACGAGAGGTTCAGTGAGATCCTCATCTTGACACACTAGTACTTTAACGGTCATTTCCTCCTCGTGAATGTAGAGGGGAAGTTCCACCTCGCCCATGCAAGGGGTTTCCACGCCTCCCAATCCTATGAGGTATGCTTCCACAGGATGGACAGTTAACTGTAACTCTTGACAGTAAGACAACTTAACAGCGCTAGTGGCAGCACCTGAGTCAATCAAGGCTCTTACGGTCCTTGTACTCTTTCCTTGTCCTATGTCTATGGTTATGAAAGGACGTCTATCAATTATTCTATTCGAGCTTGTTCCTGCAACTTCACACATGGCTATGGGAAATCCTTGGTCTGCATAGTCATTCGCTCCAGGCTGATCTCTACCTTGCCTTCGTAGTTTCATCCTTCTGATGCGTTCTAAAGCCTCTGCTTGAGCTTCTTCTCTAATTCTCTTTTCTTCCTCTTTGTGTTTCTTAGCAGTGTTGAGTCGGTTGAGCATTTCCTCCGTGAGGGGTTCCTGGTACAACTTGACTCTGCATCCGCTAATATAGTTAGGGAGAACATCACCCTCTAATGTGGCCAATTGTACTGCTCCACTTGTGGAGATCCTATTGATGATCATAGGTCCGTAGCCTCTCTTTTCTAGCTTCCTTGCGTGTTGTTTCAGTGTATAGACTAAGACTAGATCTCCCGTTTTCAAGCCTTTATCCTTCACGTGGGCATCAAAGTATGCCTTCTGTCTCTTCTTGGCTGCATATATCCCTGCAGCGGCTCTCAGTCTTGTTTCTCCTAATCGTTCAAGGTCAAAGATCCTAGAGGAGAGCTCATGACCTGTCCATTCGTGCTCTTGTGCTACTCTCAATGTGGGGATCAGGAAGTCCAAGGGTAGCACAGCGTTTTGGCCGAAAACCATCTGGAAGGGGGTGGCTTGGAGTACCGTTTTATAGGCAACTCGGTATGCCCAAACAGCATGGTGTAGCTGTTTGTCCCAATCAGAGCGTTTAGTGTTCACTAGTTTCGTCAATACATTGCATAAAATCTTATTAGTGCTCTCAGCTTGTCCATTAGCTTGAGGGTGATAAGGGGCAGACTTCTTGTGTATTACCAAGAATTCTTGGAGCAGATTTTCAATCACTTCGTTCAAGAAATGAGTGCCTCTATCGCTTACAAGCTCTATAGGTAGCCCATATCTCGTGAATACATTCTCAAACAAGAATTTGGCAGTTGTTTGAGCATCGTTCTTGGTTGTAGCTTTTACCTCTACCCACTTGGTGAGATAATCTGTTGCCACAATGATGTATTCCGCATGAGAACCCTTAGCTGGGGGATTAATAGGACCTACGAAGTCTATTCCCCACTTAGAGAATGCACGTCCACCCATCATAGGTTTCAGTGGCATCTCATCTTTGCGTATAGGATACTGAGTCCTCTGACAGACATCACACCGTTTCACATAGGTATGTGCATCCATGTGAAGTGTAGGCCACCAAAAGCCCGCAAATAGTATTGCCTTGATTACCCGATCTGGTCCAAAGTGTCCTCCTGCTACACCTTGGTGAGCAGTTTCTAAGATCTTAAGATACTCACTTTCATGGACACACAGTCTCAAGTAACCATCTTTACCGCGCTTATATAGATTATCACCTATGAGTGAATAATCCAGGGCTTCTTGTTCTAAACTCCTTTTTCTAGCTAGAGTCATGTCTGGAGGGAATGTGTTTGTCCTCAGGAATGATACTAGTGGTTCGCTCCAATCTGGCACAATGGATACTTGATAGAGAGTGGCATGTTCCACAGGTGGTTTAGTGCAACAGATTGGGCATTCCTTGCACAACTTTTGGACATCCGCTTCCATGGTTGGCCAGTGCACTCCGAATCTCTTTAGAGTCTGTAAAGTTCGTTGTTTTGAATGGTGTTGCTCTAGTGCACCTACATGTGCTAATTGCAACCATTTAGCGTACTCATCCTCTTCTACGCAACAAGCCAAGATCCCTTGATCTGTGTGCTTGTACATGCTTCCTGCCATGATGTGGTATTTTTGGGCTTTTACAACCTCTCTGTTCCGTGTGTTTACCACAGGATGGTTAGGCCCGTATGTCAATACTGGTACCAATGGCTTGGCCCACTGCGGCACCACTTCCAAATTAAACAAGTAAGCATCAGGAAGGTCATCTGACACTCCTTGTGGGGCTTCTCCCGATGTGAGCCTAGAGAGATGATCGGCTCTCAAATGAGTCCTACCTTTTCTTACCACAACCTCAAAGTCATATTCCATTAGCAAGAGAAACCATCTCACTAATCTTCCTGTATTGCATGGCTTGTTTACAAGATATAACAATGCCTGATGATCAGTAAAAAATTTAAACTTATTTGCAAGCAAATAGTGTCTAAATTTCTTAACTGCATATACCATGCCTAATCCTTCTCGCTCTGTAGTGGTGTAATTCCTTTCAGCCGCATTCAATTGTCTACTGGCATAGGCAATTGGAAGATCCATATTACCTTCACCAGTAGGTTGTGCAAGCACACATCCAATAGCATAATTGGATGCATCAACATGAACATGGAATGGCTTATTCCAATCTGGTGTGGTCAAGATTGGTGCTGAACATAATCTTCGTTTAAGTTCCTGGAAGGAATTCTCACATTCATCCGTCCACTCAAAGTTAGTCAGAAGTCCGTACATGGGCCTTGCAATGACAGCATACATGTGTATAAATCGTCGATAATAACCACAATGCCCCATGAAAGCTTGTACTTCCTTGACATTCTTTGGCCTAGGTAGCTCTGCTATGGCTCTCACTTTCTCTTCGTCGGTAGATATGCCATTCTTTGACACTATGTGTCCTAGAATCTTTCCTTGCCTGACCATAAAAACACACTTTTCTGGGTTCAGGCAGACCTGATATTCTCTACATTTGTCAAAGATTTGTCTGAGTTCAGGAATATGGGTTTGTCTAACATTGGAATGAGCACAAAGATCATCAACATAGACTTCTAAACTCTTCCTCAGAAACTCCTTAAACACGTGGCACATCAGCCTTTGGAAGGTAGCTGGTGCATTGGTAAGCCCAAATGGCATTACTCTAAAAGCAAAGATGCCCCATTCTGTGGCAAAGGCTGTCTTATGCTGATCCTCTGGAGCTATGGCTACTTGATTGTAGCCCGAAAATCCATCAAGGAAGCTGTACACTTCCTTGCCTGCCACTCTTTCTAAGAGATGTTCTGTGATGGGAAGCGGATAGTTATCTCGAATCGTGGCGGCGTTAACCTTTTTCAAGTTAATGCACACACGCAGTTTACCATTCTTCTTGGGCACCACTACGATAGGGGATACCCATTCAGTGTGCTCAATTTCATAGATAAATCCAGCTTCGACCAATCTATCTATCTCTTCCTTGATCTTAGCAGCATAGTTATCATTATATGTATAAGGCTTTTGCTTAGAGGGTTTAGCATCTGAGGTCATGGGAATGGTGTGTGAGCATATATCAGGGTCAACACCTTTCAAATCCTTGTAACTCCAAGCGAATACATCTCTGTATTCTCTTAGCAAGGCTATCAATTCGTACTCCTCTTCTTCTGTTAGGTCATGGCCTATATACGTACATCTCTCCTCTCCTTCTTCTAGGGCCACTACGATTTTCTTGGTGGTTTCTTTGTTATCATAGGCCTCTCCTGATTGTGCCTCTCGTTTAGGCATTCTTATCATGACTCTTCTGTCATCTATCTCGTACTTCTTAAAATTTTCTGGGACCTCAAACAAAGATTCTTCCTCTTCTGGTAAGGCTTCTCTCTTCTTTCGTTTCTTTCCTTCTTCCTTAGGGGTCATATGCGTTGCTAATCTTACACCATTTGTAACTTCTCCATGCCTCTGGGGTTGAAATTCTACTTCATGGAAGTATTCCTCATCTGATGCAAATGGTGGGTCCATAATGATTGACTCTAGATCGGAGTCACTTGCATCCTCAAATGCATCAGGGCTAGGTTCGCATTCTTCTAGAACTGCCTCTCCCATGATTGGCTCTATGGAGAAGACTGAAATATCATAGCCATCCTCATCACAGTGAGGTGTCCATTGTTCTTCATTGATGGCTACGTCCATTGTTGCTAAAATTTCTGCCCAGCCATGGGGTTCAAATTCCTCGTCTGGAAAAACTACAGGTGCATAGGCTGGGTCTTGAATGGGTCTATGGGTTTCGTTTGCACCTATTTCTCTGGCCTTTTCTCTCTTCTCTTCTTCTACTGCTACCTTGCACATCCATAAGTGAGTATCTTCATGCATCCATGAGGATCCAGACCCTATGGAATGCACCGATTCTGTATCATCTTTGGCTCTATGGATGGGATTCCATTGGATAGGAGGGACATCTCTATGAGAATAATCCTTGAGATTGACTTTGGTTGTAACACCTAAGTGCTGCAGGTACAAAGAATTGGTCCCCCAATCCTGTACCACTTGCAACTGTCCAATGAATGGTCTTCCCAAAATCATCTCATAGGCATGATTTTTGCTGAAGTCACATATGGCAAAGGTATGTTCAAACTCGACACCACAAGTGGTGAGAGTTATTCCTTCTAGCAATCCTAGGGGTCTCTCTATGTGACCATCTGCCATTTGCAATTTCATTCTCGTTGGCCTGAGTGCTGGCTTGCCCCAACGCTTCCATAAGGAGGTAGTGGCAATTGCAACTCCTGCACCTGAGTCCAAAATTGCCTTTGTGGTGTAGTCCTGGTAGGTAATGGGAAGATAGGTGTTCCCTTCTTCACCTTCGCACATATCTCCTATCTTATCCAAGGGAATTTCTGGCACTGTCCTATGGGATCCTACCCGGGAATGAGGTTTTGCAACTTCAGTTACTCGACTGGCTGCATATTTCCCCGCGTTTGGTCTATCCTCACGCAGTTCTTTCAAAGTGAGATTGCGCTGCACCTTGGTGTTCGTTACTACCTCCGTGTTCCTTGGTATGACTGAGTCGTCGTTCCTTACCATGACTGTGGGTGCTCTCATACACGTGGATTTTGCTTCCCATGGGCCTGTGAAGTGGGGTAACTCTTGTATGGAATTAGATTCAAAGTCCAATCTCTCGTGAGATTGAGTACTCTCATGTTCCCCGTAGATGGATGGGATGTCTTGTGGGAATTGGTCGTGTGCATCGTCCACAAGTTCAAAAGGAGGGGCGACCTCGCTTTCGTTTTCCCATTTGTCTTCTTGAATCTCTCGTAGGAAGTCTGGTGCAAACCGATTCATAGAAGAAGAAGTGTCCGGCTCCGTAGAATTGGGCACATAAGCAACCTGGGAAGGAGGGCTTATTCTTCCGTTGGCTCTCTCCTTGCTCTCATAAATGGCTGGAGCACAAGCTTCCTGGGGGGGATTGCTCATTCTATTACTCTTCCGAGCAGGCTCATACACTCTCTGGAAAGGAATGTGGGTTACCTGTGGAGGTACGTAAGCTTTCGAGGGAGGCTCCTGTGACTTTTGGGGGGGGAGATAAGCTTCTTGAGGAGGCTTGCTTATCTGTTCTCTCGCCCTTTCTTTTCTTTGAGGGACAGGTTCCTTTTCTGATTGTGCAATTAGCCTTTCTATTCTTTCTAAGGAGGGGAAGTTGTCTGGTTTAGTGGAATTGGCTGCATAAACTTCCGATGGGGAATGGCTCAGGTTTTTGCTTGCTTTTCCTTTCTCCTGATTTTTTTCTTCCTTGTCAGATCTTGCAATTATCCTCTCTAACTTTTCTAGGAATCCATCCAAGTGTAATTGCGTCTTGGCTGAGCCCGAGTAATTGAAAAGGCGACTGGCTTCAAACATAGTCTGAGCCAATGCGACCATTTTCGCGCACAGTTTGGTTCTTTCTATCTCTAGGTCAGCTCTAGGATAGCACTTGTCATGATCCGTGACGTTTGGCCCTTCTTGGATTCTGGCCTGATATGCTTTAAGCATCATGTTTAGGTCTTCAGGAGTGGGATCTGCTAGGACTGATCCTACTCTAGGGGGTGGTGGGATTTGATGAGGCGGTGGGGAAGGTGGTGAGTCGGATGGAGATGGGAGTGGTGGAGGCGGGGTGATGTGAGAGGGAGTTTGAGCTGTGAGTTCAGTTATCCTCGCTTTGGTTTCTCTTATGCTTTCCTCAAGCTCACTCATCTTTTTGGCCCATTGTCGTTTCATTCTTTCTCGACTATCTTTCCATGCTCTAGTCCTTTTCTTTGTTACGCTCTCGGTTTCACTAGCCTCTGGGCCCTTTTCCTTGCTTGTCTCTTGGTTTTGCTGCAATGCCTGAGCTCTAGTGACTACTTGCACTGGTGCAGTGGAAGTGACGCTTCCTGAGGGATCTACAACCAAACCGATCACATTGATAGGAGTGATTTTTGGCATATTATTGGGGTTCTTAGGGCAATCTCGTAAGAGATGTTCTTTTCCACAATCTTGGCAGAAACCTTGGATAGTCACTGACTGGGGTTGTGTAGGTGGAGGCAAGGGACAATCACGAATGAGATGATCTCCTTGGCATCTGTAGCACGGTCCTCTTGGGAATGGAGGTCTTACTTGCCTAGGTTGAGGCCTGGGGTTGGGGTTTGCATACATGACGTTCGTGTAATCTGACTCCCAACTAGGTTCACTTGGTTCTTCACTATAGTAAGACTCACCATGTTCTGGAGACTGCATGTAGTAAGCCTGGGGACTATCGACATGTGTAGAATCAAAGCTATGGTCACTTGGGTCACTTTCTGAGATCAATGGGGTTACTGGTACAATGGCCCTATTCAGGTTTTCTTCTGCAACAGTATACTTTACTGGAATCACGTTAGCGGGGTTTGGAGGCTGTTGAGCCAGCACCGGTTGGGGTCTCTGTTGGGCCTGATATTGTGGTTGGTAGGTTTGTTGGGGTCTAGCATATTGTGGTGGTGGATTTTGGTTTTGGTATCTGCCTTGTTGGTAGGGCTGCGGGTAGGGTTGCCTAACTGCCTGCTTGTTGTATGGGCAATCTTGTGCGGTGTGATTGGTGTATCTCCGTTCTATGGTGCAGTACTGGCTACTAGGGTTTACTTGGGGTTGAGCCATAATAGGGCAGACATTCGCCATATGGTCACCACCGCATGTATAGCACCTTTTCACAGAGGCAAACCTTGGGATCTGTTTGCTAGTTACACCTAATTTCTGAGCTACCTTCTCAGCGAGTTCCTCAATTGATGTAGATTGCGTGGAAGAGTGGCTAGATGCGCTATCTGAGTCTTTATAGATTTTGGAAAGCTCTAGCTCTTCCCCTAGGTTATCTTCAATGTCAATGCACATGCGTACACACTCTTCTATAGTCCTAGGGTCCTTCAGATACACATAGGATCTCAATTTCGTACTCAGCAATCCATCGAGGAATAAGGCTACCTGTTTAGCAGATGTGGGTAGCTCCGAAATTGGGCACCTTTCAAGATATTGTCTAAATCTTCTTCCTGCAAGTCTCACAGTCTCTTGAGGGGTTTGCTTGAAGCTGTGAATCAATGAGGAAGTATTGTGTCTTATGCCACTCTTAGAGAACTCTACAATGAAAGCCTCTAGGAGTTGGTCTATGCTCCTGAACTGACGCTCATCTAATGGCTGAAACCATGTAAGTGCCATGTTCCTAAGGGTTAGACCGAAGGCATTGTACTGCGTGAACAGATCTTCCACTTGTTCAGCTCTCAAGACTTGCTTGAACTCTGCCACATGATCATAGGGATCTCCTGTGCCGTCAAAGTAATTCTTCATGGACTTAACTAGCTGGGTGGGTCTCAAAGTTCTTGCGTGCTCTCTAGGCCTCGGCAGAGGGAATCCATCTACATTTCTTTGGTTCCTGTGGGCTCTATGTATCTCAGGAGGTTCTACCCTATTCGTCTCCGTTCTCGTTCTTTCTCTGCCTACAGGGTTGGCAAAGCTTACTTCCGGTCTATCTCTACTTCTGTCTCTTTGCGTACCATGAGCTTGGGAAGTTCCCGCCCCAGGGTGACCATAGGATACATTTGATCTTGGTTGGGGAAAAATAAATTCACCCTTCCACGTGTAGGCATGCCTATCATTTTCTGTCACCACGAAGATCCGTTCTGAAGCATGATCTAAATAGGTCACTCTGCCTGGGCTATCCGAATCCTTAAGCTCATAGATCATGATATTTCCTATGTCTGTTGGCTGATTAGACTTATACCTCCAAAAGGCTTCATCAGTTTCTCGATTGAGGAGCAACTCTATGCTCTTGTTGTCTTGGGGGACCCATTCAGGCGTGATAATCCTAGTGAGAACTGATTTACCTCGAGGGGTTCTAGGTTCCGCACCCATGTTCCCTTGCTCCAGGTCACCTAAGTCCGCTTCTGAGATTACATTCCCAAAGTCATCGGTCCTATCAGGGTGACTAGTGACTACATATATAGTTCCTTCTTTGTCCAGGTATGCACCATTTTCAAACTTGACAGCTGGGTGCTCTAGTCCAATGGATTGATCCGGGTTTTGAATCTGGACCACAGATCTTCCTAAGCCGTCCTCATAGATGCTAGCACCTAATCGGTTGGTCCTAAGGTACTCCAGCTGCGTTTTGTAAGGGCCTTCTACCCTGTATAGGTAAGGCACTCCTGAACTTCCCGTAGGTCTGTCCATGCCTTGAGACATCCCTGATTCACTGGTATCAGAGCTGGGGTAGTGAGAGTGGTGGCTCAACTGCTGGGCCCAAGTCCTTGCAGTGTGATTGACACTAGCCTCTGAAGACCTAAGGCTTTGTCTTTCCCTTGCTAAATGTCGTCCTGATCTAAGGTTCATATGCCTAACTGATTAACCCACTTTTTTCCAAAGTACAACCTCGTTGCCAATCAATTGGTACCAGTCACTTGATTCTTTTTAGTTAATTATTGTGTTTATGGTCTTGTCTGATATCACGTCGTCAGGAACACTTGAATGTTCTTCGTACTTTAGGTTGATCGTTCCACGTTAGGTTCTTTTCCTTTATGTTATCGACAGTGCAGAGATTAAGTTTTTAGCTTGAACTTGAGTTTTTAGGTACTCTTCAACTTGATAACTGCCTACCGTCGCTCTAACTTGCTCCTACCTCTCGTCGTTCTTAGCCTAAGCTATGAATTGACAGAGGGAGTTAAAAGTGTCCAACCTTACTTGTTGATCCCTTGCTTTATGGTGCTCAAGAACCCGGTTCTCAAGCTTGCAAAGAAACCTTGCTTTGTACGCTCTCAGTTGCTCTCAATGGACCTATAAAAGACCCACGGTTAGCTCAATGCTTATATTCAAAGGACACAACCAACCACTTTCATTCATGTAACATAAACACATATTTGCATTGTGACTTTTAGAAAAATTAATTCTAAAGACCCCTGACTTTGATCCCCCTGGGTATGGTCAACTTCAAATTACCCTCTCTGAAAATCAACGCATTATCTTTATAAAAAACAGTTGAGGGCGTGTAGTATATGCCACGAGCTTTCCAACAAGCCCAAGAGCTCAAAAATTGGATTTCATATGAAAAAGTTAGGACTGTTCAGGGTTTAGGGAGTTAAATCAGAATTCAATACAAGCTAACAGTCAAACAGGAATACTCGAGTAGCTTGTGGCACGGCCTCGCGATGCAATACTACACCCTAGTGTTTGTCCCACACTCAATCAAAATTTAGACCAATAATTTTGCCTTGAAAATTTGACCTAATTTGCCCTTCTAACGCGTTCGCAAAGTCTGTCGGTCGCGATTGACAGGTCAGTCGCGATCGACGTGTCGATCGCGATTGACAGGTCCGTCGTGGCTGTCAGTCGCGATTGACTGGTCAATCGCGATTGACAGGGGTTACGAAAAGTCAATCAGTCGTGGTCAAAGGGTCGTTGACTCTGTCGGTCGCGATTGATGAGTCGATCGCGATTGACAAGCTGGTCGCGAGGGTCTGTCGATCGTGGTCAAACAGTCGTTGACCGTGTCGGTCGCGATTGACAGAGCCGTCGTGGGCTGTCCGTCGTGGTCAAACAGTCGTTGACTGTGTCGGTCGCGATTGATGAGTCGATCGCGATTGATGACTCGATCGCGATTGACACGTGTCAGGCGTATGGTCAGTCGGTCGTGGTCAATCGGTCGTTGACTCTGTCGGTCGCGATTGACAGAGCCGTCGTGGGCTGTCGGTCGCGATTGACGTGTCGATCGCGATTGACAGATCTGTCCGTCGTGGTTTGTCGATCGCGATTGACAGAGCGATCGCGATTGACAGAAATCTGTGGAATTTCAAAAAACTAAACACATTTTTGGGAAGCTCTTGGCTTGTAGGTCATGGATATGCACTTTGTTTAGCAATTAGAGCAAGTTTTCAGTCGGTCGCGATTGACAGAGCTCGGCGACACACAGACAGTTACACAGATTTCCGTACCTGCGCAGGGTGCTGGGGATGATGATGCGGCCTGTACCTGCAGAATGCTCACAAAACATGCAAAAAATAGCACATGCAAATTCGCTCTCTCGCTCTCTCTCACAAGTGAAATGAGGGAAATGAGGTGGAGATGGGGATATAGTCAAAAAACTGAAATTTTCGCGATGATGGAGATGGACGTGGGAGATGGTGATGATGATGATGATAGTGAAGAAAGTAAAAGGAAATCGATGAGCGTGAAGAAAATACCTACAACTCCAACGCGTCAACTCTACGTTTTACCATCACACGCTCGTCCTCCAAGCTCGATCCCCGGCAACGGCGCCAAAATTTGGTGTAGCTCAGTGATGAGTAGCACCTCCTTTAATGTCAATCCGGGAAGACGTGAGGATGGTATGAAGACCTCGAGCAAGTGGCGGCACAAGTGCGTGAGTGAGAAGCACACAAGCATGCACACACATACACACACACGCGCACACAAGGCAAGACAAAGAGTGAGAATCAATGGAGATTTTTAGATTACTTTCAAAATGCTCTTACAAGTTCGTTTCAATTACAATCTAGCCTCAAAAATGAGCTCTCTAGCTCTTTTTATAGTTTTTGACTAGCTTTTGGCCCTGTCCAGACCTAGTGTCCGGCCTAGTTAAAAATTAGGTTCCAGGGCTTATTTGGGGGCTCAAACGAGATCTAAAAAATACGAAAATTGGTACGCAACTACTTCTAAGGCTCCTCAAGCTCAAGGACTCCTTGGCTTGCACAAAATGGAGCTACAAAAATGTGAAATGATATTTACAAATGATTGTTAGTGATAAAAATCACTATTGTTGTAGGGATTTCTTCTAGTGATCTGCCATACATATCTTCGAGCTCCCTACTTGCTCTTCCTC
Source organism: Ceratopteris richardii (assembly GCA_020310875.1). Classification (NCBI taxonomy): domain Eukaryota; kingdom Viridiplantae; phylum Streptophyta; class Polypodiopsida; order Polypodiales; family Pteridaceae; genus Ceratopteris; species Ceratopteris richardii. Next base: position 161,938,411 of record CM035427.1, on the reverse strand, counting down.
CCTGCATGTCCATCTCTTGATTTGCATTAATGTCTTGAAAAAATATTGGCCTACTTGCCAGATCTTCTTTGACTGCCCTGTTTGCTTGTGCTGTCCCTTCGCTCTGACTCCCTTCTTTGACTTTCACGTCTTGTAAGTCTTGGTGTACCAAGGCTACTGCCAACACCAAGGAAACCCTAATAATCGATATTACACTATTAAGTAGAGATACACTAACCACATTGCACAAGATTTCCGTTACAACAAGCAGGTGGTTAAGAAAAATTATCCACAACCATATCAACAACAGGGAAGATATCCAAATCAATACCAACCATAGGAATAAGGCCCCAATAGCCTTACTATCCACAACACCAAGCTCAGCAAAGACCTCAACTAGTGTTGGGTCAACAACCTTCTCCCTTAGCCAATGTTATACCAATCAAATATGCATCAGTTGAGGAAAATTTGAGTAGATCCTTAGTGCCAAAACCTCACTTGAATTCTAAAAGCAACCCTAATACTCAAAGCTTCAATGCCATGCATGTAGATAGTCCACTGGCGTACTACATGGATTCACTAGAGCACACAAAAATCTACTCATATGAAAACCCCAATGAACCTAGTTGCAAGCTAGAATATTCGAATGTGATGTATGCACACACTCTCACAATCAAAGAGGAGCACACACATAGATTGAGGCAAGGGAGAGGGATCTTCTTGTTCTTCTTCTATTACATAAAAGGAATGTACAAGAATGACCTCAAACAACAATTGAAGAAGTGAAATATATAAAGAATAGTACAAAAGGAAAATCCTAATGTCTCCAAATGAGTAAGCTGGTAAGAAACAAATGTGTCATCACTCTTGGTATATAAATCTAGTAAACTTGAATGAAGTATCCTTCACATATACCTACGTGACCATCATACATGTCAAAGAAATGAAAAGGTGATACATTTCATCTTGGATCATTACATGATGAGCTTGATATCTCAACACTCCCCCTCAAGCTCAACATCATGTCCTCTAATCCAAGCATCTTCCAAAACTCTTGAGCTTCTCTGCTCCAAGTGCTTTAGTAAAAACATCAGCAACATGCTCATCACTCCTCACATAAGCAAGATCAATATCACCTGCTAATACCTTCTCTCTGATGAAGTTATAATGTACCTTGATATGCTTTGTTCTACCATGAAAAATAGGGTTATGTGCTAAATGTATGCTACTAAGACTATCACAATAGATGGTGATAGGTTTTTGCACTCCCACACCTAAATCTGCAAGTAGCATCTCTAACCAGGATGCTTCACATGCTTCCATTACAGCACCTCTATACTCAGCCTCTGTACTCGACAAAGCAACCATGGGTTGCTTCTTACTGCTCCACGTAATAGCTGCACTTCCAAGTGAGAATAGAAAACCACTAGTAGATCTTCTATCTGGGATACTACTAGCCCAATCTACATCGGTGTATCCATTATCCTACAAATCTACACCAGCTTCATAAAACAATGCATAATCCAAAGTAGCACTCACATAACATAGAGTGCACCTCAGAGCATCTAGATGCAGCTTCCTTGGAACGTGCATAAATTGACTTTCAAGTCCAACAGTGTAGCTTAGATCAGGCCTTTTAATTGTGAGATATATCAAACTTCGCACAATTTTCCTGTACATAGTAGTATTTTCCAATGCTTCATTTGATGTAGTATCCAACTTCAAATTCTGATCTAATGGCATAGAAATTGACTTACAATCAGCCATACCATACTTTTGTAGCATACTCAAGGCATATTTCCTTTATGACATTCATATACCTGTTTTTGTATGTGTAAACTCAATGCCCAGGAAGTAGCGCAGCACACCAAGATCTTTCATGTCAAATTCTAGCACAAGGAGTTGCTTTACCTCTTTAATGCTTTCTTCATTGTCACCTCCTACAATCAAGTCATCGACATAAATAGCCACATTCGTGATGCCATCATCACCCTTCCTTGCATATAATGAATGATCTACATCACACATAGAAAATCCAATGGTGGTCAAATAATTAGCAATCCTTGCATTACAAGCACGAGGGGCTTGTTACAAAGCCTTTTGCAACCTGCAAACGTATTCTGGGTGCTTTGAATCTTCATATCCTTATGGTTGGTCCATATATAATTCTTCTCACCATGTAGGAAAGCATTCTTCACATCCATCTGATGCAAAGTCCATCCTTTTGTTGTAGCTACTACAAAAAGTGTTCTGATAGTAGACATTTTAGCTATAGGGCTAAACATTTCCTCATAATCAATGCCATATGTTTTTGCAGATCCTTTTGCTACCAATCATGATTTGTACCTGCTTATGCTACCATCAACATTGTGCTTCACCTTGTAAACCTAGTTGCAACTTTACTCCTGGATTCTTCACAGAGGGCAATCCAAGTTCCTCATCAAGACTCTTTTCTGAACCGCTTAAATCTCCATCAATGTCTTCAAAACCTCTAGATGTTTTACTACCAAGAGAAAGCTTTTCTTTACCTTCCTTGGATATATTTGATGAATTTCCTGGATTGAGATTTCCATGCAATCTACCACTCCATGGATTTAAGTTGGAACTGTTGCTTGGTGAGGCATCTAGTCCACTCAAAACTTGAGATTCTACAATTGATTTTTCAGCATTTTCTTTTTTCATTTTAGTCAAGATTAAGTCCTTCTTTGGCATCTGCATAGAAGCTTAACATTTCATCAAACATCACATCTCTACTTACCTTCACCTATCATGTGAGTGGGTTATAACATTTATATCCCTTTTGCTCAATGGAGTACCCAATGAAGATACATTTTTTTGCTTCTGGATCAAGATTCATCCTCAACTCATCCAGAACATGTACATATGCAATATAGCCAAAAACTTTCATATGTGATAGGTTTGGCTTTTTACCTATGAACTTCTCTTCAGGTGTAACTTGATGTACAGTAGGAGTCGGAGTTATGTTCATGATGTATATATTAGTGTGCAAAGCTGCTACCCAATAACAATGAGGCATATTCTTCTTAGCCATCAAGGCTCTTGCTATTTTTGCAATATGTCTATTTTTGTGTTCAGAAACACCATTCTATTGTGGTATGTACCTGCATGAAAACTAACATTGAATTCCATGACTTTAAAAAAAAAAATTGAACTCATTTGAAATGTATTCACCTCCTCCATTAGACCTTAATGTCTGAATATACTTTTCTATCTACTTTTCCACCATAGCCTTAAAATTTTGGAAGTAAGTGAACACCTCACTCTTCTCTTTCATGAAATATGCCCATACTTTTCGTGTATACTCATCAATGAAAGTAACATAAACCATCAACCACCCATAGATGTGATCTTTGCAGGACCCCAAACATTTGTATGTACTATTTCTAGCGCATTCTCACTAACATGCTTGTCATGCAAAATGATGCTCTTCATTGTTTACCGAATTGACATGTTGCACATACCTTTTGCATTTCTACAACTTTGAAATTCCGTAGTCCATTGGCAACCTCCTTTGACTGCATCAATTTCAACCTGTGCAAGTTTGTATGTCAAATTCGTTTCTGCCAGATCTCTATATCAACAATAACTCCTATACCTTTTGCAAATATGGATGCATTCATTTTAGGAATTTTCACATTTAAGGTGAACATCCTATCCACTTTTTTTCCTTTGGTGATCAATCATCCATGTTGTTTGTACTCTTCTACATATAACCCATCAGCATTGAACCTAACTTGTAATCTCTCATCAACCATTTATTCAAGAGAAACTAGATTCTTTGTTATATTTGGAACATGCAACACATTAGCAAGATGTTTTAACTTCCCATCCTCCATAGAAAATGCTATGTTTCTTGTATGCTTAACAACGTGTGATGTGTCATCACCTATTTGAACATATCCAGGAACTGGCTATTTTTCCAAGCTACTAAATTGTTCTGCATGACTGTCATGTGATTTGAAGCACCTGAATCAACATATCAGACATTATCATTTGATTTTGAAACATTAGTAGACATCATATTCATCAAATGATGTTGAACCATGAACTTCTCAGAATCATCTGCACTTGTGGATGCATAGTTGTTTTGCTACCTTTTGTTATTTTGATTCTTCAACCTACAATCATGCTCAAAGTGTTTAGGTTTACCACAACTCCAACATCCTTTACTATCATTACCTGAATCATTTCTCTGGAAATTTATGCAACCTCTTTGGCTCGCCTTGCCTCAAAATTGTCCTCTACCTCCTGCATGATTCTAATGTTGACCTTGGTCTTGGTTACTATTTCCTCTTCCACTTTCCAAACCTCTACCTCTTCCTCTCCTAGAGTAGAATACCTGCTCATAACTAGGTTTTACTTGGAAGTTTGAGTCCTTACCAAGATTCTCTTCTTCAATAATCAACATGGACACCAAATAAGCAAAATTCAAAATACTTTTTCTGGTCTGAATAGATGTTCTAAACTGCTTATATGAAGCTCCTAGACCACGAAGGCATACTTCCACATTATCATCATCTACATTCATGCCAATAGATGCAAGTGACTCACATATGCGTTTGATTTCAAGGTGTAGCCACTTACCGACATGCTCATTTTCTCCAATGTATGTAGCTCATTCTTGAGTTGCAATTTTTGTGCCTTTGTATTGGTCTCATACAATATGACCAAACTATTCTAGGCCTCTTTCAGAGTTTTGGCATCCTATATGTGAACAATCATGCTATCCTATATGCTAATAGATAGAAAATAAATTACCTTTCATGCTCTTTGATTCCATTCCTCATATGCTCTTAACTAGTTCGTAGTACGATTCCTCTCTGGTAACTGCGGAGCATCTTCATTCTCTCCTTCGATGTACTTCTAGTAGCCTTTTTCCATTAACAAATTCATCATTCTGAATCTCTAAGCATGGAAGTTATTCTTTCCAGCTTATTGCTCATAAGCTGACTCATTCCATCTATGTTTGCCATTTCTGGAGTAATTCACAAAAGTGCAAAAAATCTACAAGCAGTACTTCTGTTTGAACACTGTCGCACTTTGACGTGATAGTTCGATCTCAAAAAAGCACAGTTTTTGTGTATCAACGGTACATGGAACCACTTGAAATTATGGATCTAGAATATATGAGTGTTGTCGAAAAAGAAGCGAGTTACAATTTTGCAGACAGACTTGGTTTTTTTGTGCACCCCACTTGCGGGCTCAAAATAGACGTGGAGATGACTCCGAAATAGAAATTTGACAAAAACAAGTGATCCTAAAGGGATAACTCTAAAACATATTTTGACATCTTCTACCTTCACATCAATTTTCATAGCAATCTAAGGTCGTTTGTGAATCACGCTTTCTCCATGTCTTCTCACGTATTCTTCACTGTCAGCCTTCTCTACAAGCTCTGTACAGCCACACTGGCTCTAATAACATGTCACAATGAAGGAGATAAGGAAGAGAGCTCACACACACAATCTCACAATCAAAGAGGAGCACACACACATAGATTGAGGCAAGGGAGAGTGATCTTCTTCTTCGTCTTGTTCTATTACATAAAAGGAATGTGCAAGAATGACTTGAACAACAATACAAGTCAAATATATAAAGAACACTACATAAGGAAAATCCTAATGTTCACAAATGATTGAGATAGAAAGAAAATAATGTGCCATCACTCGGTAGATAGATCTAGTAAAGCTCAATGAAGTATCCCTGATATATACTGGAGTGACCATCATACATGTCAGAGAAATGAAAAAGTGATACGTGGCATCTTGGATCATCACATGTTGATATCTCAACACCACGGAGATCAATTCATTTGTGATTGTCCTATCCCAACACCAAGACAACCCCATTCAATGATCATCCAAGGTTTTTGTCCTCATTGTAGTAAGGAACACCTCATTGGTTTGTTCATAGGCTCTAGTGGAAGCAGAATCACCATAGCCCTAGTGCAAGTAGTAACTAGATCTCAAGCCCTACAACAAAAAAAAGGCATGGGTCAAGAGAAGATCCTAGATAATAGTGAGAGTGAGAGCACAACGAAAAAAATCATGAGAACGTGGAAAGATAGCCGAGAACAAATGAAGAGATAATGGACTAAGAAGATGAGTGAACTCGAAGAAAGCTTAAGGGAAACCAAAGCTAAACTTATAGAAATTGGATCTCAGACACACTCACATAGACCACCACCATCACCATCACCTTACATTGATCAGCCCCATATAACCCCACCACCACCTAGAGTAGGATCAGTCGTAAGGATTTGGCTATGATGCTTAAATCATATCAGGCCAAAATCCAAGAAGGACCAAACATGATAGAACATGAAAAGTGCTACCCTATAGCTAACCTAGAGATTGAAAGAACTAAGTTGTGTTCCAAAATGGTAGAGCTAGATCAGACTATGTTTGAGGCTAGTCGTCTTTTCAATTGCACTAACTCAGCCAAGGCACAATTGCACTTTGATGGATTGCCAGAGAGACTCGAGAAGATAATAGCCAAATCTTGAAATTCACCTACACCAAAGGTAAGAAATGATGGAAGTGAAAGGATAATTTTGCCTCCCATGGAAGCTTATGTCCTTAATCTAAAAATCTCTTCTTCAATGAATCAATATTCTCAAGAGTTCCTAAGAGAGATTCAAGAGGAAAAATGGGCTACGAAGAGCGAGAATCCTCCCCCTATTGAGCTAGTAGATGATCTTCATGATCAATTTCCAGAAGGCATTCCATCTATCTATGGAGAACAAGAGGGATTACAAACTAGTGAACGGTTAGACTTTGAGTCAATTTCCTTGCAAGAATTGCCTCATTTCACATGCCCTTGGGAGTCTAAGTCTATCCATATGAGAGCACCCATGGTTATGGTAAGAAATGAAGATCCAGTCTTACCTAGGAATACAAATGTAGTTAAGAACACCAAAGCGTAGTGTGATCTCACTTTGGATAAGCTACTCAAAATCACAGCAGAACTATGGGAACACATAGCCAATCAAATGCTATAAGTAGCTAAAACGCATTCCTAGGTAGGATCACATAAGGTAGTTCTTGAGATACCCTTGGATAGGATAGGGGATAGGATCAAACGAGAAGAAGGAAATACCTATCTCCCTATCACTTATTAGTATTACACAATGAAAGTTATTTTGGACTCAAGAGCGGGTGTTGCTATTGCTACCACCTCCTTATGGAAGCATTGGGGCAAGCTGGCACTCAAACCAACAAGAATGAAATTGCAAATGGCAGATGGTCACATTGAGAAGTCTTTAGGGTTTTTGGAAGGAATAACTCTCACCACTTGTGGTGTGGAGTTTTGAGCATACATTTTCCATATGTGAATTAGGCAAGAACCACGCATTTGAGATGATTTTAGGTAGGCCATTTATGAGACAACTGCAGATAGTACAAGATTGGGGAACCATTTCTTTGTACTTGCAACATTTAAGAGTGACCACTAAAGTTAATATCAAGGATTACTCACATAGAGATGTACCTTCTTATAGTGGAATTTTGTCCATAGTGCATTAGATGACATAGAGTCAGTGTACTCCATAGCATCAAGATCCTCTTGGATGCATGAAGACACATACTTATGGATGTATAAGCTCGTAATAGAGGAATAGAAAAAATCAATCTCAAGAGACATTGGTGCTAATGAGAACCCAAGATCAGTTCAAGAGCCAACCTATGCACCTATGGTTTTCCTTGATGAAGAGTTTTAACCTCACAATTGGAAAAAATTCTAACCACTACTGATGTAGCTATGAATGAGGAACAATGGACCCCATACTATGATGTAGATGTTATAACATTGCAATCTTCACAGTAGAACCAATCATGTATGATTTGGGTATTGAAGAATGTGAACCTCATATGAGTGAATCCAAGGGAAGCCTATAGCTTTCTTGATGGATTTTTGGGCCACAATCAAGTAGTTATTGCCCTAGAGGAACAACTTAAGATGGCTTTTCCAATAGAGTGTGGTAAATGTTTTGCATTTTGTGTGATGCCTTTTGGGCTCACCTATGCCCCTGCAGCCACTGTTGACTTACCCAGACCAAAGAATGTCAAAGAACTGCAAGCTTTCATGGGGCATTGTGGTTATTGTCGATGCTTTATCCACATGCATGCAATAATTGCAAAGCCTCTATACAACCTTTCGACTAATTTCAAGTGGATAGATGAGTGCAAAAACTCTTTTAATGAGCTTAAGCGATGATTGTGTCAACACCAATCTTGACTACATGAGATTTGAATAAGACATTCCATGTTCATGTGGATGCATCCAATTATGGGATTAGGTATGTGCTAGCACAACCCATAGGTGAAGGTAACATTGAACTTCCTAAAGCTTATGCAAGTAGGCAGTTAAGTGTAGCAGAGTGAAATTACACCACCACAAAAAGAGAAGATTAGACATGGTCTATGTGGTCAAAAATTTTAGATGTTATCTACTTTTAAATCATTATAACTTTTTACAGTCCATCAGGCTTCACTCTATCTAGTGAATAAACCTTGCAATAGGGGCAGATTAGTAAGATGGTTTCTCTTGCTAATGGAATATGTCTTTGAAGTTGTGGTTAGGAAAGGCAAGACTCATCTTTGGGTTGATCACCTTTCTAGACTCACTTTAGGAGAGTCCCTGCAATGAGTGTCAGATGAACTTCCTAATGCTTACTTATTCAACCTAGAGGTTGTCCTTAATTGGGCCAAGACTATCGTGCCTATTCTAACCTTTGGACCTAAGCATCCTATTTTCAAATAAAAAGATAAAGAAGTGGTGAGATCCCAAAAATATCACATAATGGCACGTAGTGTGTATAAGCACACCAATCAAGGCATATTGGCTTGCTATGTTGAAGAAGACAAATATGTGAACCGATTGTAGATTGCATATGTATACTATGGAGATTAGGCATATACTAGCCAACCATGGAAGCAAATGTCCATAGGATGTGCAAGGAATGCCCAATCTATGGTGTTAGCTTTGACCACTCTATATCAAGTATCTTTAGTATTAGATTGGGGCAAACCTATGGTAAGCTTTTTGAGGACAAAGACATTTCCTCAAGAGATGATCTTGGCCAAATGCAAGAGCTTAGAGCAAGAGGCCCTAGACAACACGCTCATTGGAGATAGTGGAAGAAACGGATACCTGAGACAGTGTATCCATGAGAGTGAATATCTGAATATCTTGGAAACTACTCACCAAGGTGTGGTAGGAGGACTTTTTGGACCAGATCGAGTGATCAAAGCCATATTTTTTGCATGACTTTGGTGGCCAACCCTCCACATGGATACTCATACCTATGTGAAGCAGTGTGACATTTGTCAACAAATTCAGTGTCTGTTACACAAGGATGAGATGCCATTGACATCCATGCTGGGAGGATGTGCATTCTCCAAGTGGGGAATAGAATTTGTAAGTCCCATTAATCCCCTAGCTAAGAGTTCACATGCTGAGTATATTCCTCTTACCAGAGATTATTAACCAAATAGGTAAAAGTAAAAGCCACTAAGAAGAATGATGTGCAAACTATAGCCAAGTTTCTGTTCAAAACTGTGTTTACAAGATATGGTTTGTGAGTGATTGTGGTATTCATTTCTTGAATGAGGTCATTGAATACTTGTTACAAGACTTCATGGTCATTCACAAGAAGTCAGCATTGTACCATCCACAAGCAAACAGACAAGCAGAAAGCACAAGTAAGATCTTATGCACTATGATAAAAAAGTTGGTGAATAATAAACATTATGATTGGGACAAACAACTACATCATGTTGTTTAGGCTTATAAAGTGGCCTACAAAATGGTACTCAATGCCACACCCTTTTAGATGGTGTTTGAACGGAATGCGGTGTTGCCTTTAGACTTCCTCATACCCACTTTGAAGGTGGCACAAGAGCATCAATGGATCAACCTACATGAGCTCTCATCTAGAAATTTTTGGCTTAGAATGACTAGGAGAAACTAGATTAAGAGCAACTGATAGGATATACATAGCCAAGAAGAGGCAAAAACCTTACTTCGATGCACATGTGAAAGATAAAGGCCTAAAGGTAGGAGCATTACAAGGACTATGGGCACATAGTGACGGTTAACGTGACACAATTTTGTCGCTATAAAATTGCATCAATCATCACAACAAGCATCGAGCACGGAACGTCGGTTAAATGACAAAAACTTTGATGTTTTATCGATGTGATGCTACGTGCATCACATAAGCGACTCTAATTATCATCGCTCATGTGATGCTAATTATCATCACTTATGCGATGCTAATTATCATCACTTATGTGATGCTATTTGGACAAGAGTTTATGGCGCTTTAGCATTGGTTACATGCTGAGTTTTTGACGAAAAGATAAAAATGTTGAAGGCTCTTCGACCAGCATCTACATGCATCTGATGAAGAGCTCTCTAATGTTCACAATTGTGCTGCACTTACGAGCTGAAACAATTGCTTGGTGAATTGTTGTTTTGTCTAATCTCTATCTTATTGTCCCTCTCTCTCTGTTTCTCTCTTTCTACCTCATTCTCTCTTTGAATTCTCTCTCTCTCTCTCTATCTATCTATCTATCTACCTCTCTCTCTCTCTCTCTCTCTCTCTCTCTCTCTATTGTAGGTTATTCAAGAAGTTAAACAAGAAAAAAATATGGCTAACTATTGTAAGTACAATTTCGATTCTTTGTATATCATTTGAATTGTGTTATTTTCATTAATTAGCATACTCACACTTATTGATATGCACATATACACTTATACATGAAGATGCACGTTCACACATATACACATGCACATACACACATATACATGTGCACATACATACACATACACATGCATATGCACAAACATTTCTACAACCACATAAAAATACTTTCATGCATGTATTATTGCAATATACATACACATACACACATTAGCACATACTTAAATACATGTATATGCACATCCACATGCATGCACATTCACATGCATGCAAATACACATGGATGCAAATGGAAATGCATCCACATGCACATGCATGTTTCATACATATACACATGCATATACATACACTTGTATATGTTTATATACATACACATACATATGCACATACATACATATACACATATGTATGCACATACATACACACACATATGCACATACACACACATGCACATACATACATATACACATATACATGCACATACACACATATACACATACACTTACACATATACATGCACATACATACATATACACACACATACACATGCACATGCACATACACATACATATGCATATACACTTACACATGCACATGCACATACATACATATATACACACATACACATGCACATGCACATGCACATATATATACACTTACACATGCACATGCACATACATGCATATACACATATACATATGTACATACATACATATACACACACATATTACACACATATACATGCACATACGTACACACACATATGCACATACACACACACACACATGTAGATGCATACATATACACACATACACATGCACATAGATATATATACACACATATACATGCATATGCACACATATACATACACTTACATATATACATGCACATACATACATACATACATATACACACATACACATGCACACGCACATACACATACATATGCACATACACTTACACATGCACATGCAGATACATGCATATACATATACATATGCACATACATACATGCACATATATATATACATAGATACATACATATACATGCATATACACACACTTACACAAATATAGATATATACCCACATGTGCATATATACATTTTATATACACACAAGCACACATAAATATGAATGAGTAATATAATTAAATTAATAAAACACATGTTAAATATAAAAAATAATAAAAATCAATAGAACAAGATTTTTCATTACTTTATACCACACACACAATTCAAAACATAACTAAAATGAACAATATATAGATTATATATATATATATATATATATATATATATATATATATATATATATATATATATATATATATATATATATATGTGTGTGTGTGTGTGTGTGTGTGTGTGTCAATGTAAATACATATCCAATGTCATAATCAAGAATCCTAACCATCATCATCATCATCATCCTCACCATCACGATCATCCGCATGATCTGATGTATCTGTGTGAGCACTCTATGATGATCGAGATTGTCACTTCTATGTTTGTCTCTCCACCTCATCCATATTTGCCTCTCCATAATACTCCTGTATTACATATAACAAACATAAATAAGTAAAACATACAAAACATCCATAAAAATAAAATAATTATACGAAATTTAATAATACTCACAAACACATCCGGATGATCTCGCATATACTCACTCAAATGCCGATATCCAAAATGTGTAGCACACTCGATCTCATGTTTCGTAGGATATCTACCATAATCCTTTCACTGCATTGAAACAAATAAAAAAGATTAGTTTCTTGCGTTTTCACTAAAATAAAAAATATACTTACAATAACACATAGTTACAAATGTAGCCACAAAACCATGATGGCCCATTTGGCCTAAGTGAGATGTGTGGCCCGACTCAACTCTCTTTTTTGTAGTAGCTTGTTTATTTCAATAGAAAAGAAATACATAAATTAAATGTAAAAATTTAATAAAAAATATGAGAATTATAAATATCAACTATTAATTTGTATACCTTCTACGGAGAAAATGACTCTTGAAGAAGTAGCTGTCTACAAAAAAACTACCATGTCTCAGGTGGTATGTTAGGTCTCCTCTTATTTTTTTCCCACATACAATATCTCCAGTTATTTAAATCTCAAACAGAAAAAGAGAATCAGAATACACACATATATACACACATATAGCATGTGCATACACATATACATACACTTACACATGCATACATACATACACATATACATACATACATACACATATAGATACATACATACATACATACTAAATACATGCACACATACACATACTCACACACACACACACACACACACACACACATATATATATATATATATATATATATATATATATATATATATATATATATATATATATATATATATATATATATATATATATATATATATATATATATATATATATATATATATATATATATATATATATATATGTATATATGTATGTATGTATGTATGTGTGTGTGTATATATATGTGTGTGTGTGTGTGTGTGTGTCTGTGTGTGTGTGTGTCTGTGTGTCTGTGTGTGTGTGTGTCTGTGTGTGTGTACCTTTATACCTTTATATAGTAAATATATATATACTTATATATATATATATATATATATATATATATATATTTATTTATTTATAGCAGTATATATATATTTATGTATATATACATGCATACATAAACATACATACACACATACACTTATAGATACACACACACATACACATATCCACACACACACACATACATGCATACATACATACAAAATACATGCACACATAAACATATATACATACACACATACACTTATACATACATACATACACACACATACACATAGACATACCCACCTACACATATACATGCAAGGACTATATACTGTAAGTGTATCAAACTTTTATTTTTAGATATATTTGATAGATACATAGTTGATATATGTTTCTTGCTTGTTATAATCAGATTCTGATCAATGAGAGGGCACTCCTTCACCTCCTACCCATGCAACGACTTCACATCTATCCTCCGATAGGAATTATGATGAATTTACTATCAAGATCATATTATATGTTGGTATAACTCTTGCTATGGCACGTATCGAAGACCATGATTGGAATGTATTGAACATGAGATAGAGTATGGTACTTTCGAGTGTGCACCACCACCTCGTCAACGTGATAATGCTTGGGTATGTATTTTTTCTATAAATTAATGTCATTATTCTATTTTAAAACCATATTAAAAATCAAATTATTGTTGATATACAGGAATACTTGCTTGATGATGATGATGATGATAATAATTTTCATACTCATAATGCTACTATACCTCGTACATGTCATGGACTTGTTGTTCATCAATTACAAGTAGAGGTTTCTAGAAATGCTCTACATCCTGGTTTATAGACTGAAACGGATTGAGATTATCCATTGCAAGCTCATGATCGTTCTCTAGTACAAATGTATGATAGAAGAGGATATGGAGGATGGAATAGAGGACCACTTCCTTTAGATGGAGAGGTTTTTAACTTTTGGGGTAGTCGCTATATGATTGCTCCATCCACTATTACTAGTGTTGGTCGTGGTCTCTTTATTGTAGAGGATTTGTATGTGCCTCCGGACTTCAAAGTCACTCTTATGTCATTTTGTGGTCCTATATATGGATGGGGAGATTGGCATCCACTTTCACGTTATGTTCAAAGCATGAGTACTTATGGAATATGCTTGAATGCAGTGTTCCTTACTAGTAGAGGGAATTCACATGCAGAAAATGAAAGATTATATATTGATGGAAGACCTTACACACATGGAAATATAGCACGTTTAATAAATGGTAGTGGAGAGTTACATAATAGTTCAAGGACTAATTGCACATTTGAGGAGCATGAAAATAGTCATGAATCACGATACACGAGTAGAGATGTAGCAAGATACATAGTTGTCAATGCTATTACTTCATTACATGTTGGTGATGAGTTATTAGTGAATTATGTATGGCGTAGACCTCCAAGAGCACCTTTTAGCTAGACAGAGAATGAAAACTTTATATCCATATTTAATAACTTATATTTTTAATTTTATGTTTAGTTACTTTTCATTTATTTATGGAATACTAATGATTTTTATTCATGTGTGTAGATTCCAACGTATGGTGTTGATGATATTCCACCACACCATTCATAATTGCTAGTAAGACCTCATTTATCAGAAGCTTCTATGAGGAGGCTATGCAAAAGTGATCCTATGGAATATGCAAGGTTGAAAGACCTATATTCAAAAGAAGATAAAGTACAAGATTTGTGCAAAAGTGATGAAGATGATGGCATGGTAGATTTTATTGAGGATTGGTATCAAAATGGCTGAGAGCATTGATATTTCTAAAAACGAGAAATATATTCAAGAGGAATGTCTAAAGCATGTATATGAAGGAAGGCATTTGACACGACTAAGTGCGAGCTTACTTATTCTCAATCTTCAAAATCATTTTGGATGGAGTAACTTTTAATTTTCTATCTAATTATATATATACATGCATACATATATATACATATAAATACATACATACATAGACATACACATATATATACATGAATGCATACACACATATAAACATACACATACATACACATGTTATGAGAGTAAGGTCAAACTATACATACCTATATCACCCAGTCTTTAGAAACTTTATGCAACATCTGCCTCTCCTACTCTAGTCGACCTAATAACTGTGCTGCTAACTCTTTTATGAACTTTGTATACAAATATTAAATATCAATTAGCTATGGAGGTATTAGGTCATTTGGAAAATGGGAGAAGCAAATATATCTGGAAGATTTTGAAGGATGGAAGAATAATTTTAAAAGATGGGTGAAAAGAAAGCATCCATTCAATGCAGGTTCTTGTTTTTACCTTAGCTAAGGTAAGAACAAGAACTTGCATTGAATGGACACTTTCTGTCTGCCCATCCTTTAAAACTATTCATCCATCTTTCAAAATCTTCCAAATAGATTTGCTTCTCCTATTTTTCAAACTACCTAATACCTCCACAGCTCACTGATACTTTATATTTGTAAACAAATATGTAAGTCTTAGTTAGCAAGGAAGGTAATTCATTTACTATAAAATGGGAGACAGCCAAACGATTCAATGGTGTAAATATCTATATGAAAGTCTACAAACCAAAATAAACAAAAAGAAAATTAAAAACAAAATCAAATATACACATCTACACATGCATACATAAACATACATACATACATACATACACATTCATACATACATACACATACATACATACATACACATATATACATACATACATATATGCATACACATACGCATACATATACATACATACATATACACATATAAAACACAAATACACACATACATACATATACACATACGCATTGTATACGCATGCACATGCATATACACATCCACATACACATACAAATAAGCATACACTTATACAAAATCATATGCATATATATATATATATATTCATTTATTTTTATTAATATGTCTTTTTTTCATGAACTTACAGGTTATTATCTGAAAAGTTTTTACCAAGTCAGAATATTCTTCCTACCTCACATGATGAAATGAAGCAGATAGTCAACACTCTTGGTATAGATTATCAATGTATACATGCATGTCCTAACGATTGTATTTTATATAGAGGTGAATATGCAGACTCTTTGACATGTCCAAAATGTCAATCTCCTCGATATAAGGACAAAGAAGGTAAAATCCCAAAAAAGATATTGAGATATTTTCCATTGGATCCACCGATTAGACATATTTTTCAAAGCCTCGAATTATCAAAGCTTTTGACATGGGCACATGACCCTAAAAGTACTGATGGAATAATCAAAATTCCTCATGATAGTGTTGCTTTTGAGCATATTGATTCTACACGGCCTGATTTTGCACAAAATCCATAGAATCTAAAGTTAGGAGTTGCATTAGATGGGGTTAATCCATTCTCCATGAAATCTAGTAAATGGTCAACATGGCTAGTGGCAGTCATAAACTACAATCTTCCACCATATCTTAGCATTAGAAAGGAACATTGCTTTCACTTTTAATCCTAGGAAAAAGACAAGTTAAAGATATGAATATATATCTTGCTCCTCTCATTTACGATCTCCAAGATTTATGGAGAGGTATTAATGCCATTGATGAATCAAAAAGCATCAATGAAAGATATATTACGGTTCATGGTATTGTGGCTTGGACTATTCACAATTTTCTAGGATATGGTGTTTGTTCAAGTATTGATGTAATTTTTTTATTCAATATGCATACAAATAAATGTGAGTTAATCTAATTATATTTTTATCATTTTCATGATGTAGGAATATCTACTAAAGGTTATAAATCTTGTCCATATTGTGATAATTGGTTGAGATCAATCTATAGTAAGAATCTCAACAAAAATATTTATCTTTGACATCGATGATTCTTGCCTAATGATCATCCATTAAGATGTAAAAGAGAAGTGATACATTTTAATGGAAAGCTTGAAATAGGGTAGTGTCCAAAACCTATGATGCCTATGGATTGGTATCAAAAATGGACAGATGGATCTCTGATAGATCAAGAATCAAAAATCTTCAATGATGATGAAGATAATGAGAATCTGAAGAGAGGTAAAGGAAAATTGGCACTCACAAAGAATATATCAATATGGTATTCTTTGGAGTATTGGAAAGATTTAAATGTATGTCATCTTCTTGATCCTATGCATATATTCAAGAATATTGGTTATCATTATGGCAGCATCTTCTTGGATTAAAAGACACCATAGCATCAAGGAATGATTTGAAGGACCAAAACTCAAAACCAAAGTTATGGCCAGTTTTTTATAGACATTGATAGGAAATGACTTATGCACTTTCTCCTTGGGTACTTATGACAAAAGAGATACAGACCATCAACAATAGGATTCAATTGATTTAGAATCCTACAAGATATGGAGCATCTTTCTAGAACATATTTACTATGGATGATAAGAGCTTATCTAGGTTAAAGACCCATGATTGGCATAACTGTTTGAAACATATTTTACCTTTGGTTATCGATGGATGTACAATGAAAGGAGTACGAGATGTGATCTATCGTCTTGGATCACTTATAAGCTAATTATGATACTTTTATATTTAATATATATGAATATTTTATATCTTTTATTTTTGAATTAATTTCTTTGTAATTTTCTTTATGACATGTATAGGTGCATTACATTAAAAGAGATTGACAAAAACTCGATCCCCACAAAAGAAACGTGAATGCAAAGAGCTACTATGTTTGATGGAGAAAGAGCTTCCTACTTCATTTTTTGATATTCAGGCTCATTTATTAGTCCATCTTGTAGATGAAATAGAGATTGCAAGTGTTGTCAACACTCAATGGATGTTTTGGGTCGAGCGATTTATGGGAATATTAAAAGGTTATATGCGGCAAGGAGCAAAACGAGAAGGATCCATGGCAAAGGGTTGGATGCTTGAAGAGTGCATGTACTATGTTAGTGAGTACCTTGAAAGAGTTCATTAAGAAGCTCCACGTGCATGGACCAATGAGTCCTTCAAAAATAACAGATGAGGTATTCTCAGGTAAGGGGAGTTCCATTTTTATTTAAATTTCAAGAAAAAAATGATGTTTCTACTTTTGTAGAATATCATAGCGAATGCATGCAAGCATTCGTTAGCGAGTGCAAACAAGAACTTCAAAATCTCCAAAGTAAAAGATGGAGAAACAAAAGACATAGACATAATCTCAATAATAATGAGATTACAAATATATCTTCTTTTACGGATTGGCTATATACTTGTTTGCAACGAGCCAATGCAAATAATGAAGAAATCTCAGATAAGCAGAGAGAGTTAATGATAGGTTGTGAATGAAAGGTAATTTTATTTTAATAATATTTTGTTTTTTCCATATACATATATTAGTTTCTCTTTACTAATTTAATTTCTTTTGCAGGCTCAAATGTTCACTAATAGGTGGGCTTTTGGACACCATATTAGAATCAAAGCTATTGATTCTTTACGTAAAACTGAGGATTCTAGTATTGTTGCTTCTTTCAAGCAACTATCACATGCTAGCTCAAAAGACATGAACCTTATAGATGGCAAACTTGGTTACGTGGGAACTCTTGTTGGTATCTACGAAATATCATTTCGTACATTCAAACAGGTAGAAAAAAGTTTATATTTTTTATGATAGAGTTTTATTATTTTTTAAAGCACCTAATAATGGTTTTTTGTATTTATATATTTTGATAGGTCATTTTGAAGGTTCGCTAATTTTTGGGCCGAGTATAAAGGTAGTAATTCCACATTGAGAAAGGAATTATCTAGGTTTTGGATAATTGATTCTTCCAAGGTAATGTGATCTACTAGAGAACCATATAGTTCTTCCTAGGCATATTGAACAAGCATTTTTTTATAAAAACCCAGATGCTCATCGTTGGTGGCAAGTCATTCATGTTCAACCTAGAGGTAGGTCATTGCTTGAATAGTTTATTGTTACAAAGATCGAAGAAAGTCCTCTTGATGATTCACCATCAGATACTGATACATCAACATCTAAAAGAGACATTAGAATCATTGTACATGATAATGATACTAATCTTTTTGATGAAGAAGATAATACTCTACATGCTGATTCTATTGATGATGAAGAGGAATTACCAAAAATCGATATTAGTCGATGAATAGATGATGTCATTCATCAGAACACAGATTTAACAATAGAAGAAATAAATGAAATCAATAAGGATAATGAACATGAGACTATATTGATGTCTTACCAAAATGATGGCAATAATGAAAACATATGAGTAGATTAGATAGTAAATCCTACTCTAGTTATCAATCAATAACTTGAATCATTTGAATGGATATTAGATAATAGATGTTGTCAGGATCTTGCTCATGCGCATACAGAGGTTACGCAAACAGAAAAAACATAGAGAATAGACGCAACAAGAGACGAGACAGAACACAGTATTGGGTGTAATCTCCCCCCATGCACTCTGTTTCGACAGTCCACAGAGTGCATGTATTTATAGGAATTTTGATTACGTCGAAAAGAGTGGTTACATGAGGGCGGCTTCGAAAAGCAAGCATGAAACTAAAAGTTGGTAACTTTTATAGAAAGCCATTGCTTTGAATAACAGAAACTGTGGTCTACAACCAACCTTATTCTAACCATTACTTTTCTAACAATAGAACCTTCTATGCAGGTTTATTTACAAGCTAAATAATAATTATTCAGATTATTGATATCCGCCCTTTCACGCCTTGCACGCTCCTCACGAACCTTCAGCTGCTATATCAAAAACATCAGACACACATTAATACATTAATAATATAACACTTTAACAATGCATTATTCAATAATATACAACATGCCTCTCAGTTGACAAGCAACTGACCTCAGTTGATAAGCAACTGACCTCAGTTGATAAAATAATTTAACACTCTAACGATTACAATGCATTGTTCAACATATTCCATGTTACATTCCAACAATAACAATGCATTGTTCAACATATTCCATGTTACTGTTACAATCCAACAATGCATTGGCCAACATATTCCATGTTACAATCCAAAAATGCATTGGCCAACATATTCCATGTTACTATCCAACAATGCATTGGCCAACATATTCCATGTTACACTCCAACAATGCATTGTTCAACATATTCCATAAGTTATAACATTCCCCTCAGTTGAAAAAGCAACTGATCTCAGTTGATAAAAGAATAAACATGGATGGCCAGTCACATGTTTCATCACTGAATAAAAAATAGGCATGTGCCATGTAAAAACACATGCATGGAAATGTTCATGGAGCTGGTACATTAATGTGTTTGTGTACGATAAGCAATGGCAACTTTTCATCAGTAGGATTATCTAATGAATAACAACGTAATAAATCAAGAATAGTACTATTGGTAGCCTCACTTTGTCCATTACTTTCAGGATGAAATACAGAACTAAAATTTATTTTAGAACCAAAATGTTGAAATAAGGCAACCCAAAAATGATTATAAAATCTAACATCACGATCAGATAACATTACTTTAGGAAATCCATGATGTGGGAAAATACATTTAATGAATAATTTTGCAGCTTGAGGTGTAGGCAAAGTTTTTCTACATGGAATGAAATATGTGTATTTACTAAACCTATCAACTATTGTCCACATCATATCCTTATGTGATGAAATGATGGGAAAACCTGTGATAAAATCCATGGAAATTTGTTCCCATGGTTCATTTGGAATGGAAAGTGGCATTAATAATCCAAATGGTTTACCATGATGATGTTTGACACGCTGACATACAATGCATTGAGAATCATAAGGTGCAATAGCTTTTTCCATGTGTGGCCAAAAGAAGAAATCTTTGCAAGCAAAAATGGTGCTCTGTATGCCTCTATGACCCATGTAAGATGGTTCATGCATTTCTTTAATGACAAAATCTTTAAAAACTTGGGTTATGCACAATCTATGTTGAAAATAAAGAAAACCATTAGGAAGTGTATAATGTTCATCAGATAAGGATGCACCATTGTTGAAGTCATGCCATGCACGTGAAAAATACAAATCCGATGCAGAAATGGAAACCATGTCTTGAAAAGAATGAATTTGGATGGCAGAAATATTATTCAAGGAAAACGTCTAAGAGCATCAGCTACAACATTAGCTTTACCAGGCTGACATTGTATCATGGGTTGGAAATTTTGAATGAATGATGCCCATTTAAGATGCCTATCAGAGATTAAGGGTTGATTTAATAAATGCGTAATTGCCTGTTGATCGGTTTTGATTAAGACCTCAGAGCCCAGAAGATAGTGTTTCCAAATTTGCAAAGCATGCACAACTACTAACAATTCTTTATCGTATGTACTATAATTCTGTTCTGAGGGCTTAAGCTTCCTACTCGCAAATGCAATGGGATGGTCATTTTGCATTAAAACAACACCTATTCCTGAACCACTAGCATCAGTAACGACATGAAAGGGTTGTGAAAAATCAGGTAGCTGTACAACAGGTGCATGTGAAAGTGCATGTTTAATTTTTTCAAAGGACTGTTGTTGGGTAAGTCCCCATGCAAATTTTATTTTCTTTTTCAACAACAAGGTAAGAGGCAATGCTAAATAAGAAAAAGTTCGAACAAACTTCCTATAGAAACTAGCCAACCCAAGAAAAGAACGAACATCATTGACTGATTGTGGTGTAGGTCATTCTACTATAACTCTAATCTTTTTCGGATCCACATGCACACCTTCACTTGAAAAAATAAGTCCTAAATATTCTAGCTTGCATTGAGAGAAGTAACTCTTTTGAGGATTAGCATAAAGTGTGTTCTCTCGTAATAAATGAAAAATTGTTGCAAGATGTTGTTCATGTTCACTATCATTCTTACTGTAAACAAGTATATCATCAAAGAATACAAGAACAAAAGCTTGATAATCAAGAAAAATATTGTTCATCATTCGTGCAAATGTAGCAGGGGCATTAGTAAGTCCAAAGGGCATTACCAGAAATTCATAATGGCCGGTTTGAGTTCTAAATGCAATCTTAAAAATGTCACTTTGTGTCATACAAATCTGATGGTAACCCGATTTTAGATCAATTTTACTAAAGACACGAGCTCCTCGTAACTTATCTAAGAGATCATCTATTCGAGGAATAGGATATCTATTCTTTATTGTGATCTTGTTGAGGGCTCTATAATCAATGCACATGCGATAATTTTTATTCTTCTTCTCTACTAAGAGAACTAGTGCTCCAAATGGGGAGGAACTAGGCCTTATAATTCCTTTCTGTAGTAGGTCTTTTACTTGGTTTTCTATTTCCTTTTGGAGTAGTGGGCCATTTTTATAAGGTGCTTTATGAGGAAGAGAACTACCAGGGACTAAATCTATGCTATGGTCAAAGGATCCTCGAGAGGGTGGTAGTTCAAAGGGATACTCAGACATAAAACAATCCTTATAAGTACTCATTAAAGGTTCATATGCATCCGGTAGTGTATGAGTATAATCATTGATGACATTGACAAAAACAATGCATGAGTCGAATCCTTTCCTAAATGCACGCTTTACTTGAGTATGACTAATCAATGGAAACAACTGGAAATCATGTCGTGCAGACAAAGTAATGATTTGACCTTTGAATTCAAAGTTAAAGGTATGCGTATGGTAATCAATACGTGGGTTATAATGGTGATGAAAAGGCATACCTAGTATAACATCGTAAGATTGCAAAAGTGCAATTAAAAATGTTCGTGAATCAACATATGGGCCTATGCTAATCGTAACATCTTGCACTTCTCGTGTTACATTATAACGACTACCCTGAAATGCAGCTTTCACTTTATACAAGAAAGGAAACGTTTGTAATTGAAGTTCTTGTACTAATAAATGTGAAATGCAGTCATGTGAACTACCATCGTCATGTAGAATTTTAACTAGTTTGTTATTTATTGTACCCTGCATGCAAAGTAGAGAGTGAAGAGAGATATCGTTACCCAAGGTACTTAAGTCCTTCTTCAATGATTCCTCTGTCCAAATAGGAGGAATTTCTTCATTATGGACCTCCATGTTATGCAATTGAGCTGTAGCTGGTTTCATGTGAAGAGGTCCCAATCTGCACCTTATTTTTGTATGTCAAGGTTTACCACAATTCCAACAGGTGATTCGTGGTCGCTTCTGTTGGGCATCCACTGCTGAAGTTTGATGGGTAGGTGGTTTGGTTGGTTGGAGAGATGAAGCAACAGGTGGAGTTGAGGAATTGGATTGTGGAGGACGAGGAAAACTAGGGTAAGATGGGGCATTAAAAGTATGCTTCATAGGAAATGCAGGTTTAACATAAAGTGGTCGTAGGGTGTGAAGCTTAGCTTGGATTCCCACCTCCAAACCAACTACCATTAGAAGTGGGCCCAAAATTCAATGAGACCCTCCAATTATTGATGGAGACTTAGGAGTGATGGAGGCAGTTCATACAATGTTACAAAAATCAACACCTCTGTATGATCAAAGGTGCTTCAACACGAGATCACACACTAGTAAAAACATTAGAATACATGTGATGAAACATGAAGTGACTATAGGACAAGAGGCCACTTCAAAGGCAACCATCAATCTCATGGCTGAAACGTTTGTACAAACCTCACCAATCTCACCTACGCACCCTCCATCCCCCCCAATTGACACTGAAGTACAGGCAACCACCTCTCTCTTCTCTTTCTCTCTCTACACTTCTCTCTCTTTTATTTCCTCTCTCTCTCTCTTTCTCTCTTATTTTTCTCTCTCACTCACTCTCTCGCTCTTCTTTTTTTCTCTTTTCTCACTCTACTTTCCCTCTTAACTTTCTCTCTCTACACTTCTCTCTCTTATTTTTCACTTCAACCTTCTTATATTATATCTCTACTATCTCTCTCTTCTCTCTTTCTTTTCACTCTCTTTTCTTTTTCTCTCTCTACTCCCTCTTCTATATTTAATCTCACTCTTCACTCTTCTCTGACTCTTTTTTTTCTCTCTCACTCACTCTCTCTCTCTCTTCTTTCTTTTTTCTCTCTTTTTCACTCTACTTCCCCTCTTCACTTTCCTTCCCTACACTTCTCTCTCTTCTTTACTCTCTTTCTTCTTTTCTTTTCACTCACTTCTCTTATTTTCTCTCTCTACTCTTCTTTCCTCTCTTTAATTCTCTCTCTTCTTTACTCTCTTTCTTCTAATCTATTCTCTTCACTCTCTTCTTTTCTCCCTATGCTCCTAAAGCATGATAAATCAAAATAGTCAATGAATCTCCTCTGTTCAATTACTTTTTAGTGTCCCATTGTTTATTTGCTTCAAAGATTCTTTCTTGGATGTACAATGTCAAAGTGATTTGATTTCCTACTTGCTTGAGGGCATAAGATAGTAGTTGCATAATAATCTTATGGGAGTTTGTATATGGCATATTGTGAATCACATTGAATATTTAAAATATGATAATGAGTGTCTATGATATGAATGGTGACTTGAAATATGTCATCCTTTATACATTGTCCATCGCTTAACCAGTTCCCTTGATCTTTTACAACACATTCCTTCTGCAAAGAGGCTACTAGAAGGGCATCTTATGCATTTTCCATAGCCATTTGTTGTTGTGTATAATCTCGAAAACTTCTTAGTACCTTGAAAAACATCTTTTCTATAGTGTAGCGTGATCTTTTAATGCACATGCAGGATTCCACCTCATAAAATTTCCAGTTTCTTATGTGATAATGGGAATATCCTTCCCTCTCTCTTTCCCTTGCTCTCTCTATCATGCTCACACTCTCTCCTATGGATAAATATCATGAAATGGTATAATGATAAACATCCAATTCAAGATAGATGACATCATGCAAAAAAATAATTTTGTTCTCCCTTTTTTCTATTTTTCATCCTCTAGTTCTCTCCTTCCCTCTATCATAAAAATGTATTATTCTATAATAAAAGAAATAATATGTGTCATCTATATTCTTCATTTAATTGTGAATCATGAAAAACAAATCTAGCAATTGTGAACCTACTTTACATATGCATAAGGACCCTTGTTAGTTAAAGTGAAATGGCATGATGTATAAGAGATTCTTCCTCTCGAAAATAACTCTTATATTAGTAAATTTTTCACATGTGGTAACTTTATCTATTTAAATGTGTGATAATTGCATCTAATGTTTGTGCGTGGTTTCTTCTATAGTCTTGCATCCACCACAAAGATTAAAATCTCTCTCTCTTTCTCTCTCTCTCTCTCTCTCTCTCTCTCTCTCTCTCTCTCTCTCTCTCTCTCTCTCTCTCTCTCTCTCTCTCTCTCTCTCTCTCTCCTCTCCCTCCCTCCCTCCCTCCCTCCCTCCCTCCCTCCCTCCCTCCCTCCCTCCCTCCCTCCCTCCCTCCCTCCCTCCCTCCCTCCCTCCCTCCCTCCCTCCCTCCCTCCCTCCCTCCCTCCCCCCCCCCCCCCCCTCCCTCCCTCCCTCCCTCCCTCCCTCCCTCCCTCCCCCCCCCCCTCTCTCTCTCTCTCTCTCTCTCTCTCTCTCTCTCTCTCTCTCTCTCTCTCTCTCTCTCTCTCTCTCTCTCTCTCTCTCTCTCTCTCTCTCTCTCTCTCTCTCTCTCTCTCTCTCTCTCTCTCTCTCTCTCTCTCTCTCTCTCTCTCTCTCTCTCTCTCTCTCTCTCTCTCTCTCTCTCTCTCTCTCTCTCTCTCTCTCTCTCTCTCTCTCTCTCTCTCTCTCTCTCTCTCTCTCTCTCTCTCTCTCTCTCTCTCTCTCTCTCTCTCTCTCTCTCTCTCTCTCTCTCTCTCTCTCTCTCTCTCTCTCTCTCACACACACACACACACACACACATTGACAAACCTTTCACTTATAATGTTTACGATACACCCCAAGTAATGGCATGGGTTTCCACTCACATGTAGTGTAATTTTGTCAAGTAATCTATTGAAATCAAGTCCAATAATATATTTTCATTCATCATCCTATTAAGTGTATGAAATAACATGTGTACCTTTCAATGGCATAATGCTTCCTTGGGTTTGAGTATCTTAATAGCTAATTTGATTGGCAAGAAAACGTGCATGGAGAAAAAATTGAGGGAAGCCTAATTTAGCATCTCTAATAAACCAATTTTTTTTAGTCATATGAGGATTCATTTTCTTCATGCATGATGGTGGGTAACCATGTAAGTTCCCTCACACACCTATTCCCTTTATTATAATTATATGGAAATAGAAGGTGTGGATTCCTATACTTCCTTCTAGGTTGATTTGGAGAGAAGATTTCCTCGAACTCAACACCATGTTGTTGCTTAAAACCCTTTGCAACAATTTTTGCTTATACTTTGGAGAAGCACTATCTTATGTGAATTTTAGCTTATATACTCATTTACATGGTAAATCTTTCCTGCCCTTTGGAAAAGGTACTAAATCCCAAATACCATTCTTGTGAATAGAATCCAACTCACTCTTCATGTCACCCTCCCACTTGACATGATCCTCTATTTGCATAGCCTCTTTGTTGCAAGAAGGTGCACCAGCATCTATTAGCGTAACAAAATCCAAACCTGAAACATATCTATGAGGTGGATGTGAGACGCATGCAGAGTGTCTCAATGGTTGTTGAACTAGAACATTTATAGATTGATCTCATCGGACATTCTCTTGAGCATCCCTATGTGCAGCATTTTTATGCATGCTAACTAGAGGACTAGTATCCTCAAACACCACTCTTCTCACTTGAACCTCCTTAATGGGTTGTTTATGCATCCTAGATTCATTGAAAATGACACCACATCTCCTTGTTCACACACATCACTACCTAAATATATCAACAAATCCCCCCCTCAGAATGATGTGGTGAACAAGGAGATGGCACTTCCTTATACATGAGTGCCATCTCCTTGTTCACACACATCACTACCTAAATATATCAACAAATCCCCCCCTCAGAATGATGTGGTGAACAAGGAGATGGCACTCATGTATAAGGAAGTGCCAAGCTATGTGGAATCAATCCACAAAAGGAATTAAGCCCAAAGCTTTGCGGAAAGCTTCAAACTTCTCCCTAGGCAGACCCTCATGAAAAGGTCTGCAATGTTCTCCTATGTGGGCACATATGCCAAGCTGATCTCCCCAGCAGAGAACCTCTCCTTGACATAATGATAATGCATCTTAATGTTCTTAGTGCGAGCATGGAACAGAGGGTTCCTCGCGACTGCGAATGTGCTGACTGTCAGTGAAGATGGTGGTGGCAAAAGAGTGACCAATACCCAAATCAGCCATAAGGTGTCTAAGCCACACATACTCAATATTCACTGTGAAAGCTTCCCTATACTCAGCCTCACAACGTGAAGTGGCCACAGTAGGCTACTTCTTGCTCAACCAAGATATACATGAGCTACCAAGCATGAAGCAAAAGCCACTAGTGGACACATGAGTGTCATAGCAACTAGCCCAATCTAAGTCTGAAAAAGCATGCAAATCTCGCGGTAGTGATCTCTCCTTGGGATAAAACAACCCAAGTAGTCGAATACCACTCAAGTAGCAAAAGATGTGCTTAACCGCGTGCCAATGCTTGACTCCTGGGCAATGCATAACCGTGCTCATTTGTGAGACAGCAAACTGAATATTTGGCCAAGTAATGCATAAGTAAATCAGCCATCCAACAGTCTGCTCAAAGAATAGCATCAAATGCATCTCCAGCATCATGAAGACTCAATCATAAACCTGTCTCCATAGGAGTGGCAATAGCTTTACAATCTTCAAGGCCAAAATGTTGCAATAATGTTCAATATATTTTGTTTGACACAAATCCATTCCACCATCAATGTGAATAAACTAAATGCCCAAATAATGATGCAAATGCCCCAAGTCAAACATCTCAAATCAGGCATGCAAATCAGCAATATGCTTCTCAATAGGACTAGTGAGTAGCATGCCATCAACATAGACAACAATGATCACAAGCACATCATTAGCACGCTTAACATATAAGGTGCTTTCAATTGGCCTGTCCTCAAAACCATGTGCAATTAGATAGGCATGTATCTTTTCATACTAAGCACGTGGTGCTTGCTTTAAACCATATAATGCCTTCTTTAACCTGCACACCTGGTTTTCATGCCCTTTCTGCACAAAGCCATGGGGTTGAAAAACATACACTTCTTCATGCAAGTCACCATTCAGAAATGTTGTTTTAATGTCCAGCTGATGTGCATTCCAACCATGATGGGTTGCAAGTGCACAGATGCTCTGAATAGTAGTCATACGACATGTAGGTGCAAAGGTCTCATCAAAATCAATGCCTCTTCTTGCGCATAACCCTTTGCAACAAGCCTAGCCTTATACATGTCAACTGTTCCATCCGGCTTTCGCTTCAGCTTGTAAACCCACTTAGTGCCAATGGCCTTCTTGCTAGGAGGCAAGTCACACAAAGACCAAGTACCATTCTTCATTATAGCATCATATTCAGATTGCATAGCAGCCATCCAATTTTCTAAATTTTGTGCGTCATCAAACGAAAGAGACTCATTCTCATCACAGAGACTAGACGCAGCCATAGCATACCAATATGATGCAAAAGAGGCACTATGAGAGCCTGATCGAGTATGATATGATAGATGTGCATCTAATTTGCTATCATGCAAGGTCTGCACCAGCCATTTTGGCATAGTTTTTGCCTCCTCAATATCAACTCTCTCATCAACAAGTGCATCATGTAAATCTGCATCAGAAATGGGATGATCTGCATCATCACATGAAACCTGCAAAGGCTGAGAAGTTGCCTCATTAGGACCAGCACTAGACTGTCCACCTATAAAAAGAGGTAGCAAAGTATCATACATGTCTTTGGAGCTAACAGATGTCTCCTTAGTACATGAAAGCAATGGCTGAATAGCATCTTCCTCAAAGACAACATCACGACTAACCAAAATGTGTTTAGTCTATGGATGATACAGCTAATAGCCTTTACTTTCAAAATTGTACCCAACAAAAGTACATTTTACTACTTTATCATCTAATTTTCTATGATGTTGTTCAGGCCCTAATGCATATGCCAAACAACCAAAAACACGTAGATAAGCAACAGATGGCTTGCGATCATGCCAACCCTCATATGGAGTGATAGAATGTAGTGCTTTAGTGGGACACTTGTTAAGTACATATGTTGCACACATGACAGCCTCAAGCCAGAAACTATGTGGTAAAGCTTGACTCTTGACCATACACCTTGCCATCTCCATGAGTGACATGTTCTTTTGTTCAGCAACTCCATCCTTTTGAGGTGTATGTGGCACTGGACACTGGTATGTTATCCCACGTTCATCGTGAAATGCATTAAAATTATACTTCGGACTTTGCCTTCAACGGATATACCCATGCATGCCTGGAAAAATCATCAATGAAAGTCACGAAGTAAAGATAATTTCCAAAAGAAGGTGTCTACATAGGACCACAGACATCACTATGTACAAGCTTCTATTTTTTAGTAGCCCGAACTAAACCATCTTTTGGAAAGGATGAACACCGCATTTTGCCCAAAATATAGCCTTCACAAACATGTTTTCCAGGTGCCTCAAGTTTAGGCAAAGAGGACGCCATTTCATATTTGTGTAGGCATAGCAAACTAGCAAAATTCAAATGAACAAAGCGTGCATGCCAAAGCTTTGCATGTGACATAGGCTGAGAATCATGTAGTGCACATGCCGAATCATTTATAGATCTTTCATAGTCTATGAGCTTATACAACCCATGACATAAAATGCCAAAAGCAATAATCACATCGCCATTTGAGAGATCATGAACTGTACATCTATCATCAACAAATTTCACAACCAACCCAATCTTGGCTAATGTAGAAACTGATAATAGGTTTTTCTTGATCCCTCCCATAAACAAAGCATCTGACAAAGTGAAAGAACTACCATCAGCAATAGTCAAAATGATCTTACCAACTCCCATAACACGATAGGAGGAGTTGTTGGTGCATGTAACAGTATTCCCTGTAGGGGTAGGCTCGAGTGAAGAGTAGAAACTGCACTGTGAGGTAATATGTTTGGTCGCCCCACTATCAAAGTACCAAACATCTGGTTCTACTGCAGACATGCATTGCTCATGAGAAGATGGGTCAAAATTGCAAATAGTAGTAAACGCCCATGCTTCTTCCTACACAAGATTAGCAGACTGTTTTTGGTGTAGAGGCCTCTGCAACAACAATTCCAGCCTCCTTTTCCTTTGCCTCTTTTGCAGCCAGTTTTGGACAATTCTTTATGATATGATCATTCCCTTTGCAGTATTTGCAAAACAATTTTTGCTTTTCTGATTTCTTCTCATCTTTATCTTCCTTCTTCGAATGTGTAGCATTTGCAGATTTCTCCTTACTAGTATAAGAGCTCCATTTTCCTTTGCTCTTCTGACTAACCAGGAAAGCTTGATCTGCAACACGCATAATAGACCTGTTTTGCCTAGACTGATCTTCTTGCAACAGAACAGAAACTAACTCAAATGACAAGGCATTTGGATTGCCTTTCATCATCAACCAAAGAGTAGAAGCAAAACTCTGATATGAATCAGGAAGACCATTCAGAACGGTCTGCACAAGTGAGCTATCTGGTATAACCTCATCAGCAGAAATCAATTGTTCTTTCAAATCATTGATCTTTATCAGAAAACTGTCCATAGAATCACCTTCATTCATGTGCTCACTCTCCAATTGTTTTTGGAGGTAAGCAACACGAGCCTCATTCCTAGCTTGGTACAATGTGGTAAGTGTATCCCAAGCATCCTTAGCTGTTCTGCAAGAGCGAATGTGAGGAATAATGGCACGTTTGCCAGACAAAGCTATCAGTGCATGTGCCTAGGCATCTTTGCCATGCCAACGAATTTGCTCTACAGTGGTGCAGCAAAAATCATAGCACGAACAGGAATATGCAGAATATCATCATCTTTGACACCTTTTGTATCAGCTTCAGTACTTGCAGTTGTAACAATTGCAAGTGTGATAGGATGTTTTTCAACACCCTGCACAGTTCCACAGTCCTTTTCCAACCAATACATGTCGCATCATATAAGCCCACAACGGGGTGCCTAATTTTCTATGATTTCATACTCTTAGGCATGCATATTCACATGTGCACATGTACTTGTGAATGCATGCATGCATGCATTGATGTATGTATGTGTGTATGTTTGTACATATGTATGTGTATGTATGAATGTATGTGTACACATGTATACATATGTATTTGTGTATGTGCATTATATATGTATTTATGTAAATATGTATGGATGTGTTTATGTATGTATGTACATATGTATATATGTATGTGTGAGTGGCTGAACCGATATTTCCATTCATGCATATGTACATTTTCATAATGGATGTTTATGAGAGCCACAATATTGAGACATTTATCACATGCTTCTAAGTCAAGATTATGCCAATGCACAATCAAAAAAGCATGAATTAAATCATCCATATTTATTGATGATTCTCTTGTTTAAGTTACATAAGTATAGATATTGTACAATATGCCTCATTGATCAACTATGCCAATGCCTCACAAATTGCATCCGGCTATTGCAAACTTTTCACCACTCAAATGATAGCTAAAGCCTTGTAGAGATTATAATATGGGTGAGTAGTAATGTTTGGGTTGCATGAAGAGTGTAATATGTGCTTGCAAGAGGTAATATTTAATTTCCATTCAAGTTTTCAACATTGAAGAGTGATGCATAAAATGAGCACATTCATAATGAAGAGGAGTCCCTTGACCTTCACATGTAGGACCATCATATGACCTATTATTTATCACTTCACACAAGATGGTTGTGGAAATAGAATTCAAGCACATTCATAATGAAGAAGAGGCCCTTGACCTTCACATGTAGGACCATCATATGACCTATTATTTATCACTTTACACAAGATGATTGTGGAAATAGAATTCAATAAATATATATGAATGGATTGACTCCAAGAATTCCATCAAGATAGAATGAACTCTTTATTATGGAGAAATTTTCACCTTTGAATCATATACTTCACAACAAAAGAGACCATGGATGACAACTATATCCATGCGTATGAGACTTCCAAGGAGTGTATGGTATAATTCTCAAGTAAAGTCTCTGTATACACCATAGTAGAGATTGTAAGCAATATGATATGATATTGGGAATATGTTGTTAAAATATGTTGTTAACAGAAGTGAATCTTGGATGTGTGTATATGTATCTACATGTGTGTGTATGTATGTATGTACATGTATGTATGGATGTATGTGTATGCATGCATGTATGTGGATGTGCATGGGTATGTATTTATGTATGCATGCATATATGTGTGTATGTATACATACATGCATGTCTATGTATACATGCATGTGTATGTACGCATGCATTTGTAATGTATGCATGCATTTGTAATGTATGTATGCATTTGTAATGTATGCATGCATGTGTATGTACACATGTATCTATGCATTGACAGATTTATTAATTATCCATGGCATGTATGCATGCAGGCATGTGTACATATATGTGTATCAATGGGCTTAATTTACCACCAAACAAGGAGGTGAAGCGAAGACCACTGAGGCTGTAGATGGGAATACCAAGCTAAGTCATTAGATGTGTTTATTATGGTCTCTCATTGCACACACCAATAAATTGGACAATTATATAAGCTATTATGAACGGATTGATGAGGGAGCTTTCATCTCTGCCTAGTTTTCCTCATTGTTAATGATCACATATTCTCATGTCATTCTGCTTCAAATCTCGCTAGTGGATATTCTTTACCTAGTTCTCTTCTTCATTCTTGATGATGAAACATTCTTCTTTCATTTCTCTTAAGATCTCATACTAGCTAGTTGTGACTCTTTTTGATATTTTTCAAATGTTCTCACGCTTGATTCAACATTTTGGGCACCAATTTTCTATTATACATGTAGGTATATATGACAGGCATTAGATCGCATTGCGATCACATATAGCAAATCATCTTTTTCTTTTTTTGAGGAAAAAGGGGAAATTCATTGAGAGAGCTTTAGATATGCAAGAAAAATGAAAATTATGTTTGTAACGAAAGGCATCTAGGTTTCTTTTGCATTCAAGAAAAACAAGCTCCTGATTAGGGTCTGGTTTGGTGGAGGTCATGGATTAAATGTTTGGAGTCTCCCATTATTGGATATATGTAAGATTATTATCACATACAGTTTTCATGCAATGATTAAAACAAAATTATCACACTAGAAGTTTGAAAAACTTACACTAGAAAGATCATTGTGCATGTCTCCATTATGGATTTCTTGGAATGCATATCTACCACATGCGAAGAGGATAGTGAATAGCTTAGAGTCCTCTCACATTAACGTGGGATTGAGAAAGTTAGGATGCCAAATGTGGGGCTCATTGAGCATTAAAGGTACATGAATCAACATTTACCTCATGCATTAAAAAGCATGTAAATAGTTTAGTAGCTTTTCACATAAAGATAGCATTGAGAAAGTACGGCACACAGGTATGTATAAGGAGCGTCAAGTGTGCATATTTTCTATGAAATAGTATGAGAACTGATTACATAAAGAAGTCAATGTCACCTTTTCCAAATCTTATGGAGAATCGTCATCATAGGAGACTTGGCCAATCGGCTCTCAAGCTTTCCCAACGTAAGGGGTGTGTGTTTGTGTGTGTGTGTGTGTGTGTGTGTGTGTGTGTGTGTGTGTGTGTGTATGTGTGTGCATGCGTGTCCATACATCTAGTAATCAGATACTGTGTTCACCCCCATATGTTGAATTTGGCAAGCGAAAAAAATTGCTTGGCCTCATCATAGACAATGCGAATGGCTAAAGACCATGAAAATATGTCAAAGTTCCTAGCTTTTTGGAGTTCGCAAGAGAGGAGGGCATTGCCGAATCAATGTGTATGAAATATGAGATTCACTCTAGAGATACCCATCTGATGCTAGACAGCTAAAGACAGTACCTTATTCAAAAACAGCTTACCCTTCTGATTTCATAATACGGATGTAGGTTTTCCATACACTCAAGATTGTGCCCTTGTTAGATCATCTAGTCACTCAAACCAAAGCATCAGATGCGTCACACACCCATTGTTGCATATCACATACACCAGACATGCACATTATAGTCTTTCTCTACTAGTAATGTGCGACAAAACTCAGGGATAATCAGGATGTAACATGTAGACACGAAAACACACAAAACTGAGACACGTAGGCATAAAAAATCACTTTGAGTGGTAAAATCCCATGTAGAATTATGTGATAGATAATTAGATTTAGAAGATGGTTTGATTCCCTCCCATTCCACATTCCCCTTCAAAGGCTTAACGATTGGATATGTCATTATCCATGCCTTCTCTAGAAAGGACACTCTATACAAGTGAAACCTAGGGCATGGAAGGAAAGATAAAATATGTAGGGGGAGACCTCAAGAAAACTAAGTGTGATTAGAGGTAAGAACAAACCTTAAGAAAGAGATTTATGAAGTGTTGCATGTGGTGAAATTCGATGGGAATAGAAAGGAAGTAGGTGTAGTTGAAAAAAAGGTTTTTTGTGGCAATTCACATACTATCATTCCATCATAACATAAAGTAAAAGATTGATAGGATTATTATGGTAAAAAAAAAGAAAGAAGATGAGAGACTTTTCCCTCATGTATATATATCGTTATATTAATCATATTACATTTAAGTGAGATGGACAAAGTTTAACAAGAGGGAAGAATGGATGAAAGTGAGTTCCTGATAATATATGTCGAGCAATCACTTGATTCGCATGGTCTGTGAGATGCACACCATCCCAATTCACATACTCTGATGGATCTACACAAGCAAGTGCAGCAAGATATTGTCCATGCACTTTTTGAGTAGTCCCACATTGAACATTATAGTTAAAGTTGTGCTTCCCACCTACACCACAACATGCTCGAGTGGTGTAATTAAATCCTGCAAAAGCACAACAAACAGTTTACTTCAAAAGAAAACATGCAAGTTTAGGCTGTCTATAATAAATTTAAACAATTTACAACATGTCCAACAGTCTATAATAATACATATATTAAAATGTTCTTTCAGAAAATATAAAAAATGAAAAAATACTTGTAATATACATTCATATGCATTCATTGCAATAAAAATAACAAGCAACAAGAAAGAATGATCAGAAACATTGTGATAAATCCACAGTTGTAAAGTACATGAATTTCTATTCCATGTTGACTTAAAATATGATATCTCCAAATGGACATCCTTCATGACAAAAATGACAAATTATATGTGCATATGCCTATGATTTAAATTGCTAGCATCCTTATTGTAGGAAATTCCAAGGACATAGAATAAGTTCACCTGAACATAGAAAACTTTGTTCCAAATAAATTCTTCATTCACCAACACATATTAAGCCTAATATAACTAAAATGGATTTACAAGGTTTCGAAGACTTCAAGTTTTAAAATCTTATAAACTTCAAAATATGCACGTGTCTACATACATAAATACATAAATACATACATACATGCATACATACCCTACATAACCTACATTACATTCATTACATACATTCATTACATACATACATACATACATACATACATACATACATACATACATACATACATACATACATACATACATACATACATACATACATACATACGTACATACGTACATACGTACATACATACGTACATACATACGTACATACGTACATACATACATACATACATACATACATACGTATAAGGTTAAGTGGGTTATGTACATAGATACATGCAACACATGTGTACATGCATGTGTGCATATACGTGTATGTGCAAGCGCATATGTGCACATGAATGTGTATGTGCACCTATCTGTATATATGCATGTGCAAGGGCGGGTATGCGTGCATGTACGTGTACCCGTGCATGTACGTGTACCCGTGCATGTACGTGTACCCGTGCATGTACGTGTACCCGTGCATGTACGTGTACCCGTGCATGTACGTGTACCCGTGCATGTACGTGTACCCGTGCATGTACGTGTACCCGTGCATGTGTATGTGCATGTGTATGTGCATGTGTATGTGTATGTGTATGTGCACGTGTATGTGTACCTGCACATGTATGTGCACGTGCACGTGCACGTGTATGTGTATGTGTATGTGTACGTGCACGTGTATGTGTATGTGCACGTGTGCACCTGCACATGTGCATGTGCACGTGCGCGTGCGCCTGCTCATGTGCACGTGCGCGTGCGCCTGCTCATGTGCACGTGCGCGTGCGCCTGCTCATGTGCACGTGCGCGTGCGCCTGCTCATGTGCACGTGCGCGTGCGCATGCTCATGTGCACGTGCGCGTGCGCATGCTCATGTGCACGTGCGCGTGCGCATGCTCATGTGCACGTGCGCGTGCGCATGCTCATGTGCACGTGCGCGTGCGCCTGCTCATGTGCACGTGCGCGTGCGCGTGCACATGTGTGCGCCTGCTCATGTGCACGTGCGCGTGCGCCTGCTCATGTGCACGTGCGCGTGCGCCTGCTCATGTGCACGTGCGCGTGCGCCTGCTCATGTGCACGTGCGCGTGCGCCTGCTCATGTGCACGTGCGTGTGCACTCATGTGCACGTGCGCGTGCACTCATGTGCACGTGCGCGTGTGCCTGCTCATGTGCACGTGCGCGTGCGCCTGCTCATGTGCACGTGCACGTGCTCCTGCTCATGTGCACATGCACCTTCTTGTATGTGTGTGCGTGTGTGTATATATGTGTGTGTGTATGTATATGTACATAGTGCAATTTGCATTTGCATGTACATATGTATTTGTATATTACTATATGTGCACAGTGCAACTTGCACTATGTATGTATATATGTACATCTATGTACATTGGCTGCAATGCACTATGTGCTCTCAAACTAGGTTGTAAGGTGGGCACTAAGGGTATGTGCTTGGGAAAACTCGGGCTGAAGTGTAGAAGGCTAATGCTTCAAACTCGCTCACGAAAGCTCACAAAAACTCTCAAAGAAAGAGGATACAAATGTGCAACAACTTCAAAATACATAAAAAAAAACTTTAACAATCCAAGATGAACCTTAACGTACCTTACATCCCGAATGGTACCGTACCTTTCGAACCTTAAAAAAAATCCGGTTTGCGACCACTCCAACCAAGCTCTCCGCCCAAGGAGGAGGGTGGGTCTCATCACCACTTTGATGCCCGGGCTTCCATGGCCCGCCCCTCTCCTCTAGTACAGGTTGGTCGCAACCTAGGCACCAACAACGGTTCAGACAACCCCCCCATCCGACAACCCAAGAATGATTGGTTCCTATGGGGAACAATTTCAGCACACTTCAGGAGGACTGTCCTGTGGACCATGGTGTTGGGTTGGAGCAAGGATTCCCCTCGAGTATTCCTACCTCTGCGGTGCCTTCTTCTGGGTCTTCATCCTGGGTCCCCTCCACACCGCTCTCCTGCCCTAGGCCCTCCTCTTTTCTAAGCCCCCCTCAACAGCCTGGTACTTCTCCTGGTGCTTGGCGATCTCTTGACAGTCACTTCTTGGTGAGTCGGGCAGTCCATGAGGGTAAGTCTCCACCATGCCCGCCTTTCTCGCTGGATACGTCACACTTCACGGCTAACCCTCCAAGGTTGGTGAGCTTCGAATACCGTTTTTTGGCTATGAGTTCGTGCGATTCTTTGATGGACAGGAGGCTCTTCGTGAGACACCAATTAGGGTCCATGTGGTGGCCCTTCCTTCCCACAGCAAGATGGCCTTGGAATCGGG
>CM035427.1:161882873-161892873 GCA_020310875.1 Ceratopteris richardii | reverse complement strand
ATTCCCCTCTTCATGCTGCAGGATTTGTTCTTCATCCCATTTGGAGGGAAAAGGCTCCACAAATGGATGCAAAAATCCACAATGGATGGAGGGATGTTTTAGAACGATTTACGCATGGAGATGTTATCAAACAAGGCAAAACATGTGATGAACTAGATGCTTTAAAATCTATGTCAAGCACATTATGTGATGAAATTAGAATGCACTATGATGTGAGATGGTGGGAGCAATTTGGACCATGTGTTCCTAATTTGCAAAATTGGCACTTCATATTCTTTCACAAGGATCTTGTGCTTCTCCTTGTGAGAGAAATTGGAGTACTTTGTCAATGATTCAAACAAAAAGAAGACATAGTTATTTTCGGACTCGTATGGAAAAAATACCATACTTCCATACCCGTATGCGTATGGTTGGAGTATGAAATTTTTCGTACCTTAAAATTTTTTGTTCTCTCATTTATTTGAGTTGAGGACAAATCCATGCCAATTTCATATTGTTTTTATGCAAATTCACTCTCATATACTCTCCTCCATTATACGCTACATATATACTACAACCTAAGCTTTAGTAGCCAACAAAATTATGATCTTTAACATTATATTATTTTATGTATAATACTCTAAATTTTCAATATTTTCTGTGCTAAATGTATGATATCATGTATGATATTTTTTAAAAGATTCCATACTTTTTTCATACTTCCATACCCGTATGCGTTTGCCGTATGGTTCGCGTATGGAAAACTATGAAAGAAGAGGCATATTGAAACCAAAAAACCTTGAAAAATTAGTGTATATTCATACAAATTTGCACCTCATAAATAAGATCAATGAAAGAGGGTTTGAAAAAGTAGAGGTTACTCTTGATATGATAGAAAAAGAAGAACATGATAAAAGACTTCTTACATTGCAAGAGGAAAATGATGGTGACATACCCTCTTCATCCACTTATGACATTGCAGAGAGTCATGCAAATGAGGATGCTAATGTTGATATTGAGGTTGATGACGATCTTGATGATGATCTTGATGATAAGGAGGAGGAGGAGGTAGATGATGATATGATTTGTGCCTTTACTTTTCATGTTTTGGTAGTTTCAATTTCACTTTTCTTATAATGATCTTTTGGTATTCATTACAAGATTATGAATCAATGAGTCATTTGACATTACTTTTGCTTTACATACATATAACTTTTAAATTGTGACTGTGTGTGTGAGACTTTTGCAGACACAAAGGGTTATCTGCGAACCTTGGTAAAACTAAGGTCATGATCTTTCATACATCAGCACAGGTACGCAGACATAGTTTGTTCACAGCAGCAGGTGGACTGATTGAGGTGGTCGGATGACATTTATAGCAAGGGTTTTCTCTATGTCTCAGGCAGCCCGTGACCGCATCACACGTGGGTATGCAGCACTAGCTTTGATGGAGAGACAGTGCCACCAGGCATATTTTCAGGAGTCCCGCACAAAGAGGTGGCTCTTCGACACTTCGGTTACGCCAACGCTCATGTATGGGGCAGCCATATGGGGACCAGGATTAGCTACATCAGTATGGACAGCATTAGAGAGGCCACAGATCCTCATGATTGCCAGACTTATCCGCAACAAGCCTTCAGTACCACATGATATCATTAGAGCAGAGCTCGCTGCACCACCGATGCTAGTTGAGGCACTATTCCAGACGGTATGATAGACAGCATTGCTTATCATGCTTTCCAGGCATCACGTGATATGGCATTAGCAGGCGACACCTCCTCATGGTATGCACAAACACGAGACTGACTGGCCCACCATGGCTTTGACATAGACAGGCTACCACCACTACAGTACGACTCACATTCACCCACCTACTCGCTCTCTCATCAAGAGAGGAATAGGGTCATTCGTCAGGAGATATGGCATACATACATACAGAGGACATGGGTGATCCCTATGGATACATTGCCACCGAAAATGCTCTCTTACCGTGAGCATTTTCTACATATATCAAACGAGGGCTTCATCGAGATTCCGAGATACATGCAAACATACCTACCCCACCACCTTCGAGTCGTCATTGGGCAGCTCCAGGTTTCATCACATCAGCTCGAGATTGGGAGGGGTCGGTCCACGGGAGTCCCTTGTGAGGAGAGGTGGTGCCCAATATGCGAGACAGAGGTAGAGAGTGAGGAGCATTTTGTGATCAAATGCCAAGCATACTTAGACCTACGAGCACAGTTCCAAATAGAGGAGTCACTCCAGTTGTGCATGACTATGGGAGACCAGCGATGCTTGGGACACTTCCTCACAACAACATACGAGAGGTGAGTGCGGTCACTACTGCCCACACATCAGCCATGGGTAAGTACCCAGCAGACCATTACCCAGTTCTTTCAGCGAGCTGAGCTACATCAGAGAGGTCCATCTATAGGGGTCACGCTCCACCAGGCAGTAGCACAGAGAGCGCGGCTGCCGACCACGCATGGGCGGATATCGTCGACCACGACTATATCAAGAGGATATCTCACGCATCAGGACAGCCTACGACCACATGATGGAGCATAGGCGTACCACCACCCCCTAGGTTGTCTTCCTTCAAGAGGCACTCAGACCACCACCGATGTACCACGTACTACACCCACCTCCACCCATCACCAGTAGCTAGGGTGTTTTACCTCAAATTATGGATCCCCCGTGTATTAGGTGGCCACTATCTGCAGAGTCAGAGCCACGTCTCCCCAGCCTTTTTCAGCCCTATATAGCTTTGTGTAGCGATATACCTTTTATTTCATTTCATCTTCTACACAGGCTTACTACACTTGTACATGGTTTTTGTCTCATAGGCCAAGTTTCGGCCAAGTCTCTCTCTCTCTCTCTCTCTCTCTCTCTCCCTCCCTCCCTCCCTCCCTCCCTCCCTCCCTCCCTCCCTCCCTCCCTCCCTCCCTCCCTCCCTCCCTCCCTCCCTCCCTCCCTCCCTCCCTCCCTCCCTCCCTCCCTCCCTCCCTCCCTCCCTCTCTCTCTCTCTCTCTCTCTCTCTCTCTCTCTCTCTCTCTCTCTCTCTCTCTCTCTCTCTCTCTCTCTCTCTATATATATATATATATATATATATATATATATATATATATATATATATGTATAAATCTATCTATATCTATCTATCTATATCTATCTATCTATATCTATCTATCTATCTATCTATCTATCTATCTATCTATCTATCTATCTATCTATCTATCTATATATATATATATTATTAGAAAAACAAGGCCATGTCAGCTAATGTCAAAAATGTTTTACCATACGTGTTAGATATCAGCTAAATGTCAGAAATCAAAAGTTAGAAACGCCGGCTAAACATGTATGCATGTATGTATGTATGTATGTATGCATGCATGTATATGTATATATATATATATATATATATATATATATATATATATATATATATATATATATATATATATATATATATATATATATATATATATATATATATATATATATATATATGTGTATGTATGGATGTGTGTGTATGTGTGTATATATATATATATATATATATATATATATATATATAATGTATGTATGTACGTGTGTGTACGTATGAGTATATATATATATATATATATATATATATATATATATATATATATATATATATATATATATATATATATATATATACCTTCATAAGTTCAGAGTTATCCAAACTTACTAACTCAGGATAGAGAACACAAACACATACACATTGGAAAAAATAACAAACAAAAGCAAGAGACTTAAGACCAATATAAGACATGAAAAATACAAACAAGAAAGAAAACCAATACAAAAAGAGATGCACACACACTCACACGAACACACACACACACACACACACACACAAAAAAGAAAGAAAGAAAGATTTTATTTAAAATATAATAATAAATAAAATAAATAAATAATTTTTTTTTAAAAAACAAAAAAAAACAAACACACATACACACAAAACAAAAAATAAATAAATGATAAAAACAAAATTAAAAGAATAATAATAATAATAAATAGTTAAATAATAATAAATTAAAAAAGAAACAAACTAAAATAAAAAATATAAATATATAAAAATAGAAATTAAATTAAAAGAAAATAAATAAAA
This sequence comes from Ceratopteris richardii, assembly GCA_020310875.1. NCBI lineage: Eukaryota > Viridiplantae > Streptophyta > Polypodiopsida > Polypodiales > Pteridaceae > Ceratopteris > Ceratopteris richardii. The sequence continues at coordinate 161,888,753 of CM035427.1, read as the reverse complement.
AATTAAAACGAAACAAAAAGCACATCGTCAACTTCTATGTCTGTCGGCTCCCTTCCATCATCGTGTTAGCCGAGCTTGATTCTGATCTACAAGCTTTCGTGCTTTCCAATAGAATTTATATCGTTCTCCTTTTAGCAATCGCAAACAAGTGATAAAAAATCTCAAAAAGTATTGAGTGATTAGAGAAGAACTAAGGCAAAGGCTAGCTTAAGTTGTCGCCATGAAGGAAGTACGCCATGAAGTCCGAGTTTATAGTTGAGTGGTGTTGTAGCTCAACAGCGATACGAGGTGGTGAGCACCGTCGGAAGGGATTGACTCGTCTGTGAGCACCGTCGTGAGCACCGTCATCGTCAAAGAAGTTGTCGCCATGAAGAAAGTACGCCATGAAGTTTACTGCAAAACTGTCCAAGAGAAGCATCCTCTTCCTTAATTTCGTCTCGACAGCGACAAAGGGGCTTTCTTCGAATCGTGAAAGAATACCTTGACGAACTCAGGTCGGCAACCTGAGGCATTGTCTATCGCGGGTGGGGGCTTCCGAGTTGTCGTGATAGTTCGGAGGGGGCTCCCGAGTTGTCGCGATAGTCCGCTGGGTGTGAGTGTCACGATAGACTCCAGTGGCGACAACCGAGTCTCTTGGAGATTATGTGCGATAGTCCACCGTGGCGATAATTGCTTTCCCCCTCTTCTCCTCGACCTTTGGCATCAGTTTGAGTTTTTAGTGTTTAAATCGATCTCTCTCCCCGTCATCGTCGAAGAAGTTGACTTGGTTGTGTTTTAAGGAGTTTAAAAAAAAAAAAAAGTTTCCTTTTGAGTGATAGTTCGTGAGCTTTCTTAAGGGATGACATTAGCGCTTAAAGAGTTTTTTCCTCAGCTTTACATTTAAAAAATGATTTGGAGAAGAAGAAAATTAGAGAATTTTTCTTGAAAGAGGGTTTCTCCACTCGCGAGGGACCAAAGATTATATCTATTGCTTCATCAAGCCCTTTCTCTCTAATGTCAACTTTTATTCCCTCGCCAATCTTGGGCAACGTGGCCCCACCAGAGTCCCAATGCCCCCTCGAGATGGATTCTACCTCATCGGACGTCGATCCTCCGATGGTATCTTTGTGTAAAGAATCTGTGGTGGCAAAGCAAGAAGAATTGTTGAAAACTTGTCTAATCGGTCAAGTATTTGGCCATAGGCCCCCTCTAGAAAGTGTGAGAATTTGGCTTCGCAAGGAGTGGTTCTCGCGAGGCCTAATTGTGCGCAAATGTCAATTCTTGCTGGCGAATCACCTGCTTCTAGTGTTTGAGAATGAAGAGATGGCCTTCTAGGCCCTGCAAGCCGACTCCTGGCAAGTGGGCCGGTCCACCCTTTGCCTATTTAAGTGGACCCCAAACTTTGTTCCGAACAGGTCAAAGCCTCTTCGTTACCCGCATTGGGTGGAGCTTCCCAATCTGCCATACTCTCTGTATGGATTTTTGCGAGAAATCGTTTCACCGATCGATCGCCCGATGGCCTCAAGAAAGGATGTTGGGGGGTTAATCTACGATGGTGCTCAACATTCTTTCAATGCAAGATGGCACCCACAGATCTGCGTTGAAACAGACCTGAACCAGGTCCTTCCCTCGAAAATCTCCATAAACTTTGGAGATGGTAAGACTTGGACACAAGAGGTTACTTACAAGAATTTGCCAAACGCGTGCTTTCGTTGCGGACATCAAGGTCATAGGATCAAAGATTGCCCCTTGAAGAAAAGTACCAATAAAAACAAGCTTAAACAAGATGGGACCCTGGATCCTTTCCCTCAAGTTGACACTCAGGGTCATCCCCTTCCAATGGAGGAAGAAGAGGGAACTCGCGTTGCTGAGACGGATTCAGAAGGATTCACTGAAGTAAGACGTAGGAGGAAAGTTAGCCCTCGAAAATCAAAAGCAAGGAACACTACGACAATTGCTCCTTCTAATAACATGTACTGTAACCTAGAAAAGGAGATTAATGAGGTCGACTTCCCAAGGGCCAACCATTATAAAGAAGACCCCATTGATAATACCCTTGGGTGCTCTACCAGAGAAGAAGACAACCAAGAAGGCTACACCACGAGTAAAGAGGAAGGCTTCACTACTAGCAATGAAGACAACCCAGACAGTGAAACCTCATTCCTTGGCCCTACCCTTCCGATTTGCATTCCAAGATTACCGCAAAAAAAGTCAAAGCTCAAAGGAAAACAACCATCGGGCATGCCATGGAAGAGCCCCCTCAAGAGTAGGATCCTAAGTCAAGAAGCTGGGAGGAAAAAAGAAGATCACAAGAAGATAAAAGATCGGGTCCCTCCCCTCAAAGAGGGCAACCATCAATAATGAAATTTACATCGCTAAACGTCAGGGGTTTGTCTGACCCGTCAAGAGCAACGATTCTCGGTCGGTGGTTCAAAGACAAGTGCCTCAACCCTGACTTTAGCTGCTCACAAGAGATTAAAATCGATGGAGAGAATCTCCAAAAACGACTTAAATGCATTTCTCTGAACCACCTTTGGTTCTCCACTTCTGAAAGACATGAAGGGGTTCTCCTGGTCAATCTCCAATTGGGAGACTCTTTGAGAAAAGCAAGACTTGATAGATGTTACATCGACCAAAACACCATCCTCTAGTGGGGTATTCCTTCGATTTCCTAACACATGGACGTGACTATCTCGGACCACTACCTGATTACTCTATCTTTCAAACTGATTCCCATGCTCTGGAAAGCCCCTTGGTTTCATGCTTGTGAGACATCGTTTTCCCTCCCCCTCTGTCCACAAAGAAATTTCTGCAGTGTGGGTGGAAGCCTTTGCCTACTGTAATGAACCGGCTAAGCGCTGGAGAAGCGCGGTAGAAGGGACTCAAAAAATTCTAATCAAGACTCAAAAGGCTATAAGAGATATCCGGAAGAAAAGAAGAGAAACGGTGTACCGAAGGCTCTCACGGCTTGAAGAAGAGGTGAACAAAGGTAACTTACAATGCCAACAAGGTCTTTTGAAAATCAGGGGAAGACTAAGATTAGAGGAGGAGGTTCAAAGGAAAAATCTTCAAATATTCTTCAAAGAGTGGTGGGCCGGGAAGGCGGACAAACCATCGAAAGAGATGTGCAACATCCTCAAAAGGAAACAAGCTAGGGAATCCATCCCCTTATTGGTCGATAACAATGGAACCGAATGTAGCACGGAAGTTGAGAATAGATCCATCATCGTCGAGCACTTTACCCATCTTCTCGAGGTCTCGGCTCCGCTTTCCCCGCACAGGCGTGACTCCATGGCAACCATCTCAAGGGTTACTCAATCTAGAATTCCACAGAACTTGATTTCTCTGCTGGATGCTAACATTTCCGAGAATGAAATTATCGAGGTTATTGATACTCTTCCCAATGGGAAAAGTCCGGGTCCTGATGGCCTCACCAATGAGTTTTTCAAGTCCTTCAAACATGAGGTGGCCACCCCACTACATCTGGTGTGGCAAGAGGCTTTCTCCTTCGATGCCCTCCCTAAGTGTCTTAATAATGGTGTCATCAAGTTAATCCACAAAAGGGGAGATAAGAACAAAATTGAAAACTAGCGACTGATTACCATGCTCCAAACAAGATACAAGATAATTGCAAAAGTTATCGCCAACAGAATCTCTTGTCATTTAAAGTCATGGCTCCCGGGGGACCAGAAAGGCTTTATCAAAGGTAGATCTATACTTGAAGCAATTGTCGATATTTGGGAAGGCCTTGCGTTTGCTGAGGAGTCTGCACAAGATCTGGTATTCATTAAGATCGACTTCGACAAAGCGTATGATAGATTGGAATGGAACTTTATTCTTCAATCATTGAAAGACCTTGGATGCATCCAAAAGTTCACGAAGATGGTTTCCACTCTTCTTGGAAATGCTTCAACTAGAATAAATATCAACGGTAAGCTCTCTGAGCCCATTCGTTTAAAAAGATCAATCAAGCAAGGCTGCCCTCTGGCTCCTTTACTCTTCGTTATCGCCTCGAATGGACTCAGTCGCCTATTAAAGCATCACATGGATGCTGGCAATCTCAAGGGTCTTTCCCTACCTCTAAATCACGGCCAAATGATTGCGAGACTCTTTGCCGATGACATGAATGCCTTTGTGCATAACGATATAAATAGCATTGAGGCATTTTGGTGGTGCCTCGACACCTTTTGTGTCACGTCAAGCTCAAAAATCAACCATGCTAAAACTGCTTTTAGAGCAATCAGCGGACCTACACCCCAATTGTTGTTAGATCAGGGGTGTCAAGTTAACCCTAGAGGTCAAGTCTTCCGTCTCCTCGGCATTCTGATGGGATTCGACATCTCAATGGACCAACGATGGAATTGGGTGCTATCCAAGCTGGATAGCAAACTAAATCATTGGAAAGGTATGCAAGTCAATTTGGCAGGGCGTGCTATGGTTGTTAACACCTTTATGCTGTCTACAACTATTTACTTTATCTCGTGTTGGAGACCTAAGGAGAAAGACTTGGCCAAAGTGGAAAGAATCTGCAGAAACTTCCTTTGGACTGGGTACCCCAACAGGAGGGGGATTCCCAAAATCAAATGGGAAACTTGCATTAGCCCGAAAGACTCAAGGGGCTTGGGAATTTTGGATATCGTTGGGTTGGCTGACAAGCTGGCGGCAAAGTGGCTTATCAAGGCTTGGAGCAATAATGAGTCCTCTTGGGCTAAAGAAACAGGGAAGACCTTACCTTGGTTGGCCATCCTGGTTGGAAGGACATAGGGATCCTCACTCTTTTGTTCTCCCCCCACCCGGTGTCCCCTAAAGGCTCTAACCTTGTGTGTTCTTTATGGAAGAGTTGGAACAAGGCCAAACAATTCATCAAAATCAATGATGACTGGAAGTGGGCGGCTGGCATAAGACAAAATGACTCTATCTGGTTCCCGATCAACGGAATTAGGGGGGTGGAGTCTTGGAACCTCCAAACTGCAAAGTGGTTATGGAACAAGGGGTTCAAACAGTGGAAACAACTCTGGAAACAAGAGACCAACCAGTGGATTAGGTTCGAAGACTTGGACCCGAGACTTAGAGTTACCCTCGAGGAATGGACTCTTCTTCAAGGCAGGTGTTTAGCATGGGACCGCTCAACTACCCTCCTTCTCTGTGGTCAAGATCTTCCTTGCCTGGAGGGCTTCAAATGGAGCAATGGTAAGAAACTATCCAGAATCCCCAAATTCAAAGAGAACTTAAATGTTCATCACACTCTTAATAAGAGATGGTGCCTTTCTTGGACCAAACTTCAATGGGAACTAAAATTCATGTCTATTTGGCACCCCCTAATTGAGATCAAAAAGTCTGTTCTCATGTGGAAGATCTTGCATAAAGGTATCTGGTCCAATGCAAGGGCTAACAAAATCTGTGGTGTGCCGCCATGGTGCAAGCATTGCCATCGATGCGCATCAACGATTTAGCTCACATGTTCTTCGATTGCCCCAAGTCCCGAGTTATCTGGAGTCACGTGACCCGGGTATTGAGACTCACGAACCAAATCAATTAGCAACAGGTGTTGTTGGGTTTGGCAATCGGCTGCTCATCGAGGCTATGGAATGCCATCAAGGATGAGACTCTTTGGAAGATTTGGAGGGAGCGATGTGCTGTCAATTTTGGCCAAACTCCTAAGGAATGGTCGATCGAGAAATCCCTGTTTCTTCTAGGTAAAAGAATCTCCCGAGATAAGAGATCTCCACCGTTTAGACATCACTGTATTCATCTCCTTGAAAACAACAACTTAAAACCCAAATGGGTCCCACATGAGGGTGATGATAGATTTATCCGCCTCATCTGTAATGCCCTCTAGCTTGCCACACTCCTCCCCTGCATTGTGGGATTTGGGGGGTCCCATGGGCACTAGTCCCATTC
>CM035427.1:161832873-161875373 GCA_020310875.1 Ceratopteris richardii | reverse complement strand
AGCTAGATTCTTTGAAGGGTGCCACCAATGAGGTGGGTAGTGCTTCTAGGCAAACTCTCTTAAGTTCCATTAATACTTCAACTTATCTTTATCGTACTATGATTCTTGGGAACTCGCCATTAATCTAACGGAGTTCAAGTAGCCCTTATAGCTATGGGAGTTTGAATGCATGTCTAGCTAGCTACTGAGAAAAAAACAAAACAAAAACATATCTCATTTTGAATGCATCACTTTTGGAATGTAAAGAAGTATGTAAATGCAAGAATGATATCTTGTAAGTTGTACCAACATGCTAGTATGACTTATAATGTGCTATGGTGACATCATTGAAGAATTGACTTCATGGTTCTATTGTCGGAGAAATTTTTGAGGACAACAATTGTAAATAAGGCCAAACGTTATGTCCCAAAACCCAAAGGACATATGGATGGGCACTTGTAGTGAAGTCAAGCTAAGTGTGAAGTGTTCAACCATCATGGAGTGGGCCACCACCTCAAGTGAGTCTTGTAAATAAGACTCAATGCTCATTTATTATCCATTATTAATGTTCACCACACTTGGACTCATGGCCCTTGTTGGAGCCACCTACACACCAATGTGGCTCAATGCACATAAGTTTCAGGTACTAAAACCTTAACTTAGAAGCAAGGTGCACAAGGTGCATTCAATTAAAATCAATAAATAATCAAAAAAATGTTCATAATTAGCCTACATATCCATAGATGCAAAAGTATATTTAAATGAATTTAACTCAACATATATGTAATGATGCACAAATTACAAAATTTCCTAAAGAGTCAACATTTGTAATTTTGTTGATAGTACGTACACATGGAAATTTATTATTGAAGCATAGGGCAAAATGTAGGAATCAAGATGTTCGTTCCATCTTAACATTGCATGTAGAAAATTAAATATTGCAACATAGGACAAAATTTATGAATAAAGATATACATTATAAAGATAAATGAGTTGTACATAGATAATCTACAAGACCAACACCTCTATGAGATATAATATGTGACATGTCACAAATTACTAGATACAACTTCATGGACCATGTGCACCTTGTATTTCAGTCTAAAATAGTAAAATCAATGATAAATGTACTATGTATGGCTTGTAGTAAGTATAAAACAATATATACAAAAGATCATAGTCAGCTCGAGATTCAATAGAGAAAGTGCACGAGTTTGTCAAATAGGCAAAAATGTGAGAGTGCATGACATCCAAAAAAACTATCTATCTAAAATTTATGGGGTAACCATGCACAAAATCTTAAGGTTCAGTGAGGCACTCACCACATTGAATGGTAGCTCATAGATTTCAGGTGCATAGCACCAAATCAATCATGCCTTGTGGTGATGACCACATATGTAGTGCAAGCTCCAAGCTTGGGGGTGAGCTCGTTTGTTTGGCTCTTATGGCTTAGAGGTGAGCGAGCTTGATCTCTGCCCTTTTATGTTATTTCATGAATATGGCTTGTACATTGTCTTGTTAGACCATGAGTGAAAATTCAGGCCAAGGAATACAGAAGAGCTCAACTTCTCTTTACATCAATAACTGTACTTCATGCACTCAGCTTTTCTGATCACTCACATGATGCTATAATCGCATCCATGGGTGAAAACATAGGCCAAATTCCTATTATAATCAGGTTCATCAACCCTAACTATCCAAAACTTCAAGTCAGATTAGGTTGTACACATGTAATAGAGAACTGATTCTGAAATATCACACTACTTGACGAGCTATCCGCTGAACCATGCAATGCAGTCAAGGTTGGACTGCAATCCCAGCCACGCTTTCAACACATCAGATATCCATTCCTACAATACAGGAACTCATCACGAGGCCAGATTTTCCTCCATGACACATTTCGTAGGCCTCAATTCATCAGCGTTTCCTTCTATTGTCGAGTAATAAATTTTAGTTACGGAAGGCTTGAAGAGCAACTAAGGCGCCCTTCAAGATATGTTAAAGATATGACATGCAGGCCCCTAAGCCGCGTCCCTCCATATCTTGAGGTACATTGTCCTTGAGGGGAGGATAACCTAGATAATGATCAGTCAAACCACTTTCCCTCATGAAAACACACTTTTTCTACATTCATAGAATGGCGCATTCTTCACTAGCCCGATCAACAGAGCATCAAAAGTAATAGATGTTGCATGTGGCATCAAGAGAAAAGAGGTCAGAGAACTCTACCTTCACTGCGTCAGTAACAGCGTTCACTACCCCAGGTAGGTAACCTTTTATCTGTTCCGTATTCATCTTCAGCTTCATATAGGCATAAGTGAAGTCATTCCCACCTATCTGGATGATGTAGAGCGCATCCTTGAATGCATCCATGCTTGGAAGATAATTCCTTCTTCCTGTGCCTGTACGCAGACGCAAAGACGTATTCGTAAGCGTTCATCATAATTCGAGAGACAGGTAGTGAGGAGAAAGGGTTAGGCGTTCCATTTAGGAAGAATTAAATAAGTCAATGAGCATGTTTTCAAGACAGAGACATGTGAGTATGAGCGCGCATGTGGTTGAGAAAGAATGGGAGAGAAGGAAGTATGAGGACGATTCCTCGAACAGAGAGGTTAAGGGGTCGAAAGAAGGATGGAGAAAAGTAGAGATAACTAGATATGAGATAATGTTGGAGATATGAGCTAATGCAGACAGAGTAAAGAGAAGAAAAGAGATGTTGAAGAATAATGCTGCTTTGAGCCTTAACCTGTGCGCATGCATGTCGTTTTTGAGATAGGTTGTGCAGAATGAATAGAATGCGGGGCTTTAATACAACCTTCTCTCTGCAATGCCATGGAGACTTGCTGTTTGAAGACTTTGAACTGATTCACTTGAACTTGAAGGTTGAAAGGGCTGATGAAGGAGGTACTTCTGGCTGTCGCGCCCGACGCAGCGAAATTGGCACCTTGAGTAAAGTTAGAGCCCACAGATTGAAGGTATGGACTAAGGAGGTCTTTGCCTAGCCCTTGCGCTGCAGAAAAATATGTCATGAAAGCACCAAATTCAGTAACCTATAAAGCGTACATGTGTGCACAGTCTGCTGCAAGAAGACATACCGATGAAGTCTATGAGGAGTCGGCCATCGCTGAAGCGGTTCATGGGCCTGTGGAAAAATGTCTCTCCATAGGGTAATTGCTCCGAACGGGTGATAAACGGGAAGGATACGTGAACCCCGCCGGTGTCAGACGTTGAATCTCCAAAGTTGAAAATGGCGGGGAAGGCGCACTTCGTCTCGGACGGCGACGATGCTCCCGTGAGCGACTCTAGCAACACAGCGAGAAAGATGAAGATGGCGAACCAACCAGCATGCAAGTAATGCGGCAGAAAATCCATGAAGAGGAATATCTGCACGTTTGATGGCGTTATGTCTCCTCAATCAACGGCTCATCGAGGAAGTGGAAGGGAAGGGCCCAAGCGATCCCCAACTGGGGAAGAACCCGGAAATAAGAATGGAACCACGCGCTGAAGTCAGCTGGAGCGGTGACAGCTAGCTGCTGCGAAAGATAATGAGGATGATGGCGATGACAATGGGGCCAATGCATGGGAGTGTACAAGCAGCGCTGTGGCTACGAGAAAGAGCAGGCGGATTCTGGCGATGGTGGATGTTGCTACAGGAGCAACACCAGCTGCAGCTTTAGAAGTGGAGTCTGGATGAGGAAAGTGCTATATTCCCGTGACTTTTGCGAAGAGAGCAGGTGGCACTGCAAATGCCCTCGCGATTGCTGCAAGAGAAGAAGAGTGCAGAGGAGCATCTTCTGTTAAAGAGAGCGGCTCCATCTCGTGGATGAAGACACGGTACACCGCGCAGTGTGAGTGTCTTAAACAAACAAATTTACTGTGAATGCCTTTTCTCTGGAAGAACCATGGACGAGGAGAAATACACACACCAACACACAGACCCACAAAGACCGACACAGACCCACAAAGAGAGAGATGTTCGACCTGTCAACTTTAAAGGCGCATGCATACAACAAGAGTTATTTCTTAAACCTCCATCACGAGAGGTCCACGGTCTTCTGACTCTCTTTTAAGTGCAAGGAGGAGAAATAAAGAGAGAAAGGAATACAGCGACCCGCAGTCAGAGAGAGATACAGAGGGCTGAGGGGAAGGAGGTGGATAGAGGAGATGAGAGATCTTCAACCTGTCAACGTTAAATATTCATAGAAGAGTTATGTCACAGAGAGACCTTCGTCACGGGACATCCACGGTCTTCTCTCGCTTATTTGTTTATGGGCGCTGTGATCGAGTCACGCTTTACTATAGTGCAGGGAAGACGGGACTTTATCAAGGGGACCTTTTTTCTCATGGAGCTCAGCTGGGGGACCGTCATATCTTTGGAAACAGAGACAACCGATACAGAGCACACCACTAGATTAGAGATCCGGGACTCAAAGAAAGACACTTGGGAGACCACATGTCTCCATTTCATCATGGTGAAAGAGCATATTATATGCAAGACTTTCCATATCCCATATCCCACAAAACAGGGTTAGACTGAGTTTTTCTTTCAAGTTTCATTCCATGAGTATATAAAGGTTCAAGTCATGGACGGTTGGATCTAAGGACCGATTCAGACTTAGTGGCCGCACTAGTGTGTCGTATCTTCAATCATGTCATTGCAAGCCACATTTACATACCCTATTCAAGGGTTGGAAGAACTAAACCAAACAAAAACATTTGTCGAGCTTCGACCCCCATCCTGTCCCAACATGTCCCAGCATTTCAAATTGATTACATGGGCAAAAAATAGTATTATAAATTTTCTTCATGTAGTTATGTGGGTACAACGAACAAATAGCGCCCTATCAATTGTTTAGTAATTTTACGAATGCACATCAAAGGTGAGCTATTCCACCTCCTCGATGTGAATGCATGGGCAATGGAACAGCATTGTTTATGAAGCCAACCTAAGAAAAGTGTATTTGGAGCTAAGGTGTCTTAGGGTGAATTCCCTGAGTTCCCTAAGTGGTTTCCATGTTGGCCCTTCCAAGAGGCTTCTTCACCGATGGCTACTTAAAAGTTTAAGACATGGATTTTTCGACATAAGAAAAGTGTCATGAGAGGTCCCACCACTTGTATAGTTGCACTTTCAAACTTAAAGCTTAGAGGAGTAGGCTTCGGTTAAACCTCCATTTAAAAAATAAAATGTGTCTTTGAGTGCTATAATATAAAAAGTACATCACATGGATGGGTCGGCATAAGAAAAGTGTCTTTGGGTTGGGTGTTGTAAAGGTGTGTTAAGGTGAATTCTGGGTGGGTGTTCTTCCAATAGAAATGACCAATACTATATAAGGTGTCTTAAGGTGAATTCTAGGTGGTGTCCTTCCAGTAGAAATAAAGCTCATGCACGTTCTTCGATTGCCCCAAGTCTCGTGTTATCTGGCGTCATGTGACCCGGGTATTGAGACTCTCAAACCAAATCAATTGGCAACAGGTGCTACTCGGTGAGGCGGTCGGCTGCTCATCGAGGCTGTGGAATGCCATCAGGGGTGAGACTCTTTGGAAGATTTGGAGGGAGCGATGTGTTATCAATTTTGGCCAAACTCCTAAGGAATGGTCGATCGAGAAATCCTTGTTTCTTATAGGTAAAAGAATCTCCCGAGATAAGAGATCTCCACTGTTTAGACACCATTGTATTTATCTCCTTGAAAACAACAAGTTGAAACTCAAATGGGTCCCACATGAGAGTGATGATAGATTTATCCGCCTCATTTGTAATGCCCTCTAGCTTGACATACTCCTCCCCTACATTGTGGGATTTGGGGGGTCCCATGGGCACTAGTCCCATTCACTTGTAACTTTTCTTATTTCTTTAATCAAAGTCCGGGAGAATAGGCTAAGGCCAAACTTCCTTTTATTAAAAAATAATAATAATAAATAGGTTTCAAGGAGTTCAAATTTGAAGGAGAACATGACGGGCCTTCAAGTTGCACACAAGAGTACCTTCCAGCTACAATCGAGTTGGTCTTTGTGTCTTAAACGTGTTTGCTTTCAAGCCATACTTGCCTTGAAAGCACCTTCAAGCCAATGTGCCTTTGTGTTGTTGTGTAATTGTGTGGTACACAAGAGTCTTGCATATATTACATTCACTCAATGTATCTTCGATTGAGTAATCCTTCGATCTCAAAAGAAATGCAACAAAAAAATCTGTGTATTATTTGAATTTATTTATTGCCAAATATAGGGTTGTATATTGTTGAAATTTTTTTATATGCTAAGTGAATGTATAAACTCAAATTTTCTTTTGGTTCAAGCATGTTATAGGAGGCAAAAAACTTGACTTTTGTAGATTTGGTCACAAGTTCAATACTTGCCTAGATATGCTTCAATTTGTCCTTCAAATGAGAGAGGCTCAAGGTCAGTCCATAGCATAGCTTGGAAATGATTCTTTGATGAAGCTTTATCTTGATTGCAATAGCCAAAGTTTAAAAAGAAAAAAAATGGTAAAAGATCTAAAGGAGAAGTACATTTCTTTTAATACCCTTGTAACGAATGGTCATTACCAAAAGCATTGGTCTAAACATCCATATAAACCTATGAATATCAACAATTATATACATCTCTTTAGAAAAAATTATACCAAAATTATAGCATAAAAATTCACACAAATGCGAGACAACATGCCATGCTATACATATCAATGCAAGTGTCGATAAAATTCTATAGTTTTTCAGACATCATACTGATATGTGAATAGGAACATAGACACATCTACTAACCTCAACATTATTGAAAAACCAAAAGCTAATCAATACATATAGTAGCAAAAATATAAATTAAGATAGGCAAAAGCTAAAAGAAATGTTTTGTTTGGGAAATAAAGCTCATGCCTTTCGAATTCTATGGCTCAGGAAAGGGGGGAGAAATGCAGGGAAGGGAAAGAGACATACTCACAAGGAAGAGAGACATGTGGATAAAAAGAAAGGCATACCTTGAGAAAAAGAGACATGTGGATAAAAAGAAAGGCATACCTTGAGAAAAAGAAAGATTTGAGAAAGAGAAGAGGGCATGAAAGAGAGATTTGAGAAAGAGATGAGGGCATGAAAGAGAGATTTGAGAAAGAGACGAGGGCATGAAAGAGATAATATGAAAGACAACTACCGAGGTAGAGAAAAAAATACAAAGAACAAGAGATGAAATATACACCTACATGCGTAGCTCAAGTACACATATGCATGAATACATAGATACACACAAAAGTATACATACATATATGCACAAAAGTGTGTGTGTATATATATACATATATATATATATATATATATATATATATATATATATATATATATATATATATATATAACTATACAACATACATAGACAAACATAAGTGTGCACACAAACAAATATATGCATATACATACATGCATACATGCAAACAAACATATGCACGTGCATACATATGTGTACAAAGAAATGAGATGATGTTTGATAATATTTTTGTTGATTTTCAATGGTTTCTTAAATATTTTCTTTGAAAAAAAAAGCCCCATTTTGCTCTACATTGTATAATTGATGTCCCTATGTTTTCTATGAGAGAATACCATAAATCCTTAAAGCTTTGTAAATGGAGGGATACCATTGTTTTTGTATTCCAAGGAAAAGCTATTTATGATGTATGACTATAGTTCTTAATAGACTTTGATGCTTCTTTTTCGATTTTTTGAGGTCGTAATTTTTTGATGTAATTTAATTTCTTGCTTCATCTAAAAAATGAAAAATTAAAAATAAATAAAAAGGTGTCTTAGGGTGAATTCAAAGAGTAATTCTTAGTTGGAAATGAAGGAGTTCCTTAGAGTGCATTAGCTAGTATGTCAAAATTTAAAGCTTAAATGGAAGAATAGGTCAAAATTATTGGAAGCACTTTAACGAGCTCCTTAGAGTGCTTCCATTAATTATAGTAATAATAATAATAATATCAATAATAATAATGACGATGATGATAACAAGAATAAAATTTCAAGAGAAGAACTAAAAAAAAAGTTGTGTATTACTTGAATATTAAAAAAAAAAATTGTGGATCTATTTACATTCGGAGGGTCCATGAATAGTACATCAATTTTGTTTGTCAATATAATAATCATTGAACCTCAAAGGATAGGCCTAACATCAGTTTCCCTTCAAAGCATATCAAATCACATACAAAATACACCTTACTTTGAATTTATAATGGTTGATTTTGTGATGAATTACTTTATTTACACATTCATAAATTTGAATCTTTCAAAAGAATGAAATGTAATTGACAATATTGCACTTTCATGTGCACAATTTTATTGCAAAATGAAATATATGATGTTGTATATTGTTGAAACTTTTCCATTTGAATTTTTTTCATAGAAGAGTTTTTTTTTTAATAAAAGGAAGTTCGGTCTTGGCCTATTCTCCCGGACTTGAACTAAAATAAAGAGAAGTTACAAGTGAATGGGACTAGTGCCCATGGGACCCCCCAAATCCCACAATGCAAGGGAGGAGAATGGCAAGCTAAAGGGCATTACAAATGAGGCGGACAAATCTATCGTCTCCCTCATGTGGGACCCATTTGGGTTTCAACTTGTTATTTTCGAGGAGATAAATACAGTGATGTTTAAACGGTGGAGATCTCTTATCTCAGGAGATTCTTTTACCTAGAAGAATCAAAGATTTTTGAATCGACCATTCCTTTGGAATTTGGCCAAAATTGACAGCACATCACTCCCTCCAAATCTTCCAAAGAGTCTCGCCCCTTATGGCATTCCACAGCCTGGATGAGCAGCCAACCGCCTCGCCCAACAGTGCCTGTTGCCAATTGATTTGGTTCGTGAGTCTCAATATCCACGTCACGTGGTGCCAGATAACGCGGGACTTGGGGCAATCGAATAAAAGGTGCTAAATCTTTGATGCATCGATGGCAACGCTTGCACCATGGAGGCACACCGCAGATTTTGTTAGCCCCTGCATTGGACCAAATACCCTTTATGCAAGATCTGCCACATGAGAACGGACTTTTTGATCTCAATTAGGGGGTGCCAAATAGACATGAACTTTAGTTCCCATCGAAGTTTGGTCGAAGAAAGGCACCATCGCTTGTTAAGGGTGTGATGAACATCTAAGTTCTCTTTGAAGTTGGGGATTCTGGATAGTTTCTTACCATTTTTCCATTTGAGGCCCTCCAGGCAAGGAGGATCCTGTCCACACAGAAGGTGGGTAGTTGACCGTTCCCACACTAAACACCTGTCTTGAAGAAGATTCCATTCCTCGAGGGTAACTCTAAGTCTTGGGTCTAAGTCTTCGAGCCTAATCCACTGGCCGATCTCTTGTTTCCATAGTTGTTTCCACTGTTGGAACCCCTTGTTCCATAGCCGCTTAGTAGTTTGGAGGTTCCAAGACTCCACCCCCCTAATGCCAAAAATCAAGAACTAGATAGAGTCATTTTGTCTTATTCCAACCACCCACTTCCACTCATCACTGATTCTGATGAATTGTTTGGCCTTGTTCCAACTCTTCCATAGGGAACACACAAGGCTAGAGCCTTTAGGGGACACTGGGTGGGGGGAGAACAAAAGTGTGAGGATCCCTATGTCCTTTTAGCTAGGATGGCCAACTAAGGTAATATCTTTCATGTTTCTTAAGATCAATTTAGCCCAAGAGAACTCACTATTGCTCCAAGCCTTGATAAACCACTTTGCTGCCAACTTGTCAGCCAACCCTTTTTTCTCTTCGAGTTCACCTGGGGGGGGGTCATATCTTTGGAAAGAGAGATAACCGATACAGAGGACACCACGAGATTAGAGACCCGGGACTCAAAGAAAGACACTTGAGAGACCACATGTCTCCATTTCATGCTTTTTTTCAACTTTTTTTTTTGTTAAGGAGGTTTGGCAAGCTTCTCTCTTTGACACTTGGGAGACCACATGTTCCATTTCATGCTTTTTTTAATCTTTTTTTTAGGAGGTTCGACAAGCATCTTTTTTTCGGTTTTAACTTTGAAAGTACAATTATATAGGTGAATGGGCATGCTACATGCAGGATCTTTGGTATCTCACAAAGTAGGGGTTAGATTGGGTTTTTCTTTCAAGTTTCACTCATAACTATATGAAGGTTCAAGTCCTGGATGGTTGGATCTAAGGGTCGATTCAAACTGACCGACCGCACTAATATGTCGCATGCTCAATTCAATCATTGCAGGCCACATTTACATACCTTATTCGAGGGTTAGAAGAACTACGTGGAACAAAAACATTTGTAGAGTTTTGACCCCCTCCCCTCGCCCAGCACATCTCAACATTTCAAATTGATTATGTGGATGGAAAATAGTATTATAAATTTTCAATCTACAACTATGTGGGTACAACGAACCAACAGTGACCTATCAATTTTTCAATACTTGTATGAATGCACGTCAAAGCTCACATATTCCACCTCCTCGATGTGAATGGATGGGCAATGGAACAACATTGTTTGTGAAGCCAGCCTAAGAAAAGCATACTTGGAGCTAGAAATGTAAGGTGTCTTAGGATGAATTCCCTCAGTTCCTTAAGTGGTTTCCATGTTGTCCCTTCCAAGAGGCTTCTTGACCGATGACTACTTAAAAGTTTAAGACATGGATTTCTCCACAAAAGAAAAGTGTCATGGGAAGTTCCGCGAGTACTATGCATATTCACTTGTACAGTTGCACTTTCAAAGTTAATACTCGGGGGAGTAGGCTTCGATTGGACCTCCATTTTTCTTTTTAAGTGTCTTTGGGTGTTGTAAATATAAGGTGTCGAAGGGTGAATTCTAGGTGGGTGTCCATCCAATAGAAATGACCAATACTATTTAAGGTGTCTTAGGGTGAATTCTAGGTGGCTGCCCTTCCAATAGAAATAAAGCTCATGCACTTGAATGTGTGAGGAATTTTGAGGTCTAAATAGGTTTCAAGGAGTTCAAATTTGAAGGAGAACATGATGGGCCTTCAAGTTGCAGACAAGAGTACCTTCCAACTACAAGCGAGTTGGTCCTTGTGTCTTAAACTTGTTGAGCTTAAAGCCATATTTGCCTTGAAAGCACCTTCAATCCAATGTGTCTTTGTGTTGTCGTGTACTTGTGTGGTACACAAGAGGTCTTGCATATATTAGATGCACTCAATGTATTTTCGATTTAGTAGTCCTTCGATCTCAAAAGAAATGGAACTAAAAAATTTGTGTATTATTTGAGTTTATCTATTGCCAAAGATAGGGTTGTATATTGTTGAATTTTTTTTATATGCTAAGTGAATGTATAAACTCAAATTTTCTTTTGGTTCAAGCATGCTATAGGAGGCAAAAAACTTGACTTTTGTAGATCTGGTCACAAGCTCAATACTTGCTCAGATATGCTTCAATTTGTCTTTCAAATGAGAGAGGCTCAAAGTCAATCCATAGCATAGCTTGGAAATGATTCTTTGATGAAGCTTTATCTTGATATTCAATAGGTTTCTTGGTAACCTTTCATACATTTGAGGCCAAAATTTAAAAAGAAAAAAAATGGTAAAAGATCTAAAGGAGAAGTACATTTCTTTTAATACCCTTGTAATGAATGGTCATTATCAAAAGCATTGGTATAAACATCCATATAAACCTATGAATATCAATAATTATATACATCTCTTTAGAAAAAATTATACCAAAAAAAATTCACACAAATGTCAGACAACATGACATGCTATACATATCAATACAAGTGTCGATAGAATTTTATAATTTTTTCAACATGACATGCTATACATATCAATGCAAGTGTCGATAGAATTTTATAGTTTTTTCAGACATCATACTGATATGTGAAGAGGAACATAGACACATCTACTAACCTCAACATTATTGAAAAACCAAAAGCTAATCAATACATATACTATAAAAAATATCGAGTTCTATGGCTCGGGAAAGGGGGGAGAAATGCAAGGAAGGGAAAGAGACATCATCACAAGGAAGAGAGACATGTGGAGAAAAAGAAAGGCATACCTTGAGAAAAAGAGAGATTTGAGAAAGAGACGAGGGCATGAAGAGATAATATGAAAGACAAATACAAAGGATAAGAGATGAGATATACACCTACATGCGTAGCTCAAGTATACATATGGATGCATACATAGATACGCACACAAAAGTATACATACATATATGCACAAAAGTAAGTATATATATATATATATATATATATATATATATATATATATATATATATATATATATATATATATATATATATATATATATATATATGCATACACATACATGCTTATATACATATATGCATTCATTTTTGCATACATATATGCATACACACACACACACACACACACACACATATATATATATATATATATATATATATATATATATATATATATATATATATATATATATATATATATATATATATATATATATATATATATATATGTATGTATGTATGTATGTATGTATGTATGTATGTATGTATGTATGTATGTATGTATGTATGTATGTATGTATGTATGTGTGTGTGTGTGTGTGTTCCATATTTAGAAGTATCCAACATACATAGAAAAACACATGTGTACATACAAACAAACATATGCACGTGCATACATATGTGTACAAAGAAATGAGATGTTGCTTGATAATATTTTTGTTCGTTTTCAATGGTTTCTTAAAGATTTTCCTTGAAAAAAAAAGCTCCATTTTGCTCTACATTGTGTAATTGATGTCGCTATGTTTTCTATCAAAGAATACCATAAATCCTTATACCTTTGTAAATGGAGGGATACCCTTGTTTTTGTATTCCAAGGAAAAGCTATTTATGATGTATGACTATAGTTTGTAATAGTCTTTGATGCTTCTTTTTTTATTTTCTGATCAGGTCTTGTAATTTTTTGATGTAATTTAATTTTTTGCTTCATCTAAAAAATGAAAAATTAAAAATAAATAAAAAGGTTTCTTAGGGTGAATTCAAAGAGTAATTCTTACTTGGAGATGAAGGAGCTCCTTAGAGTGCATTAGCTAGTATGTCAAAAATTTAAAGCTTAAATGGAAGAATAGGTTGACGAGCAAACTTCCAATAATTATAGTAGTAGTAATAAATAATAATAATAATAATAATAATAATAATAATAATATTATTATTATTATTATTATCAATAATGATGATGATGATGATGATAACAAGAATACAAATTCAAGAGAAGAACTAAAAAAAAAGCTGTGTATTACTTGAATATTAAGAAAAAATTGTGGATCTATTGTCATTCAAAGGGTCCCATGAATAGTACATCAATTTTTTTTGTCAATATAATAATCATTCAACCTCAAAGGATAGCCCTAACAACAATTTCCCTTCAAAGCATATCAAATCACATACAAAAATACACCTTACTTTGAATTTTTAATGATTGATTTTGTGACGAATTACTTTATTTACACAATCATAAATTTTAATCTTTCAAAAGAATGAAATGTAATATCTCAATTCATGTGCACAATTTTATTGCAAAATGAAATATATAAAGTTGTATATTGTTGAAACTTTTTCATTCGAATTTTTATAAAGGTTTACATTTTTGGAAAAATCTTTTATGATTTTTTTCCATTATGATCCCTCTTTCACATCTCACTTTAACATTATTCATAGAAAGAGAAAATTCTCTTCTACTATTTTATTTCTACTATTTATAGATGGTGTTGAATATTGCAAAGACAAACTGCACATTTATTGAAAGGGACCATAGCTTATGTTTGGAATCAAGTTTGTGTGCATTGTAAACACAATTTTAAAAATCAGGCTAATGAATGGCTTTTTTCATCCATGGGATTACAAATGTATGTTTGCTTCATTCATTTCTTGGTTTTGGCGGATCTCATATATCCATGTATTTTATGAAATTGATTTCAATTTTATGTAGAACAACACTGGACCCATAGCCTCTTCAAGTATAGAGCTTCAAGTTATTAAGAAAATAGATGAAATTTGTGTGCAAGAAAGATCAAAATGTTGAAGAAATGTAGAAGAATTGAACAACACAATAATTGAAGGTGTGCAAGTGTTGACTGCAAATACAAAGTGTTTCAAAACTAAAAGTTTTTTATTGTAGAAAACATATATTTCCACTAGCTTTCCTTAAGCATTGCAAGAACTGCAATGCAAGAAGTGTTTGGATGATATAATAAATGTGTGAGCAGATAGTATTTTTTGGCATTTTTATTATACTTTTTTGGTCTAGGTCATAGGAATATAGTTACTTTTTTAGTCAGTTACATGTTCCCAAGAGTTGAGAGTCAGTTGTTCCAAGAAAATGGAACATCAATGGATCCATGGAAGAAAACTAAACCAATATTGCATCATTTTTGGTGTGAGGCTAATGAAAGAGATTGAAGGCAATGGGGAAGAGAGGGTGCAATAAAAGTCCCAAGGCATAATGTTGATTTTCATGTTCAATCATTTCTAGGGCCCTAAAATTCATTTTTTAGTATAAAGATCAATTAAGAAATGATCTTTTGGTGATCTGTTGTTTCACTATGTTGGTGTGATCACTAGGAGGAAAAGTTAATTATTATTTCATAAGTTTTCATGATGCAGATATTGCATGTGGAATTACTACACATGTAGTCAATTGCACATGCGGTCATTACACACACAATTATTGAACATGCAATCTGCAATTTTTTTTTTTTTTTTATTGATGATTTCTATATTAGATGTGGCAGTGCTCTTACATACTTTATTATGTTAAAAAATAATTGAATCCATAGCTCCTAGATATGCAAAAACTAAGTTATAGAAGCTATATTGTAGTAAATTTATAGTTATAGAATTTTGAACTAAAGTAGTCTTCAAATGCTTAAACCTATGATTTCAGACAATATATCAATCTTTCCTTGAGAGTTTGAGGATTTTTAAAGCCCACAACAATCCTTATGTGGTAGGAATGGAGATATGCACAAGGGATGGAGAGCCTTCGAGGGCAACAATTCCTAATTAATCCAACATTACAAGGAATATTACAAGAAATACATGTTAAGAGCAAATGAGTCTGATGTTAGCCCTTGAAAAGAGATCCCCAAAGTGTGTGATTTGTGATTTTGAAATTTCAAGCTTAAATGGAAGAGTAGATCAATGGTCAAACTTCCATAATAATAATATGTGATAATAATAATAATAATAATAATAATAATAATAATAATAATAATAATAATAATATACAATCTTGAGAGAAGTGGAAGTAAACATAAAAAGTTTTAATGTATCTATTGCCAAGGGTGCCACAAGAAAGACAACCTTTCACACATATGTTATGCTTTTGGCTATCTTCTCTCCGAAAGCCTTTTGGATCTATTGTCCTTCATGATGTTGTACGCCTTTGCTCTATGTGATACAAGAGGCTCCCGTGAATACTACATCCATTTTGTTTGTTAATAGAATAATCATTCAACCCCAAAGGAAAAGCTTAACATCAATTTCCCTTCATCGTATATCAGATCACATAGAAAAATATAAGTAATAATTTTGTGACGAATTACTTTATCGACACATTCATATCTTTTATGCTTATAAGATGATGAAATGTAATTTAGCATATTTCACATTATTGTTACAATTTAATTGGAAAATGAGATACATAGAGTTGTATATTGTTGAAATATTTATATGTGAGGTGAATGCTTAGTTACATAATACATATACACACACACACACACACACATATATATATATATATATATATATATATATATATATATATATATATATATATATATATATATATATATATATATATATATAGAGAGAGAGAGAGAGAGAGAGAGAGAGAGAGAGAGAGAGAAAGAGAGAGAGGCAATCATCTCATAAGAGGCAATGATTTTGAGTTATGGAGAGAGTTGGAGGAAGTTCAGAACTCGACCTTAAAATCAGCAAGTCATAGTGGTCAAATCTCACCCAAAGGACGAAGAATTGAGTAAAAGGGAAGCACAAGCATGGAAGCAAAGGAGGAAAACTCTACTATTTTTTTCCATCTCAAATCACTCCTCATATTAGGTTCTTTCTCACTTTTACCCAAAATATATGTAAAAATGGCTATTTTTGGCATAATTTCCTATTTTTAGCAATAACTAGGCCCATAATCTAAAGTTCAGGTAGTGCTCAAGCTTGATGATGACGAATAGAATATCCATACCAAATTTAATATTTTTTTGACAATGTTTTAACCTCCAAAATGGCTTCTCGATATTATTTTTAAGATTAGGCCGAACACTATAGTGTGGAAAGAGCTCTGAAAAGGTCTAAATAAGGCAAAGAGCTCGCATTTGTTAGGGTGAACTTGTTAGAGCTAAAAAATCTTTTGAGTGTTATATCTAGGCTTTTGCAATGCAATGAGCTTCTTGGAGTATCCTGTCTCTTGCCTACTCATGAGCATGTATGTGTGCGCCCATGAGCATGCTTGCCTTGCTCTTGTTGTAGGTGTGTGTGCTTCTATTTTGTGGCATGTAAGTCTTCATATCTACTAGTTGGTCACCCAGTGGATATGACATTATTCTTTGTCGTGTGCGCTCTTGGTCTATGACGACATGGAATCACGCTTTTGGTGATGTTGTCAAGGAGAGTTCTTGTCAGACATGCATGATGGTAAGCTTTCATATGAGTTATGTGATCACTGTGCCTTATTTGCATATGTCTAGGTACTTCTCCATCATCTTCATCACTCTAGATAGCTAGTTAAGTAGGTATATTAGTAAAAAGAGACAAAAATCAATTTTTAATGTTACTATTTTTTTAGTTCTCCATTAAAGCTTAGTTTTAATCTCTTTCTTCTTCATTGCCTCTTTCATTTTTACACTCGATTTTCCACTTTGTCTCACTTTTTTAATCATATATGGAGGCTGAACTAGTCGATCTTGATTTGGGGAAGCTTGAGGAAGCAAAAAACAGGCTAAAAAGTGCAAGTAGCACTTGTTTCAAGTTATGAAGGGTGGGCAACAAAGCAATCGCTTGTGCCCAAAGAGTGGTAGATGGTCATTTCACTTTTTTTGGAGGGATTTCTAAAAGGATAGAGAATTGTGGATCTAGGTGAGATGCAAGAAATACAAGTGTTTTAGTAGGTGAGAGGGGCAAAATCGAGCTCAAACAAGCCAAAAAGCACAAAAAACACAAAGCAATTGCCTTCTTTCAAGGAGGTGATTTCTTAGTTTTTGAGTGTCTATGGCCTCTTAGAAAATAGAACTACATGTATCAAGAAGCGGTTGTGAGAAAAGTTGGCATTTAGGCAACTTTACACATTCGCTAGTGCCCAAGAAAAAGGTGATGTGTGGAGCAATCGCCTCTATGCAAGGTGGTCCAAATTGAAAAATAAGATTAGATCTAACTTGCCAATAAAACCAAGACCATGTCCAAAATTTGGCACAAAAATACCCAAGAAAACCCAAGTTATTGCAATCAATTGCACTAGGTTAATAGGGCAATCGCTTCTTTGCAAAGTGACCAAAACTAAAAATAGAGGCCATTTTATGGTTGTGCAAGTTTCATGATAGGCCCATGATAAAGCTTCTTTGCAAAGTGACCAAAACTAAAAATAGAGGTCATTTTATGGTTGTGCAAGTTTCATGATAGGCCCATGATAAAGCTGGTGCAAAAACACTCAAGAAAGACCAAAAAACAACCACCGATTGCCCTAGGTTGGCATGTCAACCACCTTTGTACAAAATGTGTTTCTTTTCTGCTAGATATTGGAGTGAAAGGGTTGCCAAGAACTTTAGGGATAGTGCCAAATCAAAGAGGAGAAAAATGTTGATATATTTAGGTAGTGATGTGTGTGAACACTCTAGGACCGCCGGGGCACTTTTTTCCCTCTTTAGGAGGTTTTTTTCCCCAGCTTGTATATACGCCTATTGCCCTAATGGGCTACTTATCTTTGTACATTCTCTAGTAATACATTCAGTATTGTGTGTTTGTGCTCCAAGCTTCTTCTTCTTCCTTGTGCTGTTCGCGTGCTTCCATAGACGTCTATCTCCAACAATTGGTATCAGAGCAGGTCGTCGCTTCTTCTAGGGCGCCATCGACACTCCTCCGTTTGCAGTCTCAGATTCGCACGAAATTTGGTGAGCATACTCAGGGTGTTTCTGAGATCAAAACAGCTTTGCTATGTGGTGCCGAAATCGCGATCTGAGCTCGTTTCGGCCTCCGAACGCACTATCGCAGCGCTTGTGTAGGCTATTTCATCCTTTTGTGCCAAAGGTATATACCAGTTTCTGTTCGCCAGTTTAAGCGTCTCGAAGTCTGCTACAGGTCTAGCAGAACTCATCTTGGCAGTTCCGTTCAACTTTTTGAGATACAGTGAATTTTCTGCATCAAGGTATTTTAGTCACCGGCCATGGCTGAAAGCAGTGATGTATTCCGTATGTTGGCTGTTGAGGATAAGTTGGATGGTACCAACTACCCATTATGGGCTTATATGATGCGACATGTACTGGTTGCAAAAGGATTGTGGAATATTGTGCAGGGTGTTGAAAGACGTCCTGTTACACCTGCGACTACAGGTACTACAAATACAGGTGCTGGAGGTACTGGAGCTGATGAAGATGGTGTCAAAGATGATATTCCACAGATTCCTGTTCGTGCTGCTGTTTCTGTTGCACCTATTGCAGAGCAGATTCGTTGGGATGGCAGAGATGCCCAGGCACATGCATTGATAGCCTTGTCTGTCAAACGTGCCATTATTCCTCACATTCGCTCTTGCAGAACAGCAAAGGATGCTTTGGATACACTTACCACTTTGTACCAGGCTAGGAATGAGGCTCGTGTTGCTTACCTCCGAAAACAGTTGGAGAGTGAGCACATGAATGAAGGTGATTCTATGGACAGTTTTCTTACAAAGATCAAAGACATGAAGGAACAATTGATTTCTGTTGATGAGGTTATACCAGATAGCTCACTTGTGCAGACCGTTCTAAATGGTCTTCCTGATTCATATCAGAGTTTTGCCTCTACTCTTCGGTTGATGATGAAAGGCAATCCGAATGCCTTGTCATTTGAGGAATTAGTCTCTGTTCTGTTGCAGGAAGATCAGTCCAGGCAAAACAGGTCCATTATGCGTGTTGCAGATCAAGCTTTCCTGGCTAGTCAGAAGGGCAAAGGAAAATGGAGCTCTTCTACTAGTAAGCAAAAATCTGCAAATGCTGCACAATCGAAGAAACAGGATAAAGATGAAAAGAAATCAGAAAAGCAGAAATTGTTCTGCAAGTACTATAAAGGAAATGATCATATTATAAAGAACTGTCCAAAACTGGCTGCTAAAGAGGCAAAGAAGAAAGAGGCTGGAATGGTTGTTGCAGAGGCCTCTACACCAAAAACAAAGTCTGCAAATCTTGTGCAGGAAGAAGAATGGGCGTTTACTACTGTCTGCAGTTTTGACTCATCTTCTCATGATCAGTGCATGTCTGTAGTAGACTCAGATGTTTGGTACTTTGACAGTGGGGCGACCAAACATATTACCTCGCAGCGCAGTTTCTTCTCTTCACTCGAGCCTGCCCCTATAGGGAATACTGTCACATGCGCCAATAACTCCTCTTATCCTATTATGGGAGTTGGTAAGATCATTCTGACTACTGCTGATGGTAGTTCTTTCACTTTGTCAGATGCTTTATTTGTGCCAGGGATCAAAAAGAACCTGTTATCAGTTTCTACATTAGCCAAGATTGGCTTGGTTGTGAAATTCGTTGATGACAGGTGTACAGTCCATGATCTCTCAAATGGTGATGTGATTATTGCTTCTGGCATCTTATGTCGTGGGCTGTATAAGCTCATAGACTATGAAAGATCTGTGAATGATTCGGCATGTGCAGTTCATGATTCTCATGCTATGTCAGATGCAAAGCTTTGGCATGCACGCTTTGGTCATCTGAATTTTGCTAGTTTGTTACGCCTGCAGAAATCTGAAATGGTGTCCTCTTTGCCCAAACTTGAGGCACCTAGAAAACATGTTTGTGAAGGCTGTATTTTGGGCAAAATGCAGCGTTCTTCCTTTCCAAAAGATGGTTCAGTTCGGGCTACGCAGAAATTGCAGCTTGTACATAGTGATGTCTGTGGTCCTATGCAGACACCCTCTTTTGGAAATTACCTTTACTTCGTGACTTTCATTGATGATTTTTCCAGGCATGCATGGGTATATCCACTCAAAGCAAAGTCCAAAGTGTTCATGTGCTTCAAACAGTTTTTGGTTTTGGCTGAAAATCTGTCAGCATGTAAAATGGGCACCCTCCGTTCTGATCGAGGGGGGGAATATATGTCTTCAGATTTTAATGCATTTCTGGCTAAACGTGGGATAAAACACCAGTGTACAGTACCGTATACACCTCAACAGAATGGAGTTGCTGAACGAAAGAACAGGTCACTCATGGAGATGGCGAGGTGCATGGTCAAAAGTCAGGCTTTACCACATAGTTTCTGGCTTGAGGCTGTCATGTGTGCAACATATGTACTGAACAGGTGTCCCACTAAAGCGTTGCAGTCTATCACTCCATATGAGGCTTGGCATGACCGCAAGCCATCTGTTGCTCATCTGCGTGTTTTTGGTTGTTTGGCATATGCATTAGTGCCTGAACAACATCGCAGAAAATTGGATGATAAGGCAGTAAAATGTATTTTTGTTGGGTACAGTTCTGAAAGTAAAGGCTATCGTCTGTATCATCCACAGACTAAACGCATTCTGGTTAGCCGTGATGTTGTCTTTGTGGAAGATGCTATTCAGCCATTGCTTTCATGTACTAAGGAGACATCTGTTAGCTCCAAAGACATGTATGATACTTTGATGCCTCTTTTTACAAGTGGACAGGCTAGTGCTGGTCCTAATGAGGCAACTTCTCAGCCTTTGCAGGTTTCATATGATGATGTAGATCATTCCATTTCTGATGCAGATTTACATGATGCACTTGCTGATGAGAGAGCTGATATTGAGCAGGCAAAAACTATGCCAAAATGGCTGGTGCAGACTTTGCGTGACAGCAAATTAGATGCACCTTTGTCATATCGTACTCGTTCAGGCTCTCATAGTGCCTCCTTTGCATCAGATTGCTATGCTATGGCTGCATCTAGTCTCTGTGATGAGAATGAGCCTGTTTCTTTTGATGAAGCACAGAATTCAGAAAATTGGATGGCTGCTATGCAATCTGAATATGATGCTATAATGAAGAATGGTACATGGTCCTTATGTGACTTGCCTCCTGGCAAGAAGGCCATTGGCACTAAGTGGGTATACAAGCTGAAGCGTAAACCTGATGGTACCGTTGACAGGTATAAGGCTAGGCTTGTTGCAAAGGGTTATGCGCAGGAAAGAGGCATTGATTTTGATGAGACCTTTGCACCTACGTGCCGTATGACTACTGTTCGGAGCATTTGTGCACTTGCAGCCCATCATGGTTGGAATGTACATCAGTTGGACATTAAAACAGCATTTCTGAATGGTGACTTGCATGAAGAAGTGTATGTTTTTCAGCCCCGTGGCTTTGTGCAGAAAGGGCATGAAAACCAGGTTTGCAGGTTAAAGAAGGCATTATATGGTTTAAAGCAAGCACCACGTGCTTGGTATGAGAAGATACATGCCTATCTGATTGCACATGGTTTTGAGAACAGTCCAACTGAAAGCACCTTATATGTTAAACGTGCTAATGATGTGCTTCTGATCATTGTTGTCTATGTTGATGACATGCTGCTCACTAGTCCTATTGAGACACATATTGCTGATTTTAAGGCTGATTTGCATGCCTCATTTGAGATGTCTGATTTGGGGCATTTGCATCACTATTTGGGCATTCAGTTTATGCACGTTGATGGTGGAATGGCTTTGTGTCAAACGAAATATATTGACACATTATTGCAGTGTTTTGGCCTTGAAGACTGTAAGCCTATTGCCATTCCTATGGAGACAGGTTTACGATTGAGTCTTCATGATGCTGGAGATGCATTTGATGTTGTTCTCTATCAGCAGGCTGTTGGATGCTTGATTTACTTATGCATTACTCAGCCAGATATTCAGTTTGCTGTCTCACAGATGAGCAGGTTTATGCATTGCCCAGGAGTCACGCATTGGAAAGCATCTTTCGCTACTTGAGTGGTACTCGGCTACTTGGGTTTTTTTATCCCAAGGGGGGATCACTACCGCTAGATTTGCATGCTTTTTCTGACTCAGATTGGGCTGGTTGCTATGACACTCGTGTGTCCACCAGTGGTTTTTGCTTCATGCTTGGTAGCTCATGTATATCTTGGTTGAGCAAGAAGCAGCCTACTGTGGCCACTTCCAATTGTGAGGCTGAGTATAGGGCAGCTTTCACAACGACTGTTGAGTGTGTGTGGCTCAGACGCCTTATGGCTGATTTGGGTGTTGGCCAGTCTTCTGCCACCATCATCTTCACTGACAGTCAGAGCGCATTGGAAGTTGCGAGGAACCCTGTGTTCCATGCTCGCACTAAGCACATTGAGGTGCATTATCACTATGTCAGGGAGAGGTTCTCTGCTGGGGAGATCAGCTTGGCATATGTGCCCACGCAGGAGAACATTGCAGACCTTTTCACGAAGGCTCTGCCTAGGGAGAAGTTTGAAGCTTTTCGCAAAGCTTTGGGCTTACTTCCTTTTGTGGAGTGATTTCCACATAGCTTGGCACTTCCTTATACATGAGTGCCAGCTCCTTGTTCACCGCATCACTCCCAGGGGGGATTTGTTGATATATTTAGGTAGTGATGTGTGTGAACACTCTAGGACCGCCGGGGCACTTTTTTCCCTCTTTAGGAGGTTTTTTTCCCCCAGCTTGTATATATGCCTATTGCCCTAATGGGCTACTTATCTTTGTACATTCTCTAGTAATACATTCAGTATTGTGTGTTTGTGCTCCAAGCTTCTTCTTCTTCCTTGTGCTGTTCGCGTGCTTCCGCAGACGTCTATCTCCAACAAAAAAGAAGTTGCAAAAAGACCTAAAACACACATACGATTGCTCTTTTTTTTTATAAATTCCACTTGTAGCAAGTTTGTTTGAACCCCTAAAGAATGCATCTTCATGGTCCATCAAGGCAAACTTTGTGGGCACATAGTCTCCAAGAATGGCATATCAATAGATGAAAAAGTAAGAGTAATCTGAAAATTACCACGACAACAAAATGTGAGAGAAGACTAGCATTATATGGGACACTATGGATATTATTGAATGTTCATATATGCGTATGCAACCATAGCTTAGTCAATGTTTGATCTATTGAAGAAATTTGAGTGGCCAGATGAGTGCAAAAACTCATTTCAAGAATGCAAAAAGCATCGCATTTCAACATCAATATTGAAGGCTCGAGATTGGAACAACCTTTCATATCCATGTGGATGCTTTTAATTATGAAATTGAATGCATCCTAGTGCAACCTGCACATGAGGGTAACCTCAACTTTCTAATTGCATATGCAAGTCACTTATTCATCTCAGAAGAATGCAACTACACCACTTTCGAGAGAGAGGGACTTTGAATGGTCTACATCATTAAGAATTTTAGACACTATTTAGTCATGCATAAGTTTAAGATCTTTGTGGATCACCAAGATTTATTATATCTTGTCAATAAAGCTTGCACTACTAGCAGATTAGTAAGATTGATTCCTCTTGTTGATGGAATATGATTTTGAGGTGGTAGTAAAAGAGGTGAGCTTACATGTTAGAGTAGATCATTGTTAAGGGTTAAGGGTGTTGACCCTCACGAGATAGGAAATGATGATCTGTTGGACACCTACTTGTTCATTGCAGAGATCATACCTAAATGGGCTAATCCAATAGTACCTATCTTATCTTACGGACTAGTCCAATCCTAGGTACAATTCACTAAAGAAGAAGTTATGAATGCCAAGAACTTGCACATCACCATTGGTTGCTTAGACCATAGAGACACCAATGGGATCCTTTCCTGTTGCATGCCAAAAGATGATCATATCATGCTAGTAGTTGAAGCTCATGTGGTCATTTTGGTAGGCATTTCCTAAATCAAGGACTTTGTAGAACATGCAAAGAACTGACGTATATTGGCCACATATGGAAAGAACAATACATGATTATGTCAATGCTTATTCAACCTGGCTTGTGATTCTCACCATTGAGCTTGCTACTTTATACTATGTTTCTGCATGCCCCTTATGGATCCAAAACATAGTAGATTACCTAAAATATGGCACTTATCCTTCTAAAATGACCACATCCAAACAACGAGCCTTGTATGAAGACAATCGATATTATGCTCTTATTGGCAACATGTTTTACAAGCGAGGTAGGCATAACTTCCTGTGCCTCTTTGTTCACGAAGATGATTATCTATCACTATTGGAAGCCACACATTAAGGTGTTATTGGGAGACATTTTTGAGCAAACTGAATAGCCCAAATGATGTTATTTGCTAGTTTGTGGTGGCCCACCTTATGCATGGATGTTGAAGCATTCCTGAGTAGGTGTGATACTTGCCAACATGCAAAATATCCATTTAACAAAGATCAAATGCCTTTATGGCCAATGATGGTAGGACATGTATTTACAAAATGGGGGATAGACTTTATATGTCCAATTAACCCACTTTCCAAAGTATCTCATGCTAAGTACATAATAGTCACAAAAAATTATCTCACCAAATGGATAGAGGCATGTGCTA
Source organism: Ceratopteris richardii (assembly GCA_020310875.1). Lineage (NCBI taxonomy): Eukaryota > Viridiplantae > Streptophyta > Polypodiopsida > Polypodiales > Pteridaceae > Ceratopteris > Ceratopteris richardii. The sequence continues at coordinate 161,850,727 of CM035427.1, read as the reverse complement.
CAACTAAGTATGACACTCAAACCACAATGAAATTTTTATTTGAGGAGATTTTTACAAGATTTGGCATCCCCATTGAGACAAAATGATAAAAGTACACATTTTGTCAATGAAGTCATATACTCTTTATTGAAAGAATTTTTCATTGTTCGCAAAACATCAGCTCCTTACTACCCATGAGTGAACGATCAAGATGAGAGCTCTAAAAAGATGTTATGCACAATTTTAACAAAATTGGTTAGTTTGGGATGCTCAAATTGGGATAAGAAACTACACCATGCCATCTGGGCTATAGAGTTGCTTATAAGACTAGCTTAGGATCTAGTCCCATCAACTCGGTTTATGGACAAAACATTATTCTGCCTATTGACGTCCTTGTACTAAATCTCAAATTACCTCATGATTATGCATGGAATGGTTATGAACTTTGCTTTGGTAGATAAACTTGATGCTCTTCAAAAGACATGCCTTCAGACAACAATGGGCATCTATGCTCATAAGAAACTCCAAAAGTCATCTGCATGCACAAGAACTGAAAGCATTTCCTTTTAGATTATCATGATAGATGTGCACCTCATGTTCTTGAAACGTATTCATATGTTTAGAAAGAGCAAAAAACATTTATATATGTACATATTCAAACCTAACACTCACCACCTAGTGCTTCATTAAGTTTACATTATAGGACATATAGATCTGGCCCATCAAGACACCTCTTCATGCGATAACCATGTGCCTAAATGCACAATGCTATCTCTTGTAGCATTCATATCAATTGCACTTAAAGTATGCACCAAACATAGGGCCACATTACACGGCCTTGCATTGGACATAGGCATTAAACAATTATGCACAATAATGAACCCTTGTATGTGAAGGGCGACACATGTATAGCTTGCTTTATTACTCACATATTCCTTGCAGGAAACCATCAAGCAGTTGTCTCCAACCACAAATGCTTACTACATACTAATCAAGAGTAAACAATTAGGCCAACGTGATTGGCCACAATCAACCATATCCTATGAGGAACCAATACATGTCCGAGGTCATGTAAAACAATATCTCCAAAGGTTGCTTGCAACTCCACCTAATTATATGCAATATAATGTCTTCGAGTAGCCAATTATTGAAGCTCTCCATCAGTTGTGAGTTGTTGTTTCAAAAGACATACGTGCAAGTACAATACATTGAAGAACATAGTTAAAAAGAAGAGACGAAACAAGAAGAAATTATGCTAAATGATTAATTAACCAATTCCTTATTTTGGTGCTATTTTCTTACTATAGATATCAGGGACGTGGAGAACAAGTTCCACCCAATAAAGGCCATTGTGCTTAGGCTAGGTCTCTTTCCCTAACATTACTTTGTGATGGTCTCAAGAACCCATATGGAGAAATGTGGTGGACCTACTTATGCATCCATCATGGTGTGTGTGTGTGTGTGTGAATCTTCTTGTCAAAATGTGATTCTATATTTTTCCATTATTGATTTCTATGATTCATCTTGATGTTCTCATTTCTTCTTTGTTTTTCTAAAATTGAGCCTATCTTTGTATCTAAAGATTCCTACAAGCTTCCTCCTTGTTGTATTTAGGTTCCATATCTGTTTGTATGTATGTGCATTATTTTTTGTAGAATGACATTGTTTTTGTATCTCTTGCTGTTCTTCTAAACAACTATTCTTGGTGACCAAATCTATTTCATTCTGCTTGTGAAGAGACTTCCTTTTTTTTGGAGATGTCTAATGTCCCGCCTTCATGTTGTTGGGTACTATCTGAAAGCCAAGGTCATGGATAATTTCTAGGTAGCTGAACTTGAGAGCCAAGGTCATGGATACTTTTTATTCATTTCATAATTACCTTTGAGCGAATAGAAAGATGACCTTTAAATCACACATATGTTGGCCTTTTGTCCATCTTTACTTAGAAAGCCTTTGGACTTTGGATCCATTGGCCTTCATGTTGTTGTATGCCTTTGCTCTAGTGATACAAAAAGTTCCTTTGAATACAATTTTGTCAATAGAATAGTCATTCAACCCCAAAGGATAGCCTAACACCAATTTCCCTTTAAATCACACCAAATCGCATTAAAAAAACACATGAATTTAGATTATAAGGGATAATTTTGTGATGAGACTACAATGTACATATTTTTATCCTTCAAGCTTACAAAGGGATGAAATATAATTGAAAATATTTCACATTATAAGTACTAATATATTTCAAAATGAAATAGATAGGGTTGTATATTCTTGAAATGCTTTTATGTGAAGTGAATGTATGAAATCAAATCAAAAAATAATTTTGCTAGCCAATTAGCATATAGTAGGAAAAGGATTTGAGTCTTGGAGAATTGTTCACAATTAGTTCAATACTTGCCCAACCATAGTTCAAATTGGCTTTTAAATGAGAGCGTTAAAGGTCAATCTATAGCATAACGTGAAAGTGATTAAATATAGTTATTGAAGGTGATGCAGATGGTGTTGAAGATGATGATCTTCAAATTCCTGTTTGTGTTATGATTCATGCTACACCTACTGTAAAGTAACTTCAATGGGATGGAAGAGATGCTCCAGCACATGCATTGATAGTTTTGTCAGTCAAATGTGCCATTATCCCTCACATTCGCTCCTCCAAAACAAGAAAGGATGCTTGGGATGCACTTACCACTTTATATTAGGCAAGAAATGAGGGTTGCATTGCTTATCTTCAAAAACAGCTGGAGAGTGAGCATATGAATGAAGGAGATTCTATGGACAATTTTTGGGTAGAGATCAAATATTTGAAGGAGCAATTGATTTCTATTGATGAAGTTTTGCCAGATATCTCACTGTGCAAATTATTCTTAATGATCTTCTAGATTCATATCAGAATTTTTATTGTACTCTTTGATTGATGATGAACGCAATCCAAATGCCTTAACATTTGAGGAGTTAGCCTCTATTTTGTCGAAGTGCAATCAATCTAGGTAGAGCAAGTCCATTATTCATGTTGCAAATCAAGCTTTCCTAGCTAGTCAAAAGGGCAAATGTAAATGGAGCTCATCTTCTAGTAAACATAAATTTGTTAATGCAACACAATCAAAGAAGGAGGAAAAAGATGATAAGAAAACAGAAAAGAAGAAAAAAAATTGTATATATTGTAAGGGAAATGATCATGTCATAAAGAGTTTTCCAAAACTGGCTACAAAAGAGGCAAAGAAGAAAGAGGTTGGAATGGTTGTTGTAGAGGCCTCTATGCCTAAAATGGAGTCTACTAATCTTGTTTAGATTGAATAATGGGAATTTAAAACTGTATGCAGCTATGAATCATCTTCTCATGAGCAGTGTATGTCTATAATAGACTCAGATGTTTGGTACTTTGATGGTGGGGCAATCAAACATATTGCCTCACAACATAGTTTCTTCAGTTCACTTGAGCCTAGCCCTATAAGGAATATTGTAATGGGAGTTGGTAAGATCATTCTGACTACTATTGATGGTAGTTCTTTCACATTGTCAGATGCTTTGTATGTACTAGGGATCAAGAAAAATTTCTTACAGTTTTGGAATTAGCCAAGATTGGCTTATTTGTCAAATTTGTTGATGACAAATGCACATTTCATGATCTCTCAAATGGTGATATTATTATTGCTTCTAGAATTTTATGTCATGGAATGTATGAGCTCATAGCTTATGCAAAATCTATGAATGATGTAGCATGTGCAGTTCAAGATTCTTACACTATCTCAAATGCAAAGCTTTGGCATGTACATTATGGTCATCTGAATTTTGCTAGTTTGCTACACCTATAGGAATCTAAAATGGTATCATCTCTGCCCAAACTTGGGGCACCTTGTAATCATGTCTATGAAGGCTACTTTTTTTATTGCAAAATCCAATGTTCCTCCTTCCCAAAAGATGGTTAAGTTCGAGGTACTCATAAATTGTAGCTTGTTCATAGTGATGTATATTGTCCTACGTAAACACCTTCTCTTGGAAACTACCTTTAGTTCGTGAATTTTATTGATGATTTTTCCAAACATGCATGGGTGTATCCATTGAAAGCAAAGTTTGAAGTGTCTATGTGCTTCAAACAATTTCTTGTTATGGTTGAGCATTTGTTAGCATGTAAATTGGGCACTTTCCATTCTAATCGAGGGGAGGAACACATGTCTTCTAATTTTGATGCATTTCTAGTTGAGCATGGGATAAAAAATTAGTGTACAGTGCCCTATACACCTCAACAAAATGGAGTTGCTGAAAGAAAGAACGTCTCTCATGTAGATGGTGAGGTATATGGTCAAAAGTCAGGCTTTACCACATAGCTTCTGACTTGAGGCTATTATGTTTGCAACATATGTACTTAACATGTGTCCCACCAAAGAATTGTAATATATCACTCCATATGAGGCTTGGCATAGATGCAAGCCATCTGTTGCTCATATATGTGTATTTGGTTGTCTAGCATATGCATTAGTGCCTAAAAAAAAATGTAGAAAAATGGATGATAAAGTAGTGAAGTGTATTTTTGTTGGGTACATTTTTGAAAGCAAAGGCTATCATCTATATCATCCATAGACTAAATGCATTCTAGTTAGCCATGATGTTGCTTTTGTGGAAGATGTAATTCAACCATTGCTTTCATGTACCAATGATACTTCTGTTAGCTTTAGAGATGCATATGACATTTTCTCCTCTTTTTATAGGTGGATAGTCAAGTAGTAGTGTATTGTTGATGAGAGGACTGATATAGAGGAGGCAAAAACTATGCCTAAATAGATCATTCAGACTTTGAGAGACATCAAATTAGATGCACCTCTATTGTATCATACTCATCTAGGCTCTCATAGTGCTTTGTTTGCATCATATTGCTATGTTTTGGTTGCCTCTAATTTTTTTGATGAAAATAAGCTTGTTTCTTTTGATGAAGCACAAAATTCAAAAAATTGGATGATTGCTATGCAATTAGAATATGATGCTATTATGAAGAATGGTACCTGGTGTTTATGTGATTTGCCTCTAGAAAAAAGTCCATTGGCACTAAGTGGGTATACAAACCGAAACGTAAGCCTGATGGAGCAATTGATAGGTGTAAGACTAGGCTTGTTGCAAAAGGTTATGCTCAAGAGAGAGGCATTGATTTTGATGAGACCTTTGGACCCACTTGCCGAATGACCACTATTCATAGCATCTATGCACTTTCCAACTCATCATGGCTGGAATGTGCATTAGTTGGACATGAAAATTGCATTTTTGAATGGTGACTTACATGAAGAAGTGTAGTATTTCAGCCCAATGGTTTTGTGCAAAGAGGGCATGGAAAAAAAGTGTGCAAGTTGAAAAAGGCATTATATGGTTTTAAGCAAGCATGACATGCTTGGTATGAAAAGATACATGCCTACTTGATTGCATATGGTTTTGAGAACAATCCAACTGAGACAACCTTATCTCTTAAGCATGTAGATGATGTGCTTCTGATCATCATAGTATATGTTGATGGCATCTCACTGGTCCTAATGAGAAGCATATTGCTGAATTTAAGGCTGATTTGCATGCCTAATTTGAGATGTCAGATTTGGGGCATTTGCATTTTATTTGGGCATTCAATGTATGCAAGTTGATGCGGGAATAGATTTGTGTCAAAGAAAATATATTGACACATTATTGCAGCTTTTGGCCTTCAAGATTGGAAACCTATTGTCATCCCTATGGAAAGAGGTTTATGATTGAGTCTTCGTGATGTTGGAGATGCATTTGATGTTGTCCTCTCAGCAAGCTATTGGATGCTTGATTTACTTATGCATAACTTGGCATGATATTCAATTTGTTGTCTCTTAGATGAGCAAGTTTATGCATTGCTCATGTATCAAGCACTCACATCTAGTTAAGCACATCTTTCACTACTTGAGTGGTACTTGGCTACTTGGATTGTTTTATCCCAAATTATTTCCATATTCACATGCTTTTTTTGACTTAGATTGGGCTAGTTGCTATGACACTTGTGTGTCCACTAGTGGTTTTTCTTCATGCTTGGTAGCTGTTGATATATTTAGGTAGTGATGTGTGTGAACACTCTAGGACCGCCGGGGCACTTTTTTCCCTCTTTAGGAGGTTTTTTTCCCCCGGCTTGTATATACGCCTATTGCCCTAATGGGCTACTTATCTTTGTACATTCTCTAGTAATACATTCAGTCTTGTGTGTTGTGCTCCAAGCTTCTTCTTCTTCCTTGTGCTGTTCGTGTGCTTCCACAGACGTCTATCTCCAACAATTGGTATCAGAGCACGTCGTCGCTTCTTCTAGGGCGCCGTCGACACTCCTCCGTTTGCAGTCTCAGATTCGCACGAAATTTGGTGAGCATACTCAGGGTGTTTTCGAGATCAAAATATCTTTGCTATGTTGTGCCGAAATCGTGATCTGAGCTCGTTTCGGCCTCCGAACGCACTATCGCAGTGCTTGTGCAGGCTATTTTGTCCTTTTGTGCCAAAGGTATATACCAGTTTCTGTTCGCCAGTTTAAGCGTCTCGAAGTCTGCTACAGGTCTAGCAAAACTCGTCTGGGCAGTTCTGTTCAACTTTTTGAGATACAGTCAATTTTCTGCATCAAGGTATTTTAGTCACTGGCCATGGCTGAAAGCAGTGATGTATTTCGTATGTTGGCTGTTGAGGATAAGTTGGATGGTACCAACTACCCATTATGGGCTTATATGATGCGACATGTACTGGTTGCAAAAGGATTGTGGAACATTGTGCAGGGTGTTGAAAGATGTCCTGTTACACCTGTAACGACAGGTACTGCAAATACAGGTGTTGGAGCTGATGAAGATGGTGTCGAAGATGATATTCTGCAGATTCTTGTTCGTGCTGTTGTTTCTGTTGCACCTACTGCAGAGCAGATTCGTTGGGATGGTAGAGATGCCCAGGCACATGCATTGATAGCCTTGTCTGTCAAACGTGCCATTATTCCTCACATTCGCTCTTGCAGAACAGCAAAGGATGCTTGGGATACACTTACCACTTTGTACCAGGCTAGGAATGAGGCTCGTGTTGCTTACCTCCGAAAATAGTTGGAGAGTGAGCACATGAATGAAGGTGATTCTATGGACAGTTTTCTTACAAAGATCAAAGACCTGAAGGAACAATTGATTTCTGCTGATGAGGTTATACCAGATAGCTCACTTGTGCAGACCGTTCTGAATGGTCTTCCTGATTCATATCAGAGTTTTGCCTCTACTCTTCGGTTGATGATGAAAGGCAATCCGAATGCCTTGTCATTTGAGGAATTAGTCTCTGTTCTGTTGCAGGAAGATCAGTCCAGGCAGAACATGTCCATTATGCGTGTTGCAGATCAAGCTTTCCTGGCTAGTCAGAAGGGCAAAGGAAAATGGAGCTCTTCTACTAGTAAGCAGAAATCTGCAAATGCTGCACAATCGAAGAACCATGATAAAGATGAAAAGAAATCAGAAAAGCAGAAATTGTTCTGCAAGTACTGTAAAGGAAATGATCATATTATAAAGAACTGTCCAAAACTGGCTGCTAAAGAGGCAAAGAAGAAAGAGGCTGGAATGGTTGTTGCAGAGGCCTCTACACCAAAAACAGAGTCTGCAAATCTTGTGCAGGAAGAAGAATGGGCGTTTACTACTGTCTGCAGTTTTGACCCATCTTCACATGATCAGTGCATGTCTGCAGTAGACTCAGATGTTTGGTACTTTGACAGTGGGGCGACCAAACATATTACCTCGTAGCGTAGTTTCTTCTCTTCACTCGAGCCTGCCCCTACAGGGAATACTGTCACATGCGCCAATAACTCCTCTTATCCTGTTATGGGAGTTGGTAAGATCATTCTGACTACTGCTGATGGTAGTTCTTCCACTTTGTTAGATGCTTTATTTGTGCCAGGGATCAAAAAGAACCTGTTATCAGTTTCTGCATTAGCCAAGATTGGCTTGGTTGTGAAATTCGTTGATGACAGGTGTACAGTTCATGATCTCTTAAATGGCGATGTGATTATTGCTTCTGGCATTTTATGTCGTGGGCTGTATAAGCTCATAGACTATGAAAGATCTGTGAATGATTCGGCATGTGCACTTCATGATTCTCAGGCTATGTCAGATGCAAAGCTTTGGCATGCACGCTTTGGTCATCTGAATTTTGCTAGTTTGTTACGCCTGCAGAAATCTGAAATGGTGTCCTCTTTGCCCAAACTTGAGGCACCTGGAAAACATGTTTGTGAAGGCTGTATTATGGGCAAAATGCAGCGTTCTTCCTTTCCAAAAGATGGTTCAGTTCGGGCTACGCAAAAATTGCAGCTTGGACATAGTGATGTCTGTGGTCCTATGTAGACACCCTCTTTTGGAAATTACCTTTACTTCGTGACTTTCATTGATGATTTTTCCAGGCATGCATGGGTATATCCACTCAAAGCAAAGTCTGAAGTGCTCATGTGCTTCAAACAGTTTTTGGTTTTAGCTGAAAATTTGTCAGCATGTAAAATGGGCACCCTCCGTTCTGATCGAGGGGGGGAATATATGTCTTCAGATTTTAATGCATTTCTGGCTGAACGTGGGATAAAACACCAGTGTACAGTGCCGTATACACCTCAACAGAATGGAGTTGCTGAACGAAAGAACAGGTCACTCATGGAGATGGCGAGGTGCATGGTCAAAAGTCAGGCTTTACCACATAGTTTCTGGCTTGAGGCTGTCATGTGTGCAGCATATGTACTGAACAGGTGTCCCACTAAAGCGTTGTAGTCTATCACTCCATATGAGGCTTGGCATGACCGCAAGCCATCTGTTGCTCATCTGCGTGTTTTTGGTTGTTTGGCATATGCATTAGTGCCTGAACAACATCGCAGAAAATTGGATGATAAGGCAGTAAAATGTATTTTTGTTGGGTACAGTTCTGAAAGTAAAGGCTATCGTCTCTATCATCCACATACTAAACGCATTCTGGTAAGCCGTGATGTTGTCTTTGTGGAAGATGCTATTCAACCATTGCTTTCATGTACTAAGGAGACATCTGTTAGCTCCAAAGACATGTATGATACTTTGATGCCTCTTTTTACAGGTGGACAGGCTAGTGCTGGTCCTAATGAGGCAACTTCTCAGCCTTTGCAGGTTTCATATGATGATGCAGATCATTCCATTTCTTATGCAGATTTACATGATGCACTTGTTGATGAGAGAGCTGATATTGAGCAGGCAAAAACTATGCCAAAATGGCTGGTGTAGACTTTGCGTGATAGCAAATTAGATGCACCTTTGTCATATCGTACTCGTTCAGGCTCTCATAGTGCCTCCTTTGCATCAGATTGCTATGCTATGGCTGCATCTAGTCTCTGTAATGAGAATGAGCCTGTTTCTTTTGATGAAGCACAAAATTCAGAAAATTGGATGCCTGCTATGCAATCTGAATATGATGCTATAATGAAGAATGGTACATGGTCTTTATGTGACTTGCCTCCTGGCAAGAAGGCCATTTGCACTAAGTGGGTATACAAGCTGAAGCGTAAACCTGATGGTACAGTTGACAGGTATAAGGCTAGGCTTTTTGCAAAGGGTTATGCACAGGAAAGAGGCATTGATTTTGATGAGACCTTTGCACCTACATGCCGTATGACTACTGTTCGTAGCATTTGTGCACTTGCAGCCCATCATGGTTGGAATGTACATCAGTTGGACATTAAAACAACATTTCTGAATGGTGACTTGCATGAAGAAGTGTATGTTTTTCAGCCCCGTGGCTTTGTGCAGAAAGGGCATGAAAACCAGGTTTGCAGGTTAAAGAAGGCATTATATGGTTTAAAGCAAGCACCACGTGCTTGGTATGAGAAGATACATGCCTATCTGATTGCACATGGTTTTGAGAATAGTCCAACTGAAAGCACCTTATATGTTAAGCGTGCTAATGATGTGCTTCTGATCATTGTTGTCTATGTTGATGACATGCTGCTCACTGGTCCTATTGAGACACATATTGCTGATTTTAAGGCTGATTTGCATGCCTCATTTGAGATGTCTGATTTGGGGCATTTGCATCACTATTTGGGCATTCAGTTTATGCACGTTGATGGTGGAATGGCTTTGTGTCAAACGAAATATATTGACACATTATTGCAGCGTTTTGGCCTTGAAGACTGTAAGCCTATTGCCACTCCTATGGAGACAGGTTTACGATTGAGTCTTCATGATGCTGGAGATGCATTTGATGCTGTTCTCTATCAGCAGGCTGTTGGATGCTTGATTTACTTATGCATTACTCGGCCAGATATTCAGTTTGCTGTCTCACAGAAGAGCAGGGATATGCATTGCCCAGGAGTCACGCATTGGAAAGCGGTTAAGCGCATCTTTCGCTACTTGAGTGGTACTCGGCTACTTGGGTTGTTTTATCCCAAGGGGGGATCACTACCGCCAGATTTGCATGCTTTTTCTGACTCAGATTGGGCTGGTTGCTATGACACTCGTGTGTCCACCAATGGTTTTTGCTTCATGCTTGGTAGCTCATGTATATCTTGGTTGAGCAAGAAGCAGCCTACTGTGGCCACTTCCAGTTGTGAGGCTTAGTATAGGGCAACTTTCACAGCGACTGTTGAGTGTGTGTGGCTCAGATGCCTTATGGCTGATTTGGGTGTTGGCCAGTCTTCTGCAACCACCATCTTCACTGACAGTCAGAGCGCATTGGTAGTTGCGAGGAACCCTGTGTTCCATGCTCGCACTAAGCACATTGAGGTGCATTATCACTATGTCAGGGAGAGGTTCTCTGCTGGGGAGATCAGCTTGGCATATGTGCCCACGCAGGAGAACATTGCAGACCTTTTCACGAAGGCTCTGCCTAGGGAGAAGTTTGAAGCTTTCCGCAAAGCTTTGGGCTTACTTCCTTTTGTGGAGTGATTTCCACATAGCTTGGCACTTCCTTATACATGAGTGCCAGCTCCTTGTTCACCGCATCACTCCTAGGGGGGATTTGTTGATATATTTAGGTAGTGATGTGTGTGAACACTCTAGGACCGCCGGGGCACTTTTTTCCCTCTTTAGGAGGTTTTTTTCCCCGGCTTGTATATACGCCTATTGCCCTAATGGGCTACTTATCTTTGTACGCGGGTTTATTTGCCTCGACGCTGGTGTAAAGGTCGGTTTGCGTGTCGGTACCAAAGAGTCGGTATAGGCGTCGGTATATGCGTCGGTATATACGTTGGTATAGGCATCGGTATATGCGTCAGTATAAACGTCGGTATATGCGTCGGTATAAACGTCGGTATATGCGTCGGTAATCGGCTTCTGCTGGAAGTACCGTCGCCTTCTGGGTGTACTGACGGTTATTCCGATGACACTACTGGGAGTACTGTCGCGTATACCGACGACCATACCTGCAAATTTTTTTTTAGGCAGAGTGTTTTGTCTTTTGCTACAGCAACATTACCATGATGTTGCTTAACAAAAGACAATACACTCTGCCCAACAAAACCGAGTACATGTGATTTGTACTCTAATGACAACCGAAATATGATTTCATGAAACAGAGTATTATTGTACACAAAAGAGATAATCAGAATGAACAATGAACCATGTACAAAAGAAGTTATATATTTCAATAAGGAAGCATGTACAAGAGTGTGGCAAACCACTGTCCTATATGACGCTTTTACAAAATGTGGCAAAGCAATGTATTGCCATATGGAAATCAAATACAAAATATTGGTCTTCCACTACCATACACATGCAAAGAACGTTCCATATCAACAATCCTGCAACAAAGAACATTAATGGAATGAGATAAATTCACAGGAAAATTACAAACAACAAGTAAAAACCAAGTTTATAAATTAATTACCTCATCGCAAATGCTCCCATGAAACTACTGCACCGCGTCCCTCCAAGTCTTGCAATAGTGCAGTCAACCCATGACTATATCCGTAAGACTCCTCTGTTCGTGTTGGAGGATGACCCATTGCCAGCTCCTGAAACAAATATAAAAAGATTAGAGAAACATATATGAGAAATTTAACACAAATAAAATCAATAAATGAAATGGTACTTACAAACTCATTACGCATCGTGTCATATCCGCCGATGCCCAAATGTGACGGTCCAATCGTGTCTAGACGTGTGGCTGCGGCATTTCGCTGCTGGCGATATCGATCAGGAGTCTTCTGCTGCTCGTCACGAATCATGTCCCACTCCTTGGCATCAAACCATACAGGCTTTGGTAAGCCTTCTCTGAATGCATCACGAGCCTCGGATCGTCGATGCGACATGACCTCACGTGCGGTGTGCAGAATCCACTCTGAACTGACAATCGACTGTCCATCGGCTGGTCGGAACTCTTGGTAAATCGTCTATGTGATATAATTCTTCTGATCTTTATCCTGTTCACTCCATTTCAGCATGATGGAGTGTCCAAATTGGATGGAGCAAAGCTGTCGTATGCATGCACACATTGCTTTGCCAGCCGCATCCATCATCGGAGCTCCATCTCGAATACTATACACCTTGGAGTCATCATGGTCATGAGCACCCCAAGGTGTACGTGGTGTACTGCATGGTGTACTGCGTGGCATACCTACATCTGAGGTACTCATCCTAGGAGTAGAAGCGGGCGACACAACGTCTATCGCACTGCCTCCACAACAACTACCTCCTCCGCCTCCAGACCTACCTGTAGATCCACTCCTAGAACCTCCTGCTCCAGAGCGTGACCTCGATCTACGAGACGGGCCATACCCTGTATCGCGCTACGGTGTCGAACACACATGTCTACTAGTAGACCCAATAGGAGATGGCTGCAAAGATGGTCGTGGTGGAGTCACAAAGCTAGGAGACATACCTCCTACGGGAGTAGCACCACCCGCAGGAGTGACACCCGCGGGAGTGAGGCCAGCGGAAGTGAGGCCGGCAGGAGTAAGGCCGCCAGGAGTGAGGCCGAGAGGAGTGCTACCACGAGCGATCCAATACTGTGATGCAGCGGCCATATACGCAGGAGGAACCTGAGAGATGAACTCCAAAAACTGCTCCTCTATCATGGAATGTGGAGTGACTGGAGGACTGTCTCCCATCGTGCTCTGTAATAAAAGAACTCAAATAATTAGCATGCGATAAGAAAAATAATATAGGGAATAAAGAAAAAAAAACCAAAAATTAGTACGTACAAGTGTTTTATTCAAAAGTCCTCTATTCTAGCATCCTCTTGAAGATCCGATGCACCGAGAATATCTATCTCTATATTGATGGCTTCTAAATCGCTTGCTATACTGGTTTCCTCCTGATCATCGTCTATTGCTTCGTCTTTAAGATTAGGGTTTTAGGGTTTTAACACCTACATAACATATATGCACACATACACATGCACATATAATACATATATACATGCATATACACATGTATACAGAAATATACGTATTTTAGGTCTAGATATTTAAGATTAGGGTTTTAGGGTTTAGTATTTCAGATTTAAGTCTAAGTCTTTCTGATTAGGGTTTTAGGGTTTTAATACGTAGATAACATATATACACAAACACACATATACATATAATACATACATACATGTAGATACACATGCATACAAAAATATACATATTTTAGATTTGAATCTTTAAGATTAGGGTTTTAGGGTTTTAACACCTACATAACATATATGCACACATACACATGCACATATAATACATATATACATGTATATACACATGTATACAGAAATATACATATTTTAGCTCTAGATATTTAAGATTAGGGTTTTAGGGTTTAGTATTTCAGATTTAAGTCTAAGTCTTTCTGATTAGGGTTTTAGGGTTTTAATACGTAGATAACATATATACACAAACACATATACATATAATACATACATACATGTAGATACACATGCATACAAAAATATACATATTTTAGATTTAAATCTTTAAGATTAGGGTTTTAGGGTTTTAACACCTACATAACATATATGCACACATACACATGCACATATAATACATATATACATGCATATACACATGTATACAAAAATATACGTATTTTAGGTGTAGATATTTAAGATTAGGGTTTTAGGGTTTAGTATTTCATATTTAAGTCTAAGTCTTTCTGATTAGGGTTTTAGGGTTTTAATACGTAGATAACATATATACACAAACACACATATACATATAATACATACATACATGTAGATACACATGCATACAAAAATATACATATTTTAGATTTAAATCTTTAAGATTAGGGTTTTAGGGTTTTAACACCTACATAACATATATGCACACATACACATGCACATATAATACATATATACATGTATATACACATGTATACAGAAATATACATATTTTAGCTCTATATATTTAAGATTAGGGTTTTAGGATTTAGTATTTCAGATTTAAGTCTAAGTCTTTCTGATTAGGGTTTTAGGGTTTTAATATGTATATAACATATATACACAAACACACATATACATATAATACATACATACATGTAGATACACATGCATACAAAAATATACATATTTTAAATTTAAATCTTTAAGATTAGGGTTTTAGGGTTTTAACACCTACATAACATATATGTTCACATACACATGCACATATAATACATATATACACGCATATACACATGTATACAGAAATATACATATTTTAGGTTTAGATATTTAAGATTAGTGTTTTAGGGTTTAGTATTTCAGATTTAAGTCTAAGTCTTTCTTATTAGGGTTTTAGGGTTTTAATACGTAGATAACATATATACACAAACACACATATACATATAATACATACATACATGTAGATACACATGCATACAAAAATATACATATTTTAGATTTAAATGTTTAAGATTAGGGTTTTAGGGTTTTAACATTTACATAACATATATGCACACATACACATGCACATATAATACATATATACATGTATATACACATGTATACAGAAATATACATATTTTAGCTCTAGATATTTAACATTAGGGTTTTAGGGTTTAGTATTTTAGATCTAGAATTTTAAGATTAGGGTTTTAATTAAATATATAAAAATAGGATTACGTAAGGAAAAAAAATCTGAATATATAAATAAATATATATATATATATATAATAAGATAATTATATACATAAATAAATATAAAAAGAACTAGTGTTTTAAATAGTTTAATTAAATATATATACTTAAATATATAAAATTAAATATATAAAAATAGGATTACGTAAGAAAAAAAATCTGAATATATAAATAAATATATATATAAAATATGATAGTTATATAGATAATAAAATATGATAAGAACTAGTATTTTAAATAAGTAAATGAAATATATATGATTAAATATATAAAAATAGGTTTAAATTTAATCATTTTAAATAGAGTGAATATATATACAATACACAAACACACATACTTATATACCTATCTATATTCACATATATATACATATACACATATATATACACATGCATACATATATATACATGTTTTAGTTCTAGGTCATTTGGATTAGGGTTTTAGGGTTTTAACACCTACATAACATATATACACACATACACATACACATACACATATAATACATATATACATGTATATACACATGCGTATAGAAATATACATAATTTAGGTCTAGATCTTTAAAATTAGGGCTTTAGGGTTTAGGCATACATATAACTTAATTAAGAGGAAAAAAATCTAAATAAATAAATAAATATATATATAAAATAGGATCAATCAAGAAAAAATCGGAATATATAGATAAAATAGGATAGCTATATAGATTAGGGTTTTAAAACTAGGGTTTTAAGTTTTTTTAGGTTTTTAAGTATTTAGGTCTTTAAGAGTTAGATTTTTAGGTTTAATAAAAAACAAATGTTCTAAAATGTTCTAAAATGACCATATTGTAGCAGATGGCTTCTTTAAAACCTGAAGAGAGAATGGCATGTCCTTGCACACAGTGCAAGTATCAAATTTATCAGAAACGACGGATTTGTATTGCACATGTTAGAGAGTATGGATCCTTTGATAGGAGTTGACTGGAAAACCTACGCTATCATTCGCATGGTCCCCTAGGTGAGCAGATGGACCCAAACGACATTGCACCGATAACCTCTCATGGACAAAAGAGAGCAAAAAAGGACTTAGACGTAGAAGCAAGCACTAATAATATTACACAGAATGAACATATGGAAGAGATGCTTGAAGCATTTTATGAGATGGACGAAGATCATGATGGTGAAGAAGGTGTCGAGAGTTTCATGGACACAACAGAAATTCCACGATCAGAAGTTGATGAAGAATATGAAAACATGCGAAGATTAGCTCGTTTACCACTTTACAATGGAGCAAAGATATCTGTACTATGTGCTTCACTCGCGATGCTCAATCTGCAATCCATTTAAGGATGGTCAGATAGTAGTGTCACTGAATTGTTCAGGTAAGTGGAAAACAAATTGGCTTTCATTGTTGTATCAGAATAACTTCATTTACTAATATCATTTTAATTGCTTATTGCAGGCTTCTTAATGATCAATTTTTGCCAGAGGGCAATGACATGCCTCCAACACGTGGAGATGCGAAAAAACTTTTACAGTCCATTGGAATGGATTATACTAAAATTCATGCTTGTCTGAATGATTGCATTCTCTTTCGGAATGAGTATGAGTATCTCCACGTATGTCCAAAGTGTGGAGCAAATAGATTTAGAGAAGATATTATAGGTCAAACAATCCCCGCAAAGGTTCTTCGCCACTTTCCTATCATTCCACGAATTAAGAACATGTTTAGATGCAAATCTATAGCTGAGTTAATGTCATGGCATAAAAAGAGCAGGTCTACAGATAATGTAATGCGAGTGCCAGCTGACTCCGATGCTTGGAAGCACATAGATAGTAAGTGGCCAGAGTTTGCTAGTGAGCCTCGGTCCATATGTCTAGGCCTAGCTATGGATGGAGTGAATCCATTTGGATTATGCAGTTCTTCATGGAGCACATGGCCTGTATGTTTGGTCAATTATAATATCCCACCATGGTTGGCCACAAAGAAAGGTCATTTATTATTAGCTCTTATTGTACCAGGTAAGTATAAGGTAAAAAACATAGATGTATATCTTGCACCACTTGTGGAAGAACTGCGCATTTTATGGGATGAGATCACTGTGCGTGACATGTCTCAACCTATAAGAAGACGAGACGTGTGAGTGCAAGGCATACTTATGTGGACAATGCATGATTGGCCTGGTTATGGTGAATGTTCAGGTTTATCGATTTCGGGTTACCATGCTTGTCCTTTATGCGGACCACGACTCGAAGCACGCTATTCCAAAGCACTACGTAAAACAGTCTATGAAGGACATCATAGATATTTGCCTGATGGGCATGTTTTACGTGAAGGACAAATTGGTCGACAAGCGCAACACCAAATGAAAGCTAGCGATTGGAAACAACTATGGGATTCAGAAAATCCAGTTGCTGGCATGAAACGGTTGTCCATTTTTCATGAACTCCCTTATTGGAGTGAATTGGTGATCAATCATTTGGTAGACCCGATGCATATTTTCAAGAATGTGGGAGAGATTCTTTGGAAAACTTTGATCGGAAAGAAAGAAAGCAAAGCACAAAGGGACGACTTAGAAGAGCGAGGTCGTATGCGAGAGTTGTGGGCAATTACTAAGCCCAACGGAACAGTATCGTTACCAAGAGCTCCTTGGGTGCTTCGCAGGATGGAAGAGCAACAAGTGAAGAAAACAATTTCAGAGTTTCGTACACCTACTGAATGCATGAGATGTCTAAAGACTGCTTTCACACGAAACGACGATCTTGCAGGACTCAAGTCTCATGATTGAGAATAGCAGGAACTGTCCATAGTCGATGGATGTTCTTCTTAGAGCGCTTTATGAAGACATTAAAAGGGTTTGTTC
>CM035427.1:161800373-161827873 GCA_020310875.1 Ceratopteris richardii | reverse complement strand
GTGAAAATATCATTACCAAGATAGGTTTAGGATTCAATGAGGGTGCACATTAGAGCAAAAATGATGAAAAGAAGGCGAACAACATCATCAACCTATAGTACTCCAATATTTATCGTTTTTACATGCATCACTAAAAAACTTAGGAGATCACATGTGTATAGGCCATGCTCCTTTCACATAATGACTATTTGAAGTTTCAACTCAAACTTAACTTTGGGTTCAAGTCTATACTCACTCACATCTTCATGAACTACAAAGGAAATGAGAATTTGGTGGTTGTTTCTTACCCTTGCAAGACAATGCATCCTAACCATTTCAAATACAAAGAATTCTTAATTGGTGTGTAGAATAGATAGGATCCTAAAATAATATCAATAAATCATAAAGATTTGTCCTAGAAAACAATCCCACTTGCCCTACCATTGTATGATTGATGTCTTTAAGTTTCCTACTAAAGAATTCCATCAATTTTAAAGCCAAGGATTGGCTTTCTATGATTTATGATTGCATTTTTAAGTGAACTTTGGAATGCCTCGTTCCCGGTTCTTTTAAGACCTTTTGGTTTTTCACTATAATTTATTTTTCTACTTCATCTTCAAAAAATAGTAAGGTGTCTTAGGATGATTTCAAAGAGAAGTTTATAGGTGGATGGTCCTTCCAAATAATGACAAATATTGGAACTTACTTGGGCTCATATGAGAGCTGAATGTGTGAGCTGAAGGCTAAATAGGTTTGAAGGAGCTCAAATTTGAAGAACTCCATGATGGGACTTCAAGTTGCGAACAATAGCGCCTTTTCCATGAAGGTCTTCATGAAGGACTCCAATGGCCATTTTCCCATAAACATGATGGCCTTCAAGCCATCTTTTTCCTTTAGAGACTTTTCATGCAAATGGCCCTTTGCTTTTGTGTTATTGTATACTTGTGTGGTATATAAGGAGTTGCATGTATTACATTCATAAACATCTCTTCCATTTGATAATAGCTCAATCCCAAAGAAAGTGAAACTTAAAAAAGGGTTGTACGTTATTTCAATGTATCTATTGCCAAGGCCATGGATTGTTTCCAAAGAGCTCAAGTTGAAAGGATGTCAAAGCATATCAAATCATATAAAAAAATACACATGACTTTAAATTTATAAGTAGCAATTTGTGATGAATTACTCTACTTAAACATGCATAAGCCTACAAAGGGAAATTTAGTTGAACATATTTCAATTTATGAGTAAAAATATATTGAAAAATGAAATAGATAGAGTTGCATATTATTGATTTTTTTAATTGTGAAGTGAATGAATAAAATCAAAATAGAAAATTATTGTTTACTTCAAGCATATCGTGGGAGGCAAAGAAAGAGTTTTGGAGAGTTGCTCAAAAGATCAATACTTCTAAAAACATAAGACCTTCAAGCGTTCGTTCAAAGATTTGAGTAGTTTACCACCACATCACCCTTCTTTGATTTCAAAGGACTTTTTTTTTAAATCTTGGAGTTCACCTTGTAGGACCCCTCACATCTTATAAAGCAACAATAACCAATACAAAGGCCGCCACAGGACTAGAGACTCGGGACTCAAAGAAGAACACATGAGAAAGATCATGTTTGTATAGTCCATGCTTTCTTTACCCAATGACAACTTGAAGCTTCAAGTCATGGATGGTTGGATCTAAGAAAAGTGTCTTTTGATGCTTAATATATAAGGCATGTGAGGGTGAATTTGCTGAGTAGGTTACATGTGTGTGGTCCTTTCAACATGAGCCCTTCACCTGATACTCCTCGAATGTTAAAGACATGGATACTTGGGTATAAGAAGAGTTTCTTTGGGTGCTAGAGATATAAGGTGTCTTAGGGTGAACTAAAAAACTTTTTTCTAAGTGGGTGCTCCTTCCAATAGTAGTGATTTATAATGGAACTTAATCGAACTCATGTGATAGTTGAATGTGCTAGTAAGTTTGTCTAAAGGTTTCAAAAAGATCATATTTCGGGCTTAAAGTTTCAAACAAGAGTACCTTTGAGCTACAAGTGTCTAGGTCTTCATTTCATAAACATTTTGATCTTCAAGCCAGCTTTTCCTTGACAAGAACTTCAATCCATTGGACTTTTTGTTATTGTATGCTTATTACATCCACTCCATTGCCTCTTGGATTGAATAGAAATTGAATCTCAAAGGAAATGGAAGTGAAAAAGTTCGTATTCTATTTGAATGCTCCTAGTGAGAAGGTCATGGATACTTTCTAGGTAGCTCAACTTCAAAGTGTGCCATGCTGATCTTTGGGCCACAAGAAAGATAACCTGATCCTTTCTAGGTAGCTCAACTTCAAAGTGTGCCATGCTTACCTTTTGGCCACAAGAAAGATAACCTTTAAATCACATTTATGTGGACCTTTTGGACATATTTACTTAAAAATACTTTGGATCTATTAGCCATCATGTTTTTGTATGCCTTTAAACTATATGATACAAGAGGGTCCCATGAATGCTACATCCATTTTTTTTGCCAACAGAGTAATACATTCAACCCCAAAGGATGACCTTAACACCAATTTTCCTTCAAAGCATATCAAATCACATAGAAAAATACACATTACTATTAATTTATAATGTTTGATTTTGTGATTAATTACTTTGAACACATTCATAAAATTTAAGCTTTGAAAGGAATGAAATGCAATTGAAAATATTTTACATTATGAGTACAAATATATTGAAAAATCAAATAAATAGAATTTAATATTGTTGTAATGATTTTATGGGAAGTTAATGTATACAATGGAAATACAAAATCATTTTTTATACAAGCATATCGTAGGCGGCAAAGAACTTGACTTTTGGAGACTTGATCAAAACTTCAATAGTTTCCCATATATGATTCAAGTTGGCTTTCACATGAGGGATCCTTAAGGCAATCCATAGCATAACTTGCAAGTGATTTCTAAAGGCCTTTGTAAAATAAACGAGAAGAGCAAGACGGAGATAGAGGGAGAGAGAAAAGAAGTAGAGATGCATACATTTGCATGGGAGCCTTTAAACCTACATAATGATCATATGAGGCAATACTCTACAAAAGGTATATGTACAATAATCTAGGGGTAGGGTTACATGACTCTTACATCCCCAAAAATCTCCCACTTAAGGGTCAATTTGACCATAACTAGCAACATAAATAAATAATGATTTAGGACTATACAATAATGTACAGGAAGAGTCTATATCTCAACCCATACCAATCATCCTACACCAAATGCCTCAAACAAGGTCTATCCATGCACCTTAAACTGCTATGGATGCATATCAACAAGAGTCCAACTCACATCTGATTGATGCAAGAATTGATGAAGTACTTGCAAAGCTCCCACTTGCTTTATGCCTATGTCAATCTATGTCAATCATCAAACAATTGAAAACTCCAAGTGCAAATGCTAGACTAGCAACTACAATGTTTGGTCTATGGCATAACAACTCATACATCAGACTCCCATATACTGAGAGTTTAAACCTATGCTATTATGGCTAACCTAACCATGTTGGCCATTCCTATATTCAAGGCATCCAAAGCACTATCATGAAGACTAACATGTCTTGACATATCCACATCAACATATGGCATGATCAAATCCCATAATGACTGCATAACCATTGAATCCTCAACATCCAAATTAGATATCCTCTCAATCAAGGACATAGTTGTGCACCTTGAGAGGTATCCTGCTCTATCACACCTTGTGTATGATAAAAGCTATCCTTCTCTACCAAACCAAGTGTATCAACATGCTACACATGAGCGAAAACATCAGCATCAAGGTCAAACTAATGATCGAACTCTATTTGAGAATCATCACGATGCTCTATTGAAGCATCCACATAGTGTGTTCAATGTGAGAATCCACATGATCAACCAAACCATGCTCTACATAAGCATCATGAACATCCTAAGCATGCTTTACATGAACATTTGAATCTTTCCATACACATGCATCATACACACACATCAAGAATTTCAATAGATCTACATGTAGGTAGGAAAAATGGGACATGATGGGTCTTACAACTCACATAAGGGCGAACTCCCACCGAGACGAGATTGTCCCTCACATAGAGTATCTACAGTGGATAACTATGCACAATACTAGCATCTCTGACAAACATAAGTTATCCCAACTTCAAAGTGTGTAGAAACAAAGGAAAAAACAAGGAAAGTTTAGCTTAAGAAAAAAATAGATTTAGGAAAGATATTAGGACATTATAGGGATAAAGAAAGAATCTGGGAGTTTTAGTACACATAGCGAGCCTAAGATCTTGTCCATATTTGTGGGCTGCTTTGGACTTTGAGGATTAGATGTGTGCAAATACATTTATCCTTAGTTCATGCCTAAGTAAAACCCTCAACTTATTTTTATATACTATAAAAGGTTTTAAGGACTTAAATTCAAGACTCCATGTAAGTTTAAAAGTATCCAAAAGCCACAAATCATATTTTAACTCAAAATTCAAATAAGTGTCTAGAAAATTGATTGGAGTATTTGGTAGAATCTTCAACACTTACCAAGTAGGATCATGGGAAAAATCTTATATATACTTCACTGAAGAATTCACATATAGAAACTAAGATCTCATGCACTTAAAAAGTGTTTATTATGCTTATCTCATAGCCATATGTGTCCTCCAAAACCTCCAAGCATTGTACTTTACATATTAATACAAATGCTTGAAGTCTCATCATCATCTTGAGCCATTGCGTACTGTTGACTATCTATTATTCATGTCTACTAGCTTCTCGGAGTCATTGAAGTGAACCTATGATCTCATTCTCATCCAATGCATGGACTCTATGATTGTGTATATGCATTCTCTTCTTCCTAAAATGTCGAGATCACACATGTGACTTCTTAAGTATACTGCTCACAAACTAGGCACTTTAGATTTTGGTTTAGTTCAGTTACCATCCTATTAGAAGCTTTGCAAAATATTTTTTCTCAATTCATATCAGGTTAGGAGCACTAAACATTTTTTTTAGTACCTTCTTCCATAAATAGAATTTTTTCTCTTCATGCTCAAAATTTCAAATTAGTATGTATTGACACAAACTTTTGAGATCATTTCTCCAAAGTACTTTAGTTATATCTATGCATCATTTTACAAGCTTAGAAAGGTCTACTAGTGTTTCCAATCAAGAAATAGGTAGGTCTAGAGCAAGTTTTTGCAAAGTCCCTCTCATCTTTGTAGTCTTCCATCACCTCCTCATAATGGTATTAGAGAATCATCATAGTATATACATTATCGATGATGGTTTTCCTTCCTCAATTGAAAAAGTGGATCAAATTAACTACTCAATATGGTCTCTAAGGATGAAGGCATACCTACAAGGAAGAAATCTCTATGGAGACATCTCTAGAGATGAGTTGATGCCTATGCTAAGGACTAAAGGAAAACCAAATCAAGAAGAGCAAGAGAAGTTGAATACATCTTGTGAAAAAGATGCTTTTATAAGGTCATATATTTTAAACTTTATCTCTAATTTTCTACTTCCACACAATAGGGGATTTAAGACTTTACAAGAGACCTCGAATACACTTGAATCATTCTTTTTCAAGCACTAAGGCCAAGAAGAATTGATAATGGATGGAGTTCACCTCCCTCAAGAAGCAACCCAAGTAGTGTCACCAACGTTGTCACCAAGATAAATGACATAGCTGGCCAATTAGAAGGCATTGGAGAGATAATAGATTAAGAGAAAATAGTCAAGAAAGTCATCAATGGAGTCAAAGTATATGATGAGTGGCTTTGTTTAAAAAGTAAATTCAACTTGTATGTTCATTGGTTGAAGAAATTGAACGACCAATCAGTCTAGATTATTAACCTAGCTTACTTTTATTCTGAGGGGTGTAGGCCATCTCAAAAGGTGGTGGACCCAAAACTTTCAAACTTTTCTAGCATCGGATGATTTCTTTCCCACATGGTAAAGTGTGCTGCCACTCTATGTGAACCCACTATAAGCAAAACTTTTCATCTCTTTAAGTAGCTCTTTGAAGTTTTAAGATTTTTGTAGACTATTCACCTTTGAACACCAATACAAAAGGAACATGAAAATGTTCAATTATGGTACACAAACTCTATCAGAGTTGGAATTTGGGCACAAAAGGTTAACTCACATTTGATAGAGGACCTAGAAAAAAATTAGTAGAGATCAAAATGTACTTGGAATCCCAAATATCACAAAGCAACATATGATTTACAAATGGAGTGCATGCCAATCAAGTAAGTCTCATAGGAAAACTTTCACAAAAAATGGATACATACATGGAGACAACTTGGTCTTTTCCACACAGAAGTTTGGGCACAAAGCAAGGAATCATCTATCTCAAGGTCAAGTTATTATATGTCTTCATTGATGATTACGGTAGATGGGCTATACTCTAATTCATGAAGCATATAGATGAGGTTTGTTTTTATTTCAAGAAGTATATTTCACTTGTAGATAGTCAAACAAATAGAACATTAAAGAGGTTAAGTTCTGATGGACGAGGATTCTCCCACAAGATTGATTCTTTTTTACAAGAGAGAGGAATAAACAGAGAGATTACAACTAGATGTACACATGAGTGAAATGGTGTAGTAGAAAAGAGGAATATAACCATTATAGAAGCAATTAGGTCAATGCTTAATAAGAAGAATTTACCCAATTGTCTATGGGAAAAGGCAGTATCCATTGCCACGTACCTTATTAATAGATTGCCATCAAAATCTTTGGAATGAATGGCACCTTATGAAGCTTGGAATGAAAGAAGAACAAGATTGGAAGATTGGATCATTGTAGGATATTAGGATGCATTGCATATGCATGAGTATTTCAACTATCGAGAATTGGAAGATATACCAGATGGATGTCAAGAATGCTTTCTTGAACGGATGGATCTCAAAAGAGGTATACATGGATCAACCTTCTATTTTTCAAGACTCACAATATCTTGAGTATGTATGAAAATTTAGAAGAGCCCTATATGGGCTAAAGCAAGCTCCAAAATCTTAGGGATCATAGACTAGGTACTTACGTACAAGACAAATGATTTGTAGTGAGTAAGGTAGATCCTTCATTTTCCATTATCACGTGGAGAAGTCTCTGTGTAACATGTAATGATGTAAGATGCATAAGAAGAATCAAATGTCAAATGAAGGAAGAGTTCAAGATAAGTGATTTAGGGCAGCTAACATCCTTCCTTGGATTGAAAGTCATGTATATAGAGCATGGTATGTATCTCACTTAGAGAAAGTACATAAAAGAAATTCTTACAAACTTCAAGATGGAAAATGAGAATATTGTAGGCACACCCATGCAAGTGAATTCCAAAGTGAGTGCTCATCAAGGAGAACTCATTGAAGATGTGACATGATATCAAAGCCTACTTGGGAGTCTCAACTATGCTACTCTCATAAGAGTAGATAGCAGCTACAATGTGAGTGTTTTGAGTTAGTTTATGCACTCACCTTCGAGACCACACATGGAGGTAGCCAAATTAAGTATGTCAAGGGGACAATCAATGAAGGCTGATTCTACTCCTATACCTTTGATATTGATATCAAGATCTTCTCTAATGCAGATTGGGAAAGATTAAGAGATGATAGGATTACCTCTAGTTATCTTTCATTTGCACGTTTTAAACTCATTTCTCGATCATCGCCACCCATTGTTGCTCTATCATCTACAAAAGCTGAATATAGAGTCTTGGCTAATGCTACTCAAGAATCTATGTGGATTAAGACACTATATGTTGATTTAGGAATCAAGACCAACCCTTGATGCAAGGACAAAATTAGAACCCATTTTCTCAACTGATTTTTGTCTTGCATGATACCTTATCAAGAAAATTAAAAGAGATATTATGTTAATATTGTATATAAACAACACCATCTACTATATTTTCTCTACGAACAAATGCCTAGAATCTAGGATCTAGATTCGTGCTAGTGGAGGGTGTGGACACTCCCTTATGAAATGATCTCCTTGGCACCTAAAACATGGTCCTACGAGTGCAGAGTGCATAATGTAGAGGATTTGAACATGTGTGCAGAAAATGTGGATCAACTCTCTCACTACCCAAGGTGATGATGCACTAAGAAACTTGTGTTGAGCCTTCTTTCTTTGAGTTTGACATTGGCTAAGGCTTGATGCTTGGATCAATTAGATGTTGAACAAACTCCTAGCCACAAGAATGGGACCTAACAGAACAAAATGCTCGAAAATGTAAGATCTAATGGCTCTCAAGAGGATTACATTTTGGCATGTTGGCAACTTTGTTTGCTTTAATGACCCTAGGCATGGGCCATGGATCTGTCCTTAGAGATGAACAATATTGTAGGTTAATCAAGATCACACAAGAGTTGAATGTGTAGTTGAGGTCTAAATAGTTTTCAAGGAGCTCAAATCTCAAGGACACCATGATGGGCCTCCAAGTTGTGAACAAGAGTACCTTCGAGCTACAAGCCAATGGGTTTTCGTGTCTCATAGATGTTGGCCTTCCAACTATGTTTGTTGTGAAAACACTTTCAAACCAATGGGTCTTTGTGTTTTTTTAAAATTGGTTCTTTCAAATTTTACATTCATTACACGTCTCTTTGATTCAAAACTAAACCAACCTCAAAAGAAGTGAAACTTAAAAGAGCTATGTGTTATTTGATTGTGTCTTTTCCAAGGTCAATTATGCTTTCTAAGGAGCTCAACTTGAAATAATGTCATGTTGTACTTTTGGCCATAGAAAAGATAATCTTTAAATCACACAAACGTTGGCCTATTAGGCCGTCTTTACTTAGAAACCTTTAATGTTGTTTTATGTCTTTGCTCTATGTGATAGAAGGGGTCCATGAATACTACATTCATTTTATATATATATATATATATATATATGTATATATATGGAGGTTTGGCAAGCGCATACTCCCTTGGTTTTAACTTTGAAGGTACAATTGTACACATGAGTGGGCATAGTACTTGCAAAACCCCCTATACCTAACAAACCAGGAGTTAGCCAAGGTTACAACTAAATTACAACTAGTTTAAGTGACCAAAGCCATCACATGTCTAGCCTTGGGGTTGAACCTTGGACCTCCACCTCAAGAGGCCAAAGCCAAATCAATTCCCCTATGGGACATGGACACCAATAAAATAGTTATTCAACCCCACATGATACGCTTAACACTCAATTACTTAGAGTAGATTTCAACGACCAAAAAACCTTAAAAAAACACCCAATTACCTTCAAAGAATATGAAAAGTTATGGATAAATACACTTGATTTTAAACTTATAGTGATTAGCTTTATGATGAAACACTTTATTTTGATATTCAAAATATTCCAATTCATGAGTAGACATATGTTGCAACATGAAATAGATAGATTCATATATTTTTGAAATGTTTTTACGTGAAGTGATTGTGTGTGTATATGTATATATGTATGTATATATATATATATATATATATATAATTCAAGCATGTCAAAGGAGGCAAAGAACTTGAGTTTTGGAGAATTGGTCAGACGCTTAATGCTTGCCCAAACATGATGAAGGTCGACCTTCAAATGATATAACATTAAAGCCGATCCACAACATGGTTTGCAAGTGATTCTTTGATGAGCTTTTGGCTTCGGTTGTAATAGAATATTTAGTTAATCTTTTGTAAAAAATGAGTCCATGTAAAGTATTTAAGAAGATGAAATTTTTGTTCTATGTCTTTCTTGGTGATACATAATATATTTAAGGCCACCTAAAGTATTGCCCTTTTTAATTCTGAGACTGTGAGAAAATGTGATTTTGAGTTGTTCTATGTGATATGTTTTCCTTTTGACACACATAAATGAGCCTTTGAGTTGTTGCATGGCCCTTTTTGTTGATATAAATATTTCATGGATATGTGAGAAGGAACACCAACACATCCAGGAGCATTTATTTTTTTTAAAAATGGAGGTTCAGCCGAAGCCTACTCCCCCGGACTTTAACTTTGAAATTGCAACTGTACAAGTGAATGGGCATAGTACCCGCGGGACCCCCCGTATCCCACAAAGCAGGGGTTAGACAAGGTTACAACTGAATGAGACATGGTTACAACTGGGTTTAACTGGCCTAAGCCATAACATGTCCAGCCTGGGACTTGAACCCTGGACCTCCGCCTCAAGAGGCCAAAGCTCAACCAACTGTCCTACAGGACGTGGACTCCAGAAGCATTTATTGAAAAGCAAAACCTAAGGAGCATTTATTGAAAAGCTAAAAAGCATTGCTTCGTTTTGGCATACACTTCGATTGAATTCACGTGGAAAATAGAAAGTTCGTGCCTTTCAAATTGTACGGTTCGAGAAAGCGGGGAAGAGAAAGAGAGATATTGGAAAGGGAGGGAGACACGTGAAGAAAGAGAAAATAAACAAAGGTGTAGCTTGAGAGAAAACAGAGATTTGGGAAAGAGAGAACTAGTGAGGGAGAGATGGATTGAAGGAAAAGAGAGATTGAGTTATTTATCATAGCTATGAAATTCATATATATGCTCTATCGACGTTTTTTAACATGTGGAAGCTTGATTATTTCCCTTTGGTGATGCATGTAAAAGTTATACGGATCCCATGATCAAAAGGGCTAAAAGACTTGCCTTTCCTCATATGAAGACTATCATGAAGCATGGTTGAACAAAATTGGGGTGAGAGAGGCTCGAACTCTCGACCTCAGGATACCTCAGAGCTATGAGACCTACGCGCTAGCCAACTGCGCCACCACCCCTTGACGTTGAGATCCCGGAACAAATACTTTATATATTAAAAACTCTCTTTTTTAGCACGCTTTCACATTGGAAAATTGCAAGTGAGCAAAACCGAATGCATGAAAACAAGAACAAAGAGTAACAAGAAGATAAGTGATACAATAACTTCCACTATGAGAAGCTTTCAAGAGATTATCCAAAAACATCTAGAGATATCCAAGGTCAATAAATGAAGAATGGCCACGTTCAGAAAAGTATCCAAATGCCCATTGGCTTGAAGGTCCTTTCAAGGCAAAGACGGTTTGAAGGCCAACATGTTTATAAAAAGACGGCCGGGGGGCTTGTAGCTAGAACGTATTCTTGTTTGAAACTTGAAGGCCCACCTAGAAAAAAACTCTTTTAATTCACCCTAAGACATCTTCCATCTCTAGAACGTAAAGACACTTTTGTTATATCAAGCCATCCATGTCTTGAACCTTCAAGTAGTCATCGGGTGAAGGGAGCATGTTGGAAGCACCACTCACATAGAAAGCACTCAACGAATTCACCCTAAGCCGGCTTGTAGCGCCAAAAGACACTGTTCTTAGATCCATCCATCCATGAACTAAACCTTCAAGTAATCATTTGGGTGAACAAAGCATGGACTATGCAAACATGATCTCTCTCAAGTGCTCTTCTTTGTGCCTTGAGTCTCTAGTCTCGTGGTGGCCTTTGTGTCGGTTATTTCTTCCTTATAAGATATGAGGGATCTCGTGAACTCCAAGAGAAAAAGCTTCCCCTTGCACCATCAAGGGGGGGGGGGGTGATGTGGTAGTGCCATACTTGAATCTCTCAACAAAGGCTTAAATTTTAAGTCACACTTGCGACTTGATGTAATTATCTATTATGAATGAGGTGTTTAGTAGAATTTAGTATAAGCATTTACACTTTTAGTAGAAGCATTTACGATTTTAGTAGAATTTAGTAGAAACATTTAATAGAGATTAGTAGAAGCATTTATTAGAATTTAGTAGAAGCCTTTATAAATTGTAGTAGAATAAGGTGGTGACCAAGGCATAGACCTTGGCGTACCTTGTCATCCGAGTCATCAAAGTCAACTGTCGGTTGTGTGTGAGGGAGGACCTCAATGATCAAGGAAGACAGAGGTTCTCGATACTTCCCAAGGTCATCCATCCTAGTACAATTCTCCCTAGAGCTCGCTTAATTGGCAATATCTTGCCACTAAGCTACACTCTTGTGGTGTTTGAGGAAGGGGGAATACTAAGGTTCACATTACCTTGAACACATTTTGGGCCCTCAAAGCTTCGTTCTTTGCTTTCAAAGCTTGTTTTGAAGCATTTTTGGTGTGATTCTTAGAGCCATTTCGAAGTACTTTCATGCATAGTTATCTTTACACAGGTTCAAGAACATCGAGAAGAGTGTTGTTTGTATTTCTATGGAAATAAATATTATGCTTTGGGGTTGTTTTTTTTAGCCACACTAGTTAATCTACATGTTTCTTGAAAGGTTCATGGGAGTGGCCAGTGCAAGTTTATGCAATTTTTTGAGCATAAAGAACAGAGTTGACAAACTCTTGCAAGTGTTGTTGGTTAGTTTGGGCTGTAAATTCAGCCCTCTAATGCCATTGGTCAACTCTTGCAAGTGTTGTTGGTTAGTTTGGGCTGTAAATTCAGCCCTCTAATGCCATTCTACTACATATATTGAGCTCATATACACTATGCACACTTTTGTTGATATCACTCATGTGCATCCATGTGGTCATTCATATAGCAATTATGTTTTGCATAAAGCCTTTGACATTGATGAAGAGGGTCATGGTGAGACATAACTAGAAGACACCCAGATGTTGGGGTCTCTTTGATGATGCATGTGTAAGACTTATCCAACCTTGCCATAGGAGATGCATGCTAGTTATTCATAGGTGCTCGATAAGCCTAGTTGGCTTCTTTTGGTTAAGAGGTTATATGCAGTGGAGTCAGTGATTTACTATGCACCCTGTTGATATGGATGATGATGATTGGGATGAGTTGGATGAAATGGCTAGGTCTAGAAATGGTAGATAATGTTTACTTTACAATATTGGACTGTGAAAGTGTAGATTAGCTTTGAAGGAAGTTATGCAATATGTATGAAAAAGAAACGACATCAAATAAAGTGTATCTGATGAGAACGTTATATGACCTTCACATGAAGGAGAGAGATAGGTTTGCTACTCATGAAAATGATTTTGATACTATTTTCTTAGTTAGATGCTCAAAAAATGGAGATGGATAATGAAATGAAAGAAATCTTGTTGTTATGCACCTTGCCATCATCATGGGATATGCTTTGCACAACTATTAGCAATAGTGCACCGTGCACCAAAGTCTCTTGGTACTGTGAGACTTGGTTACTCTTACCATTGTGAAGTTGTTGGGATTGGATATGTGTTTGTGCAGCTCATTGATGGTTCAAAATTTACTATGCATCATGTGCGTCATGTACCTCAGCTATCACATATTTTGATGTTAGTTGGTCAACTTGATGACCTTGGTTACAAGGTAGTTTTCTATGCTAAACCCTTTTGCTATATGGTTATTGCAAAAGGAAGCAAAGTTGGCTCAATATATCCTTTCTTTGTATCACAAAAAGAACACCTGTTAGCTGTTATTGAACAACCTATGTCTTGTATTTGCCATGGCTATTTGAGCCACATATCTTGTACTGGAATGAAAAATCATTCTCATGTTGGCTACTTACTTATGTTATATTTCTTTTTCTTTTTTCATTTTGTGAGCATTGTCGATATGGAAAGCAAACTAGGAATGTGCATAAGATGCAGATTGACTCTTCAATTTAGCTTTTAGATCTCATTCATGCAGATTTGTGTGGTCCTATGCCCACAAGGTCATTAGGTAGTTCTCTTTACTTTGTCACTTTCATAGATGATGGTACTAGAAAAGTTTGGGTATATCCTATCGAATTGAGATATGAGGTATTCAATAGTTTTTGAAAATGGATTGCTTCCATTGAGACTGAAAAAAGAACTAAGCTTAAGGATTTACATTTAGATAACGGGGATGAGTATACCTCACATTAATTCAACTTTTTCTATCAGTATCGAGGAATTTGTAGAGAGTTTACAACTCCTTATACTCCAATATAGAATAGTGTAGCTGAAAGGATGAATAGAACTACTTAGGATAGAGAAGTTTCTATGCTGCATCATGTAGACTTTTCACAAGGCTTTTGTGCAGAAGTAGTATTGATTGCAATTCATGTGATTAATGTTTCACCTAGTACTGCCAAAGATCTGAAAGTGGCACAAGAGTTATGGACAAGCAAGCCACCATATTATGATCGTCTTTGAGTTTTCAGTGTGAAGCATGTGTTCATATACCCAAGAATCTTAGAAAAAATCTGGACCATAAGTCAAAGAAATACATGTTTCTTGGATATGGTTGATGTTGGAAAGTGAATTTTATGAAAAAAATAAAAAATCTTGTAATTTATTAGAATAAAAAATTCTGAATGTTGTTAAAAAGAGGAAGATTCTTCCTCATTACTCAATGTAATGTATATATGTTTTGTAGAATTTTTAGAGCTCTCAAAACAATAGATTCTTTGAGTAGAAACTTTGAAGGACCTATTTTAAGTGTGAAAGGGGACACTTAAAAAGGTATATAAGTCAAGTATGACTCATTTGTAAGGATATTTTATGTTTTTTGCAATCAATGAGAATTTGAGAGCTCATCCTTCTTCTAAATCTCATTATCAAGCTTTAATGATGATTTCAAGTGGATTTTTTGAGTGGTTTTCATGGAATTATCTTCGTGATCAATAAATCTTTGAGTGTTTCATGATTTCATAAGTCTATTCCTATATTTTAAGTTCCATTCTCCCTTCAAAGTATTGTTTCTTCATGATTGTGTGAATCCATTAGAATCGTGATTCTCTCATCATAGGGGTATAGGTACTGAAAGTTCAATTTGATTTTACCAATGTCTTTATTATGAAAAATAGCACACTTTTGGCAGAAGAAACACTGAAAAATCTTACTTCTAACTCATTTTACAATAATTATGAGAACTACCAATAAATTTGTGAAAACTATGATAATACTCATCTTATGATGATAAATCTTGGATTCCACTGATAAAAAAGGCGCTAGGGTCTTATCATACTTCCCCGATTGACAATTTAAGTGTTTGAGGTTATTGGTCCTTTATGCTATGATGATTGGAGAGGACAACTCCAAATAACAATAAACATTTTTTGGCACCATTGACAGGGAACATTGAAACAAAGCTTTGGACCTTGCTGGATCTTCCAAGTTGATGGTAACAAATACTTGTTCAAAATACATTTGAATCAGCAAGTGTAACAAGATGAAAAGATGAGTTTGTTCAATCTTATAAAAAGAGATTTCTTTATTCATCTTGTTGAGAAAGTAGTTTAAGAGATGTATGTTGTCCTCTAAATTCCATATATGAGATGATAATCTTCTATCATAAGCTTTTTAGCTTCATTTTCTAGAAAACCCTATACAAGCTATTTTTATTTGTTTGGGAAAATAAGAAAAATAAAGCATTTGAAGCTGTCATGACCAAATGTAAACATCATTGGACAATCAATAATGAGAGTAAGAAAGGCAAAGGTGTCGAAAAATTAAACAAAGAAATTGAAGAGACTTTTTGTTAACCTAAAAAAATCATTTCTTTGAGAATAATCAAAACCTATTTTGATTTGCAAGAAAAGAGGGAAGAAGGAGCACCATTGGACCTCAAATCAAGGCACACCATCAAAAATATCGATATAAAATGCAAATACAAGGGTAAATTCAAAGAACATGATTTTTTCTAGAGAATCGCGATTCTCTGTGGAAGGTAAGGATCACCAAAAAAAATGCAAAATTGTAAAATTTTTAGTGGAAAGAGGTAAGGAGTATCAAAACTCAATCCAAGCTCAAATTCACTTTTTCATCCAAAAGTTTGGAAATCGCGATTGTGGGAAGATAGTATAAAAAGAGGACCTATAAAAAATATGTTCATTTTGAGAAAGTGTGAGTGAGAGAGTGAGCTCAAAATTGTGATTCTCAGAGCAAAGAGCAAAGATTTCAAGTTTCAACATTTTTTCTTGCAACCAAAGTGAAGGCAAACTTCTTTACAACTCATATTGGAATGTTTAGAAATTTTAGATAATCAATAAAGACAACATCGCGATTTTCTGTTTCTAATGTTTCAATGAGGAAAAAATATTTTTTGCTTGATTTCCTTTATTTCATGGCATTAAAATAGAAAGGCGCTTGTAATGCATACAAAAAAATCACAAAAAAATCATAATTTTTTTCACTAAAAATCATCACAAAATCACGA
Organism: Ceratopteris richardii; assembly: GCA_020310875.1. Classification (NCBI taxonomy): domain Eukaryota; kingdom Viridiplantae; phylum Streptophyta; class Polypodiopsida; order Polypodiales; family Pteridaceae; genus Ceratopteris; species Ceratopteris richardii. The sequence goes on along the minus strand of CM035427.1, from coordinate 161,811,785 downwards.
TTCTATGAAAAGAATAAAAAACATGATTCACAATAGAATTCTACAGCGAAGGCACATCTTTGAAATCCATGCTCTCATGCCTCAAATATTGTTACTCTAAATAATTTGACAAGAATGGGAGTTCATTGACCAAAAAAGAGAGAGATGTGGAGATATATGTATCTCAATGTGAAAAATGTAAGAATAAACTGAGAAATGAACCAATAAACTTGTTTTGGTTTCAAGAAAATCCTAAATTGATTAATCATATTGTGGAGTATTTAAAACAAGAACCTCACAAGGAAATAATGAAGATGGATTCAAACACAAGAAACATACAAGAGATGAGTAAGGAATTTGTACTTATAAATGATCGACTATACAAGAGAGGAATGGATGGATATCTAAGAATGTGTGTTCCAAAAGAAAAATATTTTGAGATGTTGGAATTGACTCACTCATGTCTAGGAGGAGGTCACTTTCAAGTGAGAGAACTGCTAAGTTAATAGTATATTAAGGATTTTGGTGGCCTACTCTATTCCAACATGCTAAGGTGTATGCACAAAGATGTGATATTTGCCAAAGAACCAAACCACCAATTATGATGGATGATATCCCTCTTAAACTTTTGATATTTGGTAGAGTATTTAGCAAATGGGGATTCAACTTCTAACAAAATGGGTTGAAGCAAAATCTACTATAAAAAATGATGCTCAAACAATATCCTTGTATGAACATATAATCACTAGATATGGATTGCCAATAGAATTGGTAAGTGATAGAGGGACTCATTTCTTGAATCAAGTAATTAAATCATTGACACAACAATACATGATAATACACAAGAAATACATACCCTATCATCCCTAAGCGAATGGTTTAGCTAAAAGTACAAATAAAGTGTTATGCATTGTACTTTCCAAACTAGTGAATAATAACTTGCTTCTTTGGCTCTACTATGAGCTGAATTTGGAGACAACGAATGACTCCCCCTCCATATTGAACATTCTTCATTTGATGTAGATGTGGACATGAAACCTTTATGCTTGATTGTTGAACTTCTCTTTGATTTGTTCCTGCATAATTATCACAATCTTCTTCAAGAATCTTTTCCTTTCCTTTATCTTCATACCATGGTCTTAGTTCATCAAAGACCACATCTTGCGGGACTCGTACTTCCTTTGTTCTAGGGTGGTAACACTTGTATCCTTTTTGCTCCATCGAGTAGCCAATGAAAATGCATTTTTTTGACCTTGGTTCCATCTTTGTTCTAACTTCTTGTGGAATGTGAACAAAGCAAACACATCCAAACATTTTGAGGTGTGTAAGGTCAGATTTCTTATTGGAGTATGCCTCCTTTGGAGTCAAGTGATGTATTCCCGATGTTATGCACCTATTCATCAAGTAAATGGTGGTTGTGGTAGTTCCAGCCCAATAGTACAATGGTACCTTCATCTCATTGCGCATGCATCTTGCAATTTCAGCAATTTGCTTATTTTTCCTCTCAGCTACTCGATTTTGTTGTGGCATATACCTACAAGTAAACTGCCTTTTGATCCCATTCTCTTGTAGAAAATCTAAAAATTCTTTGGAGAAGTATTCTCCTCCACCATTGGACCTTAAGGTTTTGATAGACCTTGCTGTTTCTTTTTCAACTTCAACTTTGAATCTTTTGAATATAGAAAAAACCTCTAATTTTTGCTTCATACAAAAAAACCATACCTTTCTTGAGTGATCATCAATGAAGATGACAAAAAATCTATTACCAGCCATTGATGCCTTTGTGTTGGTCCCCATACATTCGTATCTATCAATTCCAAGACATTTGGGGCCACATAATTGCTCCTCTTGAATGGCTACCTTGTTGGCAAGCTTCACATAACTCATGTAGTCCAATGCTATTAAATTTTGGAAGACCTCTTACCACTTCATGTTTGCTCATGTCCTTCAGCTTTGGAATGTTGATGTGTCCTATTCTTTTGTGCCATAATTCTAGCTCTGAAATCTTCTTGTTCCCACATTGAATGTACATGACCTTTCCATGTGGATGTTGGACGTCCAAAGTGAACATCCTTCCTTCTCTCCTACCTCAAGCAATGACCTTGAAGCCTTCCTTTGGATTCTTTATGAAGCACCCATTCTCATTGAATATGACATGATAATCCTTCTCTACCCCTTTTCCCACTGAAATCAAGTTCTTTGAAATTGTAGGAACATGAAGAACATTAGATAGTACCTTTGCTCTGCTTGTGTCTCCATGCCTTATATCTCTAATCCCTCGAATAGTCATATTGTCCTTTGCTCTTGAATTTGTGAAGCTCCCCCTTGTTTTGTAGCTCCTCTTTTGCTTTGCTTTAACTCCAACTTTGTTGATGAAGCGTCAGCACCAAGTTTGCTCTGATACCAAGTCCTATGTGCAACAAAAACGTGTAGTGAACCCTTGAATGTCCACCACTTGGACAAATAGCTGCACCTTAGATAGCTTGATTCTCTCAATACAAACTCAAATGGACTTGTCCCTTTGGTCAGTCAAAGTAGACAAAGAGAGCTTTCATAACAAGCTATAAATGACTTAATTTGGACACGTTTTGATTAGGAAATGCAACCAGCGAAGATGAACTACCTGTCCACATAAGTATGTTGAAGAATTGAACTTCACTCTTGGACTGATAACTCCCTAGATATATACCTACCAACTTGCTGTCACTCAAGTGCAAAAGCCATTGCCACATTGGGTGGGGCAGCTCTATGATTATGCAAATCCCATCCCACAGTCATTTGAATAGGTTGCAGATGGTCCAAGGTGATCATAGAGAATAGAGGAACAGAGAAAACCAAAGGCCCATATTGCAAACTCACCACTTATGGCTAACATTCTTGATGAACACGCAAGGGAGCTGACCAGTATGGAAGAAGGACTCCAAGATCAGAATTGGAAAAGTGCTATGCAAATAGAATACAACAATATCATGAAGAATGGAACTTGGGAGTTAGTGAAGTGACCTTAGAAGAGGAAGGTCATCAGCACCAAGTGGATCTGGAAGCTAAAATACACGGCCGATGGTACTTTGGAGAAGTACAAGGCTAGACTTGTTGCACATCATTATTCCTAAGTCAAAAGCATTGATTTTGGTGAATCGTTTGCCCCAAGAGCAAGGATAACTACTATTCAGCCAGTACGAGCTTTGGTTGCACATAAACAATGGGTAGTATACCACATGGATGTCAAATCAGCATTCTTGAATGGAGACCTGAAGGAGGAGGTATATGTGTCTCAATCACCAGGGTTTGAGGCATCCCATTCAGAGAACAAAGTATGTAAGCTAAAAAAGGCATTATATGTGCAGAAACAAGCCTTGAGAGCATGATACCAATGGATAGATAGGTAAGGTAATTATTATACTTTTATGTTTAATATATAAGAATATTTGGTATCTTTTCTTTACAATTTAATTTCTTTATAATTTAATTTATGATTGATAATATGTGGATTACATCAAAAGAGATTGAAAAAGACTTGATCCCACAAAAGAAACGTGAATACTGGGAGATACTATGTCTGATAGAGAAAGAGCTTCCAATATCATTTTTTGATATTTAGGTTCATTTATTGATCCCTCTTGTGGATGAAATAGAGGTTGTTGAAGTTTCAAACACTCAATGGATGTTTTGGGTCAAGCGACTTATGGGCATATTAAAAGGTTATGTGCAACAAAGAGAAAAACCAGAAGGATCTATGACAAAGGGATGGATGCTTGAGGAGTGCATGTACTATGTTAGTGAATACCTTGAAAGAGTTCATGAAGAAGCTCCATGTGCATGGACTAATGAGTCTTCTTCAAAATTGATAGATGAGGTATTATCAGGTAAGTGAGTTCCATTTCAACATATGTCTACTTTTATTGCATATAATAGCAAATGTATGCAAGCACTCATTAATGAGTATGAACAGGAACTTCAAAATCTCTTAAAAGATTGAGATACAAAATATATAAATGAAATCTCAATAGAAATGGGAATACACATATATCTTCTTTCACAAATCGGCTCTATAATTATATGCAAGGAATCAACGCAAATAATGAATGAATCTCAAATGAGCATAGGGAGTTAATGATACATTGTGGAAGAAAGGTAATCTAATTGTACTAATATTTTTTGCACATATATGTATATTAGTTTCTCTTCTAATAATTTAGTTTTTATTGCATGCCCAAATATTCACTAATATGTGGGCTTATGTACAACATATTAGAATCAAAGTTATTGATTCTTTGCATAAAAGATAGGATTTTAGCATTGTTTCTTCATTCAAGCATTTATCACGTGCTAATTTCAAAAGATATGAACCTTATAGATAGCCAACTTAGCTATGTAGGAACCATTGTTGGTATCTACAAAATATTGTTTTGTATCTTCAAAGAAGTAAAAAGAATTATATGTTTTATAATAAAGTTTATGATTTTTTTAAGCACATAATAATGAAATTTTGTCTTTTTATATTTTGATAGGTTATTTTGAAGGTTGATTGGTTTTGAGCTGAGTATAAAGGTAATAATTCCACATTGAGAAGGGAATTATCTAGGTTTTGGGCAATTGAATCTTGAAAAATAAAGCAATTAACAATAGAATCGTATATTCTTCCTAGGCATAATGAACAAGCATTTTTTTATTAAAACCCTGATGCTCATCCTTGGTGGCAAACATGGGATATCCATGTGGAAGAGGTGTGAACCACCTCTTAGTCAGATTGAGATATGTACTAATTCCTTTCAGATTCTAAAGCTAAAAATCTTATCAATATTGATACACCTTTAGGTGATATCAACCATTGGACTTAAGTACCATTACCAGTGGTTTGGAACTTCTGGGAAACTACTTGTTGTATAACATGTTTGAAAATTTTCATACTCACTACTAGGGAGAATGTTATTCTTCAAGGACTGGAGATTCATTCTAGGAGATCAAATAACTTGAGCAAATGATACATATTGGAATCTTTTGCAATGCTAGAACGATATTTGAAAGAAATTCTTAGACTTTCAAACAATATCCATAAGCTTTACTGATTTAGTTGTGTTCATTTCTTGATTATCAAACTAGAGGATAAATATCACCTTTAGGATATGGTTTCTCATTCCACTATGAAATTTTGACTTGAACTTTTATTTATGTGATATTGATTCCTGTTCCTGAGTTTGAAACAAAAATTATTATGATTGGTCAAGCATCTTCTGGTGATTGATCCAATATACAATAATGCTAATATGAACACATAATTTTGAACTTTATAGCTTATTTAGGGAAATTTCATGGATTAAAGATCCATTTCTTGGAACTTTGTATTCATAAATGAAAAGTTCACAATTTCATTCATGTCTTTAGGAACTTATCTCATTTTCTAAAGATCGCTTGCTTAGGTTTCCTCTTGAAGCTTCAATTAGCTTAAATGAAACCAAAAATTAACCCTCTAATCCTTCTTAAAGGAAGAGTTCTTTCAAGTTTCTATGTTTGCTTAGCAAGTTGCATCATTATCAAAGATGCAATCATGGAACCTATCATCCACTTATTGAAGTTCAAAGATCAATTGTTGCTAACATTTAATCACTTCTCTGATTTTCATCACTCCTTAGGAAGAATTCAAAGTGAAAACTATAAAAATTCTATGGTTTTTACAAATTTGGAACATCTCAAGTATCTTTTGAACTTTAAAAGTTCAATTAGTTTAATTTCCATTTGAATTTATTTGATTGCTATCATGTCTTGGGATAGAATCAAATAAAAACATTCCAAATCATCCTACTTGGATGCATGAATTTTTACATCCAAGCTTGTCGTTAGGATTCTCTAAGTTTTCTTGGACCTAAAGTTATTATGGAAATTTTCAAGTAGCCCTATTTTCTTGCCATTCAGATGAAAAAGAAAATTGAATGCTTGACTTTCAGCAGATCTACTTTCCCTAATCAAGACCCCTAAAATGTGATACCTAAGTATCACTTTTGAGAAAATTTGAACTAGCTACTTGAGTTGCATAGCAGCTAAGAGCTTTGCAACTAACTAGTTTGCCATTAACCCTAACTATCTAACTTGAGTTAGAAAAAGTAGGTAATGATTAAGAAAGTACATTTGTTCAACTATTTAACAAAAAATCAGCAAAAGACTATGCTTCCTCATATGCCAATGCATGTCCTTGCATGCAAATGCATGTGAGTGCATTCATGTGTTTGCATGTTTTTTTTCTTTTCATGCACCACACTTAAATCAAGCAGTTCTTGAGCTTGCTATGCATGCATCCAGGCATCCATGCACAAACAATCTACTTATTACCTTTCAAAAAGATATAAACATACATGTGCATAAACTTGAGTGCATCTTATACCTTTTCAAAGCAAGAAGAAAATGTGTGTTGCATGAAAGCACTCTTTTGAAAGGAGAAATACACCAACAATCATTCTTTTTTGGGCATGAACTTTTAGATGCATGCAAGTGTTTCATGTATTTCCCAATACTTCTATGTCCGTTTAGCTTTCATTGGATTTATAGCATTTGCATAATCATTATAAAAAATGAAGACTACTACCATGCTTCAATAATATTTAGATGCAAGCTACATGAAAGCAATGAATAAATCAAGTATTGAAATGAAAACATCAACTTAGAACATACTTATCTCGAGATCAAGCTACATCCTTACATTGATCCTTGGGAATAGGCATTCTCCATCCTCATTAGCTTCATAAATCTCAAAGCATATCTTTCACAAAGCTTAGCCATCCAACATCGAGTGCTTGTAGAAGATTTATCCTTCATGGCTTCTAGTTAGTGTGAAATTCTCAATTTGAAAGGAGATGTAGAGAAAATCCATCTTCCTTTGTGAGAGACTAGAAAGGTAAATCTCAAGCTGATGTCCATGGAGACTTATGGATAGTTGAGTGTAAACACTACATACAAGCTCAACTTGAAACTCCATAGAAGGTGAGAATTTGTACTATCCTTGATAGAGCATGGGACTTCATTTCATATCAAACTCTAAAACTCACTCACCATAAGGACACAAGTTTGGAACATAGTACTTTCTCCTTGGGCACGTGTGTTCTTCCATTCTGCTCTACAACACATACATAAAATATCTTTTTGTTTCTATAGAGAAAGTACTAATGTATATGCAAAAATAGAGGGTCTATTGATATCATGGACGGGGTAGTGCATTGCAATTGAACTATCTTATTTCGATTCGATCATCACCCGCATCAATTAGTTTGCTCTAATTTGGCACAATTATTGAGTTGGGAGGTTAGCATGCTCGTGGTTACGTTGAAATCTTTGTAACTTCTTGATGGTGGGATTGTTTTTTGCTCGTGCATGATAGCCTAAGTTAGCAACTTCGTGGCTACGTCGAAATCTATGAGGAAGCCTAGCTTTTGGGATCGATTCCCGGCCTTCATAGTTCTTTTGCCTCTGGCACGAATAGAATGATAAATCTCTAAAGCTACTTGGTCTCAGAATAAACTTCCCCGCCTCTGGCGGTGAACGATTAATTTGAACAAGCAAATATTTTCATCTAGCGATAGTTGCTCTCATGGTTAGAGAAAGATCCTAGTCCTAAAAGGTGATAGGTTCAACCCCCATGAGCAGTTTATATAGTATTCATGCATATCTGAAATTCAATTATCTTTTTGCTTTTGAAATTCGAAGAGAAATGGATAAGAGTATTCACATGGCATGGTGAAAATAATCTCCCTCAAAAACATAAAACAAACTATGAGAGTATTCTTAAGAAGATATCCATGAAAAAAACTTGGATGTTCAATACCAAAGAAGATGATGATGCAAAGTGCAAGGTTTCCATGAAAGCTTGCCTAGCTCTGACACCAATGTAAGAAACTCGCAAATTATGACCACCTCGTGCTAGAGAGATGACTCTCCTCCCAACTTGCAAATTACAACCACCACATGCTAGAGAGATGAATCTCCTCCTAACCTTATGCCTGTATATATAGCTGCTCGAATCAATGAGGACCACAAATGTAACTAGAGTCCACAAGTGCATGTGCAATCTCCTCCACTCCTTTAATATCTTCCACTAGAGTCTACTAGTGGTTAGTACCTTCTACTAGATTCCACTAGTGGTTGGTGTACTTGCCACTCGAGTTAAGTCTCCCTCGACTCAAGTTAACTCATGTCAACTTGATTTAGAAGGCTCTAAAGCTCCTTGGGCAAAACTCTCTCCCCATGCAAGCCATGGGGATCGAACCCAAGACCTCCTCCTTCACAACCTTGAGACTTTAGCCACTAGGTTAAGTGGATTACTTGTTTAACAGAGCATATGAACTTATGCTTAAGTCTAGTCTCAAGCTCTTTGGCCATACACGAGTGACCAAATGGTGTCCGATTTTAGATCTATCTGAATTGATTGGACCCTTAGATTATAGACTTAGTTTATTACAATTCTCTTTGCTTGAAATCTCATATGCAATTCATCTGAGTTAGATCTTAGTATCCTTATAATTTAATCAATTTGGATGTGTATGCACACGGTACAACGCATTTGAAATTGATGGGATATCATTTTCAAGAAAATAATGTTAGTTTGTTAAAGATTTTTGTGGACTCTTATTCTACACTGCACTAGGAAAGCATCCCATCCTCACAAAAAAAGGTCAATTTTTTCTTAGAAATTAGGGAACTTGCATTGATGTTGCATGGGAAGTAATTTGCTATAGAGGCATTGCAATTTCCCACTAGCCATTGTGATTGCTCATGGGCCATGATGAGGGCCTATCGCATATGGGAAATCATGTTGAGATTTGTGCCATCATATCAATTGTAAAGCCATCACCATTACTTCACAACCACCACAAATTTTCTAGGCCAATCAGTACTAGGATTGTGAATCAACAGAATTACATTTTTTTAATAAATTGTGATTCCTCTAGGGCACTTGCCATTGGGCCATTGTCATTATGATTGAGAAATTGTGAGAGCGAAGAACATGGTGAGGGCTCTACAGGAATCTTGATTGCTCTCTATCCATTGGTGTTACTCTCCCATGAGTGCCCGAACATAATGAGGGTTCTCCAAGCATCATGATTGCTCACCTGAGAAAGGAAAGGCTATGATGAAATCACATAATCAAGTAAATCGTGTCTTTTGTGAAAATTGCTTGAAATTTTTAGCATTTATGTAATCCATGAACATTTTTCTACAAAGCTTTGGAATCAAAATTCAAATGCAATGCATGAAAAATGAAGATCTAACAAATTACGGTTTTCAAAGGTTGCATCACCTCGCCAAGGACTTCTAGGGGACTTCAAAGCATTTGATTCCACTCATATTGTCCATTTGAAGCTAGAAGAATAAAATCCACTTGAACTGGGTACTTAAGACATAGAGAATAAAGATTGGACACTCAATCCCCTAATAACTTGATAAATAAAGAACTAGGATGCAAATGAAGTGAAAATTGACATATGCAATTAAGATCAAAATGTACACTAGGGTTGCATACTAAATCACAAAGCTGAAGGAGAGTGTGACTCAATTATCTCCTAGAACACTCATTTTTAATGATTCTAGTGAATCAAGGTTTCATTATGAAGTTGTGGCATGTTCTAGTTTAGTATAGACCTAGTGGAGCTTCATTTGATATTTTTCTTTACCATTTTAGAGAAATAATCAATTTTCTACATTAGGATATAGTCATACACACATATACACACATACAAACATCCATACACATAAATACACATACACACATATTCATACACACACATATACACATACACATACATACACATATACACACAAACACTCACATGCATACACACATATACACACGCATACAGACACATACACATACACACACATATATACATGCACATAAAAACACACACATACGCATAGGCACATACATACACTCATGTGCATACATACACACACATAAAAGACACACATATACACACACATACATACACATGCATACACACATATACACATACACACACATACACACATATATACGGACACACACATAGACACACACATATACACACACATATACTCACATGCATACACACACATACATATATACACACACATACGCTCACATATACACATACATATGCATGCATACACACACATATACACATATATACATACACACACATAGACACACACACATACACATATACACACACATACACTCACATGCATACATACACACACATGCATAGAGACACACACATGCATACACATGCATATGCATGAATGCATACACTCATGTATATGCATACATACATACATACACAAATGCATACACACACATATACACTTACATACACATGCATAGACACACATATACACACATACACATACACACATACACATACACACGGATATACATACACACATAGACACACACACATACACATATACACACACATATACAAAATGCATGTATATAGATGCATCTGCATACATATAAACACACATGCATGCACACATATACACATACAAACACATATGCATACACACACATACATACACATACATATATACACACACATATAGTCACATACACACATATACATACACATGCACACACACACACAAACACATACACATACACACACATACACATACACACACATACACACATATACACACACATACACATACACATACACACACATATACACACATACACATACACATACACATACACATACACATACACATACACATACACATACATACATACATACACACATATACACATACACACACATACACATACACACACATATACATACACACGTAGACACACACACATACACATATATACACACACATATACACTCACATGCATATGAAATGCATGTGTACACATCCATATGCATACATACATACACACATATACACATATACACATACACAAACATATGCATACACACACATGCACATACAAACACATGCACATACACACACATACAATCACATACACATATACATACACATGCATACACACACATACACATACACACATATATATACACACATAGACACACACACATAGACACACACACACATGTACAAATACACACACATGTACAAATACATACACATGTACAAATACATACACATGTACATACACACAGACATACATACACACATGCATACACACATGCATACACACACATACACATATACACACATGCATATACACACATGCCTATACACACATACATATACAAACATACACATATACACACACAAACACACATACACATACATACAAATACATACACATATACATACACATATACATACACACACATAGACACAGACATACACTCACATGCATACATACACACACATGCATACACATGCATATGCATACATACATTCACACACATATACATACACACACATAGA
>CM035427.1:161642873-161795373 GCA_020310875.1 Ceratopteris richardii | reverse complement strand
CCGATCATAGTCTCAGAACCACATAAAATTTGGTGTGCATACTCAAGGTGATTAGGCAATCAAAACCAATTCATTTTGTGTGCCGAAATAGTGATCTGAGCTTGTTTCAACCTCAGAATGAACTATCATAGCGCTTGTGCAGACTATTTCATATTTTTGTACCAAAGATATATATAGGTTTTGGTTTGCCAGTATAAGCAACTCAAAGTCTTCTACACGTTTAGTAGAACTCATCAGGCTAGTTTTGTTCAACTTTTTTTGATATAGCCATTTTTTTGCATCAGGGTATTTTAGTCAATGGCCATGGCTAAAAGCAGTGATGTATTCTGTATGTTGGCTGTTAAGGATAAGTTGGAAGGTACCATTGTGGGCTTATATGATGCGACATGTATTGGTTGCAAAAGGACTTTGGAACATTGTGCAGGATGTTGTCCTATTACACCTGCAAATACAGGTATTGACGCTGATGCAGATGGTGTTGAAGATGCTGATATTCTTCAGATTCCTGTTCGCGGTGCGATTTCTGTTGCACCTACTGTAGAGAAAATTTGTTGGGATGACAGAGATGCTCAGGCACATGCATTGATAGTCTTATATGCCAAACATGCCATTAATCCTCACATTCACTCTTGCAAAATAGCTAAGGATGCTTGGGATACACTTACCACATTGTACTAGGCTAGGAATGAGGCGCGTGTTGCTTACTACCAAAAACAGTTGGAGAGTGAGCATATGAATGAAGTTGATTCTATGGATAGTTTTCTAACAAAGATCAAAGACTTGAAGGAACAATTGATTTCTTCGGATGAAGTTATACTAGATAGCTCACTTTTGTAGACCATTCTGAATGGTCTTCTTGATTCATATCAGAGTTTTGCTTGTACTCTTCATTTGATGATGAAAGCCAATCCAAATGCCTTATCATTTGAGGAATTAGTCTCTGTTTTGTTGTAGGAAGATTAGTCTAGGCAGAACATGTCCATTATGCATGTTGTAGATCAAGCTTTTCTGGCTAGTCAAAAGGGCAAAGGTAAATGGATCTCATCTATTAGTAAGCAGAAATCTGCAAATGCTGCACATTTGAAGAAGGAAGATAAAGATGAGAAGAAATCAGAAAAGCAGAAATTCTTTTTTAAGTATTGTAAAGTAAATGATCATGTCATAAAGAACTGTCCAAAACTAGCTACAAAAGAGGCAAAGAAAAAAGAGGCTAGAATGGTTGTTGCAGAGGCCTCTACACCTAAAACAGAGTCTGCTAATCTTGTGTAGATAGAAGAATGGGTGTTTTATATTGTTTGTAGTTTTGACCCATCTTCTCCTGAATAGTGTGTGTCTGCAGTAGACCTTGATGTTTGGTACTTTGATAGTGGGGCAACCAAACATATTATCTGGCAGCACAGTTTCTTCACTTCACTCGAGCCTGCCCCTACAGGGAATATTGTCACATGTGCCAATAACTCCTCTTATCCTATCATGGGAGTTGGTAAGATCATTTTGACTACTACTGATGGTAGTTCTTTCACTTTGTCGGATTCTTTACTTGTGCCACGAATCAAGAAAAATATGTTATCAATTTCTGCATTAGCCAATATTAGCTTGGTTGTGAAATTTGTTGATGATAGATGTACAGTTCATGATTTGTCAAATGGCGACATGCTTATTGCTTCTGGCATTTTATATCATGGGATGTATAAGCTCATAGACTATGAAAAAACTATGGATGATTCAGCTTGTGTAGTACATGATTCTCAGGCTATGCCAAATGCAAAACTTTGGAATGCATGCTTTGGTCATCTGAATTTTTCTAGTTTGCTATGCCTGCAAAAATCTAAAATGGTGTCCTCTTTGCCCAAATTTTTTGCGTTCCTCCTTCCAAAAAGATGGTTCAGTTCGAGCTACTCAGAAATTACAGCTTGTGCATAATGATGTCTGTGGTCCTATGCATACACCTTCTTTTCAAAACTATCTTTACTTTGTGACTTTCATTGATGATTTCTCCAGGCGTGCATGGGTATATCCACTCAAAGCAAAGCCCAAATTGTTTATGTGCTTCAAACAATTTTTGGTTTTGGCTGAAAATCTGTCAGCATGTAAAATGGGCATCCTCAGTTCTGATCGAGGGGGGGGATATATGTCTTCTAACTTTAATGCATTTTTGGTTGAACATGGGATAAAACATCAGTGTACAGTGTCATATACACCTCAACAAAATGGATTTTCTGAACGGAAGAAGAGGTCACTCATGGAGATGGTGAGGTGTATGGTCAAGAGTCAGGCTTTAGCACATAGTTTCTGGCTTGAGGTTGTCATGTGTGCACCATATGTACTTAACAGGTGTCCCACTAAAGCACTACAGTCTATCACTCCATATGAGGCTTGGCATGGTCACAAGCCATCTGTTGCTCAACTGCATGTTTTTGGTTGCCTGGCATATGCATTAGTGCATGAACAACATCGTATGAAATTGGATGATAAAGCAATAAAATGTATTTTTGTTGGGTATAGTTCTGAAAGCAAAGGCTATTGTCTATATCGTCCATAGAACAAACACATTTTGGTTATTTATGTTGTTGTTTTTGTGGAAGATGCTATTCAGCCTTTACTTTCATGTACGAAGGAGACATTTGTTAGCTCCAAAGACATGTATGATACTTTGCTGCCTCTTTTTATAGGTGGATAGTCTAGTGTTAGTCCTATTGAGGTAACTTCTAAGCCTTTATAGGTTTCATGTAGATGCACCTCTTTCATACCATACTCCTTCAAGCTCTCATAGTGCCTCTTTTGCATCAGATTGCTATGCTATGGCTGCCTCTAGTCTCTGTGATGAGATTGAGTCTGTTTCATTTGATGAAGCACAAAATTCTGAACATTGGATGGCTGCAATGCAATCTAAATATGATGCTAACATGAAAAATGGTATCTAGTCTTTATGTGACTTGCCTCCTGGCAAGAAGGACATTGACGCTAAGTGGGTATACAAGCTGAAGCATAAACCTGATGGAATAGTTGACATGTATAAGGCTAGGCTTGTTGCAAAGGGTTATGCATAGCAAAGAGGCATTGATTTTGATGAAACCTTTGCACCTACTTGCCGAATGACTCCTATTTGGAGCATCTGTGCACTTGTAGCTCACCATGGTTGGAATGTACATTAGTTGGACATTAAAACAACATTTTTGAATGGTGATTTGCATGATGAAGTGTATGTTTTTCAACCTTGTGGTTTTGTGTAGAAAGGGCATGAAAACCAGGTCTGCAAGTTAAAGAAGGCATTATATGGTTTAAATCAAGCACCACGAGCTTGGTATGAAAAGATACATGCCTATTTGATTGCACAAGGTTTTGAGAATAGTCCAACTGAAAGCAGATTATATGTTAAGTGTGCTAACGATGTGCTTCTAATCATTGTTGTGCATTATTGCAGCATTTTAGCCTTGAAGACTGTAAAGCTATTGCCACTCCTATGGAGACAAGTTTACGATTGAGTCTTCATGATGCTGGAGATGCATTTGATGTTGTTCTCTATCAACAAGCTATTGAATGCTTGATTTACTTATGCATCACTCGGCCAGATATTCAGTTTGTTGTCTCACAGATGAGCAATTCTATGCATTGCCCAAGTGTCAAGCATTGGTAGGTGGTTAAGCTAATCTTTCACTACTTGAGTGGTACCCGTCTACTTGGGTTGTTTTATCCCAACTGGGGATCACAATCACCAGATTTGCATGCTTTTTATGACTTTGTCTGGGCTAGTTGCTATGACACTCATGTGTCCACTAGTGGTTTTTGCTTCATGCTTGGTAGCTCATACATATCTTGGCTGAGCAAGAAGTAGCATACTCTGGCCACTTCTAGTTGTGAGGCTGAGTATAGGGCATCTTTCAGAGTGATTGTTGAGTGTGTGTGGCTCAGATGCCTTATGACTGATTTGGGTGTTGTTCAGTCTTCTGCCATGACCATCTTCGCTGATAGTCAGAGTGCATTGGCAATTGTGAGGAACCCTGTGTTCCATGCTCGCACTAAGCACATTGAGGTGCATTATCATTATGTCAGGGAGGGGTTCTTTGCTAGAGAGACCAGCTTGGTATATGTGCCATGTAGGAGAACATTGCAGACCTTTTCATGAAGGCTCTGCCTAGGGAGAAGTTTGAAGTTTTCTGCAAAGCTTTGGGCTTACTTCCTTTTGTGGATTGATTCCATATCACATAGCTTGGCACTTCCTTATACATGAGTGCTAGCTCCTTGCTCATCGCATCACTCCTAGGGGGATTTGTTGTTATATTTAAGTAGTGATGTGTGTGAACACACTAGGACTATCGGGGTATTTTTTTCCCTCTTTAGAAGGTTTTTTTCCTATGGCTTGTATATATGCCTATAGCCTTAATGGGTTACTTATCTTTGTAAATCTAGTGGTAATATATTCAGTATTGTATGTTGTGCTCCAAGCTTCTTCTTCTTCCTTGTGTTGTTCACGTGCTTCCATAAACCTCAAACTCCAACAACCTTTTGAAGACCTCTCTCCAAAAGTGCCTAGTGAACTTCCTATCTTGATTAGAAACTATGTCTAAAGGAAGAGCATATAACCGGTATATGTGCTCTACAAAACGTCTAGCCAATTGAGGCGTCTTCGTTGTAGTATGTGTTGGAATAAACCTAGCCATTTTGGTTAACCTATCCACAACGACCCAGATAGACTCGTGCCCTCTCTATGTATTAGGTAATTCAACTATGAAGTCCATGGAGATACTCTCCCACTTCCCATTGGGAATGTCCAATGGATGGAGTAGTCCTCCAATCCTCAACCTTTCAGCTTTATTGACCTGGCATTTAGTGCATTTAAGCATATATTCTAGGACATCCTTATGAAGTCCAGGCTAGTAAATCTGCTTCTTAACAAGATCATAAGTCTTGTCAACTCTTGGGTGTCTTGCACTAGGTATGCCATGACACTCATACAGAATGTGTTGCCTCATCGCAAAGTCTCTAGGGACACACACCTTACCTTTAAATAACAGATATCCATCATGGATACTGTAATTCTTCCACTTGAATTGTTCTTGAATACCCATCACCGAAATCACTCGTGTAAGTTTCAACCAAAAAGGGTTTATTGGGATCTACTATATGTAAAAGTGAAGCCATAGCAATTGCTATTTTCGAATTCTCCATACTTTTCTTCTGTTTGTCTCCCCAATGAAAGGCTTTCCCTTTCCCTTTAAGATGTTCCATCATCAAGGCAACAATTTTGGCATAACTCTTAATGAATCTTTGATAGAAACTTGATAAACCTAAGAAGATCTGCAATTTTTCCACGTTCTTAGGATGCGTTCATTCCATAATAGCCCTTACTTTTTCAGGATCCATCTGGATTCCATTTTGGGAGACTATATGCCCAAGGTATCTAACCTCTTTTTTGGAAAATTCACACTTTGACTCCTTAGCAAAGAGTTAATTTTTCCTTAGCACTTGGAATACTTTTCTTAAGCGTTCCATGTGCTCCTGTTTTGATCCACTATAGATTAGAATATCATCTAGGAAATCTACTACAAACTGCCCTAGATAAGGTTGTAACACATTGCTCATGAGCTTCATGAAAGTGACAAGAGCATTGGTGAGACCAAAAGGCATCACCAAAAACTCATCATGCCCATATCTAGTTCTGAATGCAGTTTTAAGGACATTCTCTGCCATAATCCTAATATGATGATACCCTGATCTAAGGTTAAGCTTGGTAAAATACCTAGCTTGATGTAACTGATCAAATAGGTCTTCCAACCTAGGCATTGGAAACCTATTTTTGATAGTTACCTTGTTTAG
Source organism: Ceratopteris richardii (assembly GCA_020310875.1). Lineage (NCBI taxonomy): Eukaryota > Viridiplantae > Streptophyta > Polypodiopsida > Polypodiales > Pteridaceae > Ceratopteris > Ceratopteris richardii. The sequence goes on along the minus strand of CM035427.1, from coordinate 161,789,556 downwards.
TGCTCTATGATCTATGCATAATCGCATAGAGTCCTCCTTCTTCTTAACCTGGAGCATTGGTGATGCTCAAAGTGAGTTACTAGGTCTAGTGAAGCCCTTGTCCAAATAATCCTATAATTGCCTCTCAACTTGCTCATGTTGAGAATCATTAAGCCTATAAGGTGGCTTCCAGGTTAGTGTTAGTAACTACCTCAATAGCATGGTCAATGTCCCCTCTCTCAAGTGATAGCCCTCTAGGCAAATCAATGGGAAAGACATCTTCGAATTCAAACATAAGATATTTAAAACCTTTAACAACACATTCTTGCAAGAAAGAATAGTAAAAAGTCATGTCCATACTTGCATTTCTAGCATGAAAGTATACATCAGATGAAATGTATGTACAATGTTCAAAGTCGTGAGTATACAACAAAAAGATCTCCTGTACATGCTAAAAATGACAGAGACTGTACAACTCTAAAGATGAGATGAGAGGTGCACTAGGTACATCTCTCTCTCCCTATATACAAAATTTGCTTCCATTTCTTTCAAACTTAAGTGTGTTGTTTTGATAATTGTGTTTAAGTGTGTCTCCCAACCCCCATAGCCACTCTCTTCCTAATACAATGTATGTCCTCTCCATATTCATGATTTGGAAGTCCATATGGTCAGTATAGTCCTGTATCTTTCTGAATCTTTTGGATTTGACTCAAATACAATATCTGATTCTTTTCACAAAAGTTGAGGGTTAGTCCGTAGAATGAGGTAACTAAATTAAACATCCCAAATAGATGTTCTGTATAAGAACTTAGATTGACATATTCTTTTGAGTTTGCTTCCAGTTCTCTAGCATAACTCTAATGACTTTCTAGAATCTAGTACACTCTAGAATAAGAAGTTAAGAATTGCTCATAAGTTTGATAGTTCCCAAGAACTTAAAGATAAGTCTTTGAGAAAAGTGTCCTAAGTTGGATGATTTCCGTTTTGGATTTGAATTGGCCAAGTTATAGTACGGTTGACTAAAGAAAATGGTAAATTTTCTCCTATAGTTTACATACGATTTGCAGGGACAAAATAGTCCTCCAATTGGGTGAAAAAATCATGTAATTGTTGGTTGGGAGTAAACCATTGTACAAACATCCAGGTTAGATGTTTGGGCCAACCAAACTTCAAGTTTTTCAAATCAAATTCATGTGAATTAATAGTTCTGAAAGTCTTGCAAGGGATAAGAATCCCGCCTTAGTTACTAAGTCCATGCACCCGTTATGCCTAGAAATGGACTAGTAATTTGAATCCACCCATTTCACATGTTTGTGACTAGATCACACATTGAGAAACAGTGAAGTGGCTAGGGATGTTTTTAGATCCACCCTTATTATTCATTCACTACTTTGTACTTTGATTCGGTTCTCAAAGTGCAGAGCAAGATGGTGTTTTGAATAATTTGGGCAAGGGATCCCACCACAGAGATGAAACATGTTCTTTCCATTTTTAGAACATGAGGCTCGAGGGTTGCCTATGGTTACTATGTATAGCTTTAGTTTTTAGGACAAAAATCTTTCCCAAGGGCAGAACAATATAAGAAAATAAGTCTATGATCTAAGGGTCTGACCGGTTTAGATAGATCTGAAATCGGACACCGTTTCGTCACTCATCTATGGCCAAAGATCTCGAGACTAGACTTCAGCATAAGTTCATATGTTCTCTTAAACAACTAATCCACTTAGCCTATTGTTTAAGCCTCAAGGTTATGAAGGAGGAGGTCTTGGGTTCAATCCCCATGGGTAGCATGGGGAGAGAGTTTTGCCCAAGGAGCTCTAGAGCCTTCTAACTCAAGTTAATGTGAGTTAACTTGAGTCTAGCAAGACTTAACTCGAGTGGTGAGTACACCAACCACTAGTGGACTCTAGTAGAAGGTACTAAAGCAATGGTCGAGATCACTCCAACCACTAGTAGACTCTAGTGGAAGATATTAAAGGAATGAAGGAGATTGCACATGCACTTGTGGACTCTAGTTACATTTGTGGTCCTCGTTGCTTCGAGCAGCTATATATACGGGCATAAGGTTGGGAGGAGAGTCATCTCTCTAGCATGTCATGGTTGTAATTTTCTAGTCTCTTAAAAGAATGCTCGAGCAACATGCAATAAGCTTTAGAAGTTTCACTTTCTCACATCTCTCTACTATCACATTCTCTTACTAAAAAATGGTGCAAATGAAGTTAGATTTCACCTATAGGAGCATAAATGGAAGTGTAAAAACTTGGATATCTTCATTGGAAAGTGTGCTACCTTCTGCTTCATCTCCTTCAAGCTCTAAAACGCACTTTCTAGCTCCTTCTTGGCATATTTTAGCTTTTGAAAGCAAAAAATTAACTAAAAATGGAAATTTTGATGAAATATGATGAGGATTTACCTTGTGGATAGAGAACTCTTGAAATCCTCAAGCTTTGATCACTCCAAGAACTTCATTTACTTCAATTCAAGATCTAGAAAGCTTCTTCTCCATGGACTTAGGCTTAGGTCCATGACAACAATGGAAAAAGTGTTCATGGTAGACTTGCAAGCTCAAAGAGATATTTATTAGCTACATATGGGTGGTTGAATCACACCAAATTATCAAAGAATTATTCTATCTAGTCAGGGGCATGGAAAGCAAAGAGAAAATTCAAAAAAAAAAATCTAATAGAAGAAGAGAGTGAAAATTTTAATATGATAGGTAGCAAAACTACAAACAACAATAGCTCACTAGTCATAAGAGATCACCCCTAACTTTTCCCATGTCTAAACATGTGGAATTAAAAGTTCTACACATTATGATAGATAGAACCTTAAATATGCATTCTTATTGAAAGAAAGATAGTTCTAACTGAATTTCAAAACCTATCTTACCTTCTTTCAAAATTGTCTACATGCACATGGTGCCCTCCCCTACTTGGAATTCTTATACATACATGCCTATACCTTTGACACACTCACGCCTCAACAAAAACCTCTCCAAAGATCCAAAAATGATGAAAAAAATGGGCAAGAGAAAAAATTTATAATATTTTGCTCAAGAGAGTGCTATTCACAATGGAAAAAGTCTACGAAAATGAGCTCACATTGATCTATATACAATTTGAAGTGACTTTGATCATACTAAAAGGGTCAGGTGATTTGAAAATAGTTGTAGATCTATTCTAATAAGGTTATTTAGTTGCCTAATAAAAAAAAAGGAAGTAGTTATATGTGAGTATTTTCCCATGCTCTTAGGAATTACAAAAATTGCTGTATGCCATAAAAATAGGTTTGTCCTCAAAAGGGAATTAATTACAAAAAGATGGCTTTTTCCAATCTTTTCTTTTTGTACTCCATCTACTTCTTATTTGCAATTCAATCCATCTAGCTAGCTTTCTTGCCGAATATATGTAATAGTTTCATTAATTCCTAATTATGAAATAAAAAATATAAAAAGCACAAATATTTCTTCTTCCATTTATTTTATGCGACTTATAGAAACGGTATTACAATTTTCTTCCTCATTTAAAATATGCGTTTTCCCATTGTCATGCCTATTTTTCCCATCATTTTTACACTATTTATAAACCATATACTCCAATCCACCTAACATTAACATCATTTTTCAAGTTAAAAAATATCTTAAAAGTTAAACCAAATAAATGGAGTAGAACAACTAAACTCTATGAATTATCAATAATTATCTCAATAGCTTAAGCAAACATTATACCAAAATACCAAATAACACGTCAAATAGCAACATTGATGCCAAATAGCACGTCATGTAACCATGAACAGAATTTTACATTTTTATGCACATCAATCTAAGTATGAATAAATTTTAAAGATATATGATTTAAAGATATATGAGTAGGAACACCAACACATGTAAAAACTATGATTAGAAATGAAAGCTTGTGTTATGATTAGAAATGAAAGCTTCTCATATCATTTTTTTCTTATTATCATGCTTGTGTTGCATTCAAATAACTCAATCTTTCATGTTATCGTCTCCATACACAAATGCCTTCAATTCAATAATATAAGTTACTAGATGCTCTTCACATTTTTAGTACATCACTAAGATTCTTTATAACTCTCCAAGGTACACTAGAAGTAGTCATATTGACTACTCGAGAGAAAATTTCCTCGAAATCAACACCAAGTTATTGCTTGAAACCTTTTGCAATAGTTAGTGCTTTATAATTTGGAGAAGCACTAATTTGATGTGAATTTTAGCTTATATACCCATTTACATGGTAAAGCTTTATTGTCCTTCAGAAAAGGTACTAAATCCCAAGTACCATTCTTGTTAATAGAATCCAATTCACTCCGCATGGCATGCTCCCACTTGACATGGTCCTCTATGTGCATGGCCTCTTTGTAGCAAGAAGGCTCACCAGCATCCGTTAACATAACAAAATCAAAACCTAGAACATATCTATCACGTGGATGCAAGACACATGTAGAATGTCTCAATGGTTGCTAAGCAGGAACATTTGTAGATTGATTTGATTGGACATTCTCCTAAACATTCCTATGTGTAGAAATTTTATGCATGCCAACTGGAGGATTAGTATCCTCAAACATTACTCTTCTCACTTCATCTTCCTTAATGGGTTGTGTATGCATCTTAGACTCATCGAAAATGACATCACTACTTCTGATCATTGATTGTGTTTCAAGATTCCATAACCGATATCCATATTGGCCTTCTCCACTATTGTCGTTCTTTGGAGTTTTCCTCTCCCATCATCATAGCGTAAAGGACCAACAACCTCAAACACTTAAATTCCCAATCTTGAAAGTATGCTAAGACCCTAGCCCCTTCTTTATCATTGGAATCCAAGATTTGTCATTACAAGATTAGTATTATTAGAGTTTTCACAAAATTTATTGTTAATTCTCATGATTCTTGTAAAATGAGTTAGAAGTAAAATTTTTTAGTGTTTCTTGTGATAAAAGTGTGCTATTCTTCATAATAAAGAATTCGTAAAATCAAATTGAACTTTTACTACATGTACCCCTCTGACGAGAGAATTGTGATTCTAACATATTCAAAGAGTCATAAAGAAACAATAATTTTAAGGGAAATTTGAACTTAAAAGATAGTTATATACTTATGAAAGCATGAAACACTCAAAGAACTACTTATCACAAAGATAATTTCATGAAAAACACTCGTAAAATCCACTTGAAATCACCATTAAAGTTTGATGACGAGATTTGGAAGAAGGAAGAGCTCTCAAGTTCTCATTTATTGCCAAAAATACAATATGTCCTTACAAATGAATCATAATTGATGTATATACATTTTTAGGTGTCCCTTTCACACTTAAAATAGGTCCCTCAAAGCTTCTACTAAAAAAATCTACTATTTTGAGAGATCTAAAAATTCCAAAAATATATATATAAATTACATATAGTAATGAGGAAGACTCTTCCTCATTTTTACAACATTCAAAATATTATATTCTACTAAATTGCAAGATTTTCCATTTTTTTTCTTCACAGCAAGTCACTTTCCAACATACTTCCTCTCCTTGTCTTTTTTCATCCTTGAGAAAACTTGATGATGATTCTGGTTATTGTTTCTTCTTTCTGTGGTAGACTTGAGCCACTAGATCATGACCCTTAATTTGGGTGACATTCAAATCATTGATCATTTCATAAAGGGCTTTGCTTTGACTATCAGTGAAGATGGTGGTGGCAGAAGACTGACCAACACCTAAATCAGCCATAAGGCATCTAAGCCACACACACTCAACAATCGCTATGAAAGTTTCCCTTTACTCAACCTCACAACTAGAAGTGGCCACAGTAGGCTGCTTCTTGCTCAACCAAGATATGCATGAGCTATTAAGCATGAAGCAAAAACCGTTAGTGGACACACACATGTCATAGCAACCATCCCAGTCAGAGTTAGAAAAAGCATGCAAATCTGGCGATAGTGATTCCCCCCTTGGGATAAAACAACCCAACTAGTCAGGTACCACTCAAGTAACGAAGATGTGCTTCACACCCTACCAATGCTTGACACCTAGCCGAAAAAAACTAAATATCTGGCCGAGTAATGCATAAGTAAGCAGTGAGACAAAAACCTAAATATCTGACCGAGTAATGCATAAGTAAATCAAGCATCCAACAGCCTACTGATAGCGAACATCATCAAATGCATCTTTGAGTGGCAATAGATTTTAAGTCTTCAAGGCCAAAAAACTGCAATAATGTGTCAATATATTTCATTTGACACAAAGCCATTCCACCATCGACATGCATAAACTGAATGCCCAAATAATGATGCAAATGCCCCAAATCAGACATCTCAAATGAGGCATGTAAATCAACCTTGAAATCAACAATATGCTTCTCATGAGGACCAGTGGGCAACATGTCATCAACATACACCACAATGATCAGAAGCACGTCATTAGCACGCTTAACATATAAGGTGCTTTCAATTGGACTATTCTCAAATCCATTGCAACCAGATAGGCATGTACCTTTTCATACCAAGCATGTGGTCCTTGCTTTAAACCATATAATGCCTTCATTAACCTACACACCTAGTTTTCATTCCCTTTCTGCACAAAGCTACGAGGCTGAAAAACATACACTTCTTCATGCAAATCTGTTGGAGATAGCCGTCTGTGGAAGCACGCAAATAGCACAAGGAAGAAGAAGAAGCTTGGAGCACAACACACAATATTGATTGTATTACTAGAGAATGTACAAAGATAAGTAGCACATTAGGGCAATAGGCGTATATACAAGCCCGGGGAAAAAAACCTCCTAAAGAGGGAAAAAAGTGCCCCGACAGTCCTAGTGTGTTCACACACATCACTACCTAAATATATCAACAAACCCCACCTGGGAGTGATGCCGTGAACAAGGAGCTGGCACTCATGTATAAGGAAGTGCCAAGCTATGTGGAAAAATCACTCCACAAAAGGAAGTAAGCCCAAAGCTTTGCGGAAAGCTTCAAACTTCTCCCTAGGCAGAGCCTTCGTGAAAAGGTTTGCGTTGTTCTCCTGCATGGGCACATATGCCAAGCTGATCTCCCCAGTAGAGAACCTCTCCCTGACATAGTGATAATGCACCTCAATGTGCTTAGTGCAAGCATGGAACACAGGGTTCCTTGCAACTGCCAATGCGCTCTGATTGTCAGTGAAGATGGTGGTGGCAGAAGACTGACGAACACCCAAATCAACCATAAGGCGTCTGAGCCACACACGCTCAATAGTCGCTGTGAAAGCTGCCCTATACTCAACCTCACAACTGGAAGTGGCCACAGTAGGCTGCTTCTTGCACAACCAAATATACATGAGCTACCAAGCATGAAGCAAAAGCCACTAGTGGACACATGGGTGTCATAGCAATCAGCCCAATCAGAGTCAAAAAAAGCATGCAAATTTGGCCATAGTGATCCCCCCTTGGGATAAAACAACCCAAGTAGACGAGTACCACTCAAGTAACGAAAGGTGCGCTTAACCGACTGCCAATGCTTGACTCCTAGGCAATGCATAAACCTGCTCATTTGTGAGACAACAAAATGAATATCTGGCCGAGTATTGCATAAGTAAATCAAGCATCCAATAGCCTGCAGATAGAGAACAACATCAAATGCATCTCCAGCATCATGAAGAATTAATCGTAAACTTGTGTCCATAGGAGTGGCAATAGGCTTACAATCTTCAAGGCCAAAATGCTGCAATAATGTCTCAATATATTTTGTTTGACACAAAGCCATTCCACCATCAACTTGCATAAATTGAATGCCCAAATAGTGATGCAAATTCCCCAAATCAGACATCTCAAATGAGGCATGCAAATTAGCCTTAAAATCAGTAATATGCTTCTCGATAGGTCCAGTGAGTAGCATGTCATCAACATAGACAACAATGATCAAAAGCACATCATTAGCACGCTTAACATATAAGGTGCTTTCATTTGGACTGTTCTCAAAACCATGTGCAATTAGATAGGCATGCATCTTCTCATTCCAAGCACGTGGTGCTTGCTGTAAACCATATAATGCCTTCTTTAACCTGCACACCTGGTTTTCATGCCCTTTCTACACAAAGCCACGGGGTTGAAAAACATACACTTCTTCATGCAAGTCACCATTCAGAAATGCTGTTTTAATGTCCAACTGATGTACATTCCAACCATGCGGGGCTGCAAGTGCACAGATGCTATGAACTATAGTCATTCGGCAAGTACGTGCAAAGGTCTCATCAAAATCAATGCCTCTTTCCTGTGCATAACCCTTTGCAACAAGTCTAGCCTTATACCTGTCAATTGTACAATCAGGCTTACGCTTGAGCTTGTATACCCACTTAGTCCAATGGCCTTCTTGCCAGGAGGCAAGTCACATGAAGACCAAGTACCATTCTTCATTATAGCATCATATTCAGATTGCATAGAAGCCATCCAATTTTCTGAATTTTGTGCTTCATCAAGTGAAACATGCTCATTCTCATCATAAAGACTAGATGCAGCCATAGCATAGCAATCTGATGCAAAAGAGGCACTATGAGATCTTGAACAAGTACGATATGATAGAGGTGCATCTAATTTGCTATCACACAAAGTCTGCACCAACCATTTTGGCATACTTTTTGCCTGCTCAATATCAGCTCTCTCATCAACTAGTGCATCAGAAATGGAATGATCTGCATCATCACATGAAACTTGCAAAGGCTGAGAAGTTGCCTCATTGGGACCAGCACTAGACTGTCCACCTGTAAAAAGAGGTAGCAAAGTATCATACATGTCTTTGGAGCTAACAGATGTCTCCTTAGTACACAAAAGCAATGGCTGAATAGCATCTTCCACAAAAACAACATCACGGCTAACCCGAATGTGTTTAGTTTGTGGATGATACAGACGATAGCCTTTACTTTCAGAACTGTACCCAACAAAAATACATTTTATTGCTTTATCATCTAATTTTTTGCGATGTTGTTCAGGCACTAATGCATATGCCAAACAACCAAAAACACGCAAATGAGCAACAGATGGCTTGTGATCATGCCAAGCCTCATATGGAGTGCTAGAAATGCATTAAAATCAGAAGACATATATTCCCCCCCTCGATCTGGATGGAGGGTGCCCATTTTACATGTTGACAGATTTTCAGCCAAAACCAAAAACTGTTTGAAGCACATGAAAACTTTGGACTTTTCCTTCAATTGATATACCCATGCATGCGTAGAAAAATCATCAATGAAGGCCACAAAGTAAAGATAATTACCAAAAGAAGGTGTCTGCATAGGACCACATACATCACTATGTACAAGCTGCAATTTCTGAGTAGCCCGAACTGAACCATCTTTTGGAAATGAGGAACGCTACATTTTGCCCAAAATACAACCTTCACAAACATGTTTTCCAAGTGCCTCAAGTTTGGGCAAACAGGACACCATTTCAAATTTCTGCAGGCATAGCAAACTAGCAAAATTCAGATGACCAAAGCATGCATGCCAAAGCTTTGCATTTGACATAGCATGAGAATCATGTACTACACATGCCGAATCATTCAGAGATCTTTCATAGTCTATGAGTTTATATAGCCCACGACATAAAATGCTAGAAGCAATAATCACATGGCCATTTGACATATCATGAATTGTACACCTGTCATCAACAAATTTCACAACCAAGCCAATCTTGGCTAATGCAGAAACTGATAACAGGTTCTTCTTGATCCCTAGCACAAATAAAGCATCTGACAAAGTGAAAGAACTACCATCAGTAGTAGTTGAAATGATCTTACCAACTCCCATAACAGAATAAGAGGAGTTGTTGGCACATGTAACAATATTCCCTATAGGGGCAGGCTCGAGTGAAGAGAAGAAACTGTTGGGTGTGTGTAGAAGTGCGAGAGACACACAAGAAGCACACACAAGGAGCACAAACGCAGCAAGACACACGGAGAAGACGATGGCTGGAATAGCTCTCTCTATTGATCGATGAACTGAACTGAAGTAAGAGCTGAATAATATCCCTAAGTACAAAGTACCACCACATATGAGAGTATCAAGTATGTGGTAACATGGGGAAAAAACCTCTAGCCATCACTAGAGTAAAAAGTGCCCATGTATAGAGAAAAGGTTCACATCAAAGCTACTCGAGGAACACATAAGTGTAACAAACCCCCCTAGAGCGAATGATGTGAACACATATAGGGAGTGACAGATCAGCCCCCACAAGGTAACAAGCCTAAAGCTTTGCGAAAAGCTTCAAAATTTTCCCGTGGAAGAGCTTTGGTGAATATGTCTGCCACATTATCTTGTGTAGGCACATATACCAAATCAATATCTCCTGCATGAAGGCAGTCTCTCACATAATGATAATGCACCTCAATATGTTTGGTCCGCGCATGAAACACTGGGTTTCGTGCAACAGCCAAAGCACTCTGACTATCTGTGAGAATATGCGTAGCAGCATCAATCTCCATGCAAAGATGCATCAATAGGCGTCTCAGCCATATACACTCCACTGTAGTTGTGAAAAATGCCCTGTACTCAGCTTCACAACTCGATGTCGCCACTGTAGGTTGCTTCTTACTCAACCAAGATATGCATGAGCCTCCAAGGAAAAAGCAATTACCACTAGTGGACACGCGAGTATCATAACAACCAGCCCAATCACTATCTGTAAAAGCATGCAAGCATGGCTGAATATCTCTGCCATAAAAGAGACCTAAGCTCAAAGTGCCTCGAAGATATCTAAACACACGTTTCACTGCTTGCCAATGCTTAGTGCCAGGGCTATGCATGAATCGACTCAACTGGGAAACTGCATACTGTATATCCGGCCTTTTGTTGCATGCATATATAAGACATCCCACAGCTTGGTGATAAAGAGAAGTGTCAAATGCATCACTTGAATCCTCAATTGAGAACCTGAATCCTGTCTCAACTGGTGTGGAAACTGGCTTGCAATCCTCAAAGTCAAAATGCTGAACTAGTTTTTCAACATACTTTGCTTGATGCATAACAATTCCCCCCTCAACAGATACAAACTGGATGCCAAGATAGTAGCTCAAAAGACCAAGATAAGTGACATCAAAAGTATGCTGCAAATTAGCCATAAGAATGTCAAGTTTTGCATCACATGACCCAGTCAAGAGTATGTCATCGACATAAAGAACAAGCACAAGATCAGCCCCATTTTTGCGTACATAGAGTGTGCTTTCAATCGGACTACATGTGAAGCCAAGAGCAATCAAGTGCTTATGTATTTTGTCATACCATGCACGTGGAGCTTGCTTGAGACCATACAAGGCTTTATGCAAGCGACAAACCATATGCTCTTTCCCTTTCATAGCAAATCCAGGAGGTTGCTTCACATAGACCTCTTCTTGCAAATCTCCATTCAAGAAGGCTGTTTTTATGTCCAACTGATGCACTTTCCAACCTCGATGGGCAGCCAATGCAACCACGGTACAAATGGTAGTCATGCGTGAAGTAGGTGCAAAAGTTTTCTCATAGTCAATGCCATATTGTTACGCATATCCTTTGGCAACCAATCTAGCTTTGTAGCGATCAATGGCACCATCAGATTTTCTCTTAATCTTGTAAACCCACTTTGTACCAATGGCATTCTTTCCTTTTGGCAATTCACATAACTCCCAAGTACCATTCCTATGTATGGAATCCATTTTTGATTGCATAGCACTCATCCATTGTGGATCGTCACATGCATCTTCAAAAGAAAGTGGCTCTTCATTACATGTTGTAGCAATAAGAGAATAATCCACAAAATTACTTGATGCATGGTGAGAGCTTGATCTTGTTCTACCAAGTAAAGGTGCACTCAATTTGCTGTCCTGCAAAGTTTGTTTCAGCCACTTTGGCATAGATTGTGCACTCTTGATAGACACGCATTCATTATGTAAAACATCTTCAATATGTACATCATGCCTGGGCTGAATTTCATGCTCAGTTTCAGCCATATTTTGACGCAAATGTTCAGCCATATGTGGCTGGAAATTTCCAACAGTTTTAACAATTTTTGGCTGAATTTTTTCAGCCATGTTTGGCTGGAAATTCTCTGCATTTTCAGCCCTATTTGGCTGGAATTTTTCAGCCCTTTGAGCCTCAGTTGGCTGGTCTACATGGCCATAGTCAAACGCACTATTTTGGAACAAAGGCATGAGTGTATCAAACACATCTTGTGAGCTAATTGTTGGCAGTTTTTTGCATTCAAGTAGAGGGAAAACTGAATTTTCAGCAAATACCACATCTCGACTCACAATAATTGTGTTCGTCAATGGATGGTACAACCGATATCCCTTACTTTCAGCACTATAACCAACAAATATACATTTCTTTGCCTTGTCATCAAGTTTGTGACACTGTTGTGATGGCACAAGAGCATATGCCAAACAACCAAACACACGTATATGACTAACCATAGGCTTATGACCATTCCAAGCCTCATAAGGAGTGATGACTCTCAATGCTTTTGTAGGGCAGCGATTCAACACATAGTTTGCACACATGACCACTTCCATCCAAAACTTATGAGGAAGATGCTTTCCTTTAACCATACATCGTGCCATTTCAAGTAAAGTTCTATTTTTACGCTCGGCAACACCATTTTGTTGAGGTGTATATGGCACCATACATTGGTGTGAAATACCTCTTTCATGAAGAAAAGCATTAAACTCATGTGACATGTATTCACCACCACGATCCGTGCGTAGAGTCAAAAGCTTTTGTGAAGAAAAATTTTCAGCCATAGCTAAAAATGCTTTGAAGCAAGAAAATACCTCATTCTTTGCTTTCATAGGATACACCCATGTATGGCGAGTAGCATCATCAATGAAGGAGTCTTGACCGGACCACATACATCACTATGAACAAGTTGCAATTTTCTTGTAATGTGTGTATGACTATCTTTTGGAAAAGAAGCACGATGCATTTTTCCAAGAATGCAACCTTCACATGCATGCTTTTCAATGGACTCAAGTGTAGGCAAGCCAATAACCATGTCCTTCTTTTGCAAGTAGAGCAAACTATTGAAGTTTAAATGACCAAAACGAGCATGCCAAAGCTCCATTTCATCCATGGAAGAAGTATGAGCAACTAAGGCATTCGAGGCAGCCCTCTTGTATGTATCCATGCGATACAAACCATTACATAATGTACCGGACATCACGATAACATCGCCATTGCTGAAATCATGAACCATACACTTATCATCAACAAAGTGTACATGAAGTCCAGCTTTGGCAATCAACGGAACTGAAATTAAGTTCTTCTTGATACCGGGCACATACAATGCATTTTTCAAGAGAATCACACCTCCATTTGTAGCCGTAAGCTCAATTTCTCCTACTCCAATGATAGGATAAGAGGCATTGTTTGCACATACCACATGTCCTCCTTTAGGTGCATCTTTCAAAGAGGCAAAAAATCTTTTGCATGATGGTATGGCTTTGAAGCACCACTATCAAAGAACCAATCCGAATCAGCCTCACTCACAACCATACATTTAGAATGTAAAGAAGCATCATAATGGCATGTAACAATACATGCCCAAAAATCTTGAGCCATGTTAGCTTCATCATTCTTTGCATTTGCTGAATTTTCAGCAATAGACATGCCCGATTCCTTCTTCTTTTCATTGTGTTTAGCAAGCTTTCTACACTCATCAATAGTATGACCAACCTTCCGGCAATATTTGCATCTCTTCTTCTTTTGCAAATCACCATCATTAGAGGAATGAGTGGAAGAGGCAGCTTGAGGCTTTGGTTTTGATGAACCCAAAGCTGAACCATACTTGCTTTTCCCCTTTTGTGAGATAGCAAGTGCTTTCGTTCCTTCAATCAAACCACTCTTATTCACTCTAGATTGCTCTTCTTGCAAAAGAAGAGACACAACCTCATCAAATGCATACATATTAGGATTTCCTTTTGCAACCAAACAAAGTGTAGTAGCAAAGCTTTGAAAAGATTTCGGTAATCCTTTCAACAATGTAGAAATGAGTGATGCATCCAGAATGATCTCATCTATGTTTGCCAATTGCTATTTCAAGTCCTTGATGCGTGTCACATACACATCCACCGACTCATTTTCAGCCATACATACATCCTCAAGTTGCTTCCTCAAGTATGCAACACGTGCTTCATTATGCACGGCATACAAAGAAGCAAGAGTGTCCATGCCTGTCTCGATGTAGAACATGACCGAATGTGTGGAACTATATGACACTTCACTGAAAGTGCAATCAAAGCATGAGCTTGAGCATCTTTTCCATGCCATCTAAGCTGCTCCTGTGTAGGTGGAGAAGGAGAAACCACTGTACTCGAAGAAGAAGCTCCATCTGTGACAGTAGACTGTGAAGTAGAAGCACCTGCCGGTCTTCGATCTACATCTGCCACTATGTTCCAAAGTTGTTTTGCAACAAGAACATGCTTCATCATGTAAGACCACATCGGATAGTTGGTCCCATCAAGCTTATCTTCAGCTTGAAGCATGCCAAACAAGTCATTGCTGCCCGCCATTTCACTAAGGAACAAGAATGTGACAAAATCTTCACTTCGATGAAAGCTGAAATGAGTGCTGAAATTTCAGCTCACAAACCGTCACTCTGATGGCGATTCTGACTGCACGAATGGCTTCGAAATGGGGATAAAACACCAGCGCACCTGGTGGAAGTGCTTCCGGCCTGCTAAAATTCACACTTCTATGCTCCGAAGTCGATTTGCATTGTTAAAGTGCGTGCGCGCCGCGACCCGAAAAACCAAAACTTGAGAAGAAGTTGAACCTGCTCTGATACCACTGTTGGGTGTGTGTAGAAGTGCGAGAGACACACAAGAAGCACACACAAGGAGCACAAACGCAGCAAGACACATGGAGAAGACGATGGCTGGAATAGCTCTCTCTATTGATCGATGAACTGAACTGAAGTAAGAGCTGAATAATATCCCTAAGTACAAAGTACCACCACATATGAGAGTATCAAGTATGTGGTAACATGGGGAAAAATACTCTAGCCATCACTAGAGTAAAAAGTGCCCATGTATAGGGAAAAGGTTCACATCAAAGCTACTCGAGGAACACATAAGTGTAACAAAAAACTACGCTATGAGGTAATATGTTTGGTCCCCCCACTGTCAAAATACCAAACATCTGAGTCTACTATAGACATGCACTGCTCATGAGAAGATGGGTCAAAACTGCAGACAGTAGTAAACGCCCATTCTTCTTCCTGCACAAGGTTAGCAGACTCTGTTTTTGGTGTAGAGGCCTCTGCAATAACCATTCCAGCCTTTTTCTTCTTTACCTCTTTAGCAGCCAGTTTTGGACAGTTCTTTATGATATGATCATTCCCTTTACAATACTTGAAAAATAATTTCTGCTTTTTTGATTTCTTCTCATCTTTTATCTTCCTTCTTCGAATGTGCAGCATTTGCAGATTTCTGCTTACTAGTTGAAGAGGTCCATTTTCCTTTGCCCTTCTGACTAGCGAGGAAAGCTTGATCTGCAACACGCATAACGAACCTGTTATGCCTGGACTGATCTTCTTGCAATAGAACAAAGACTAACTCCTCAAATGACGAGGCATTTGGATTGCCTTTCATCATTAACCAAAGAGTAGAAGCAAAACCCTGATATGAATTAGGAAGACCATTCAGAACGGTTTGCACAAGTGAGCTATCTAGTATAACCTCATCAGCAAAAATCAACTATTCCTTCAAGTCTTTGATCTTTATTAGAAAATTCTCCATAGAATCACCTTCATTCATGTGCACACTCTCCAACTGTTTTCAGAGGTAAGCAACATGAGCCTCATTCCTAGCTTGGTACAATGTGGTAAGTGTATCCCAAGCATCCTTAGCTGTTCTGCAAGAGCGAATATGAGGAATAATGGCATGTTTGACAGACAAAGCTATCAATGCATGTGCCTGGGCATTTCTGCCATCCCAACAAATTTGCTCTACAGTAGGTGGAGCAGAAATCGAAGTACGAACATGAATATGTAGAATATCATTATCTTCGACACCTTCTGCCTAAGCTTCTGTACCTACAGTTGTAATAGTTGCATGTGTGATAGCATGTTTTTCAACACCTTGCACAATGTTCCATAGTCCTTTTGCAACCAATACATGTCTCATCATATAAGCCCATAACGGGTAGTTGGTACCATCCAACTTATCCTCAACAGCCAACATACGGAATACATCACTGCTTTCAGCCATGGCCGGTGACTAAAATACCTTGATGCAAAAAATTGATTGTATGTCAAAATGTTGAACAGGACTACCCAGACGAATTCCACTAGACCTGTAGCAGACTTTGAGACGCTTATATTGGGGAACCGAAATTGGTATATACCTTTGGCACAAAAAGATGAAATAGCCTACACAAGCGCTGTGATAGTGCATTCGAAGTCAGAAATGAGCTCAGATCGTGATTTCGGCACCACAGATCGAAGTCGTTTTGATCTCAAAAATAGCTCAGTATTCTCACCAAAATTCATGCGATTCTAAGACTGCAATTGGAGGAGTGTCGGCGGCATCGTAGATGAAGCGACGACCTACTCTGATACCAATTTTTGGAGATAGATGTCTGCGGAAGCACGCAAACAACACAAGGAAGAAGAAGAAGCTTGGAGCACAACACACAATACTGAATGTATTACTAGAGAATGTACAAAGATAAGTAGCCCATTAGGGCAATAGCTATATATACAAGCTGAGGGAAAAAGACCTCCTAAAGAGGGAAAAAAGTACCCCGACAATCCTAGTGTGTTCACACACATCACTACCTAAATATATCAACAAATCACCATTTTAAAATGTTGTTTTAATGTCCAACTGATGTACATTCCAACCATGATGAGCTTCAAGTGCACATATGCTATGAACAATAGTCATTCAGCAAGTAGGAGCAAATATTTCATCAAAATCAATGCCTCTTTCCTATGCATAATCCTTTGCAACAAGCCTAGCCTTATACCTATCAACTGTTCCATCAAGTTTATGCTTCAGCTTGTATACCTACTTAGTGCCAATGGCCTTCTTGCCAGGAGGCAAGTCACATAAAGACCAGGTACCATTTTTCATGATAACATCATATTCAGATTGCATTGCATCCATCCAATGTTCAAAATTTTGTGTTTCATCAAACGAAACAGGCTCAATCTCATCATAGAGACTAGAGCCGCAACATAGAAATCTGATGCAAAAGAGGCAGTATGAGAGTCTGAACGAGTATGGTATGATAGAGATGCATCTAATTTGCTGTCACAAAAAGTCTGCACCAGCCATTTTGGCATAGTTTTTCCCTCCTAAATATCAATTCTCTCATCAGCAAGTGCATCATGTAAATCTCCATTAGAAATATAATGTTCTGCATCATCACATGAAACCTGTAAAGGCTAAGAGGTTGCCTCATTCGGACCAACACTAGACTGTCCACCTCTAAAAAGATGAAGCAAAGTATCATACATGTCTTTGGAGCTAATAGATGTCTCCTTCATACATGAAAGTAAAGGTTGAATAACATCTTCCACAAAAACAACATCACGGCTAACCAAAAGGAGTTTAGTCTATGGATGATATAGAAAAAAGCCTTTGCTTTCAAAACTATACCCAACAAAAATACATTTTACTGCTTTATCATTCAATTTCCTGTTGTTCAGGCACTAATGCATATGCCAGAAAACCAAAAACATGCAGATAAGCAACAGATGGCTTGCGACCATGCCAAGCCTCATATGGAGTGATAGGCTATAGTGCTTTAGTGGGACACCTGTTAAGTACATATGTTGCACATATGATAGCCTCAAGCCAGAAATTATGTGGTAAAGCTTGACTCTTGACCATACACCTTGCCATCTCCATGAGTGACATGTTATTTCGTTCAACAACTCCATTTTTTTTAGGTGTATATGGCACTCTACATTGATGTTTTATGCTACATTCAACCCAAAATGCATTAAATTCAAAAGACATATATTCCCCTCTCAATCAGAATGGAGGGTGCCCATTTTACAAGCTAACAAATTTTCAGCCAAAAGCAAAAATTGTTTGAAGTACATGAACATTTCGGGCTTTGCTTTGAGTGGATATAGCCATGCAAACTAGCAAAATTGAGATGAACAAAGCGTGCATGCCAAAGCTTTGCATCTGACATAGCCTGAGAATCATGTACTACACATGCTGAATCATTCACAAATTTTTCATAATCTATGAGCTTATACAACCCATGAGATAAAATACCTTAAGCAATAATCACATGTCCATTTGACATATCATGAACTGTAGATCTTTCATCAATAAATTTCACAACCAAACCAATCTTGGCTAAGGTCGAAATTGGTAACATATTCTTCTTGATCCCTAGCACAAATAAAACATCTGATAATGTAAAAGAACTACAATCAATAGTAGTGAGAATGATCGTACCAACTCCCATAATAGGATAAGAGGAGTTGTTGGTGCATGTAATAGTATTCCTTGTAGGGGCAGGCTCAAGTGAAGAGAAGAAACTGTGCTGCAAGGTAATATGTTTGGTCACCCCACTATCAAAGTACCAAACATCTGAATCTGCTTCACACATGCACTGCTCATGAGAAGATGGGTCAAAACTACAAACAATAGTAAATATCCATTCTTCATCCTGCACAAGATCAGCAGACTCTATCTTTGGTGTAGAGGACTCTGTAGCAACCATTTTGGCCTCTTTCTTCTTTGCCTCTTTAGCATCCAATTTTGGATAGCTCTTAATGACATGATCATTTGCTTTACAGTATTTGCAAAACAATTTTTGTTTTTCTGATTTCTTCTTGTCTTTGTCTTCCTTCTTCGAATGTGCAGAATTATCATATATTTGCTTACTAGTAGAAGAGCTCCATTTTCCTTTGCCCTTTTGACTAGCCAAGAAATCTTGATTTACAACATGCATAATAGACTTGTTCTGCCTAGATTGTTCCTACAATAGAACAAAAAGTAACTCTTCAAATGTTAAGGCAATTGGATTTCCTTTCATCATCAAACGAAGAGTAGAAACAAAACTCTAATATGAGTCAGGAAGACCATTCAAAAGAATCTACACAAGTGAACTCTTAGCAAGGACTTCATCAGCAAAAATCAATTGTTGCTTCAAATCCTTGATCTTTCTCAGAAAATTGTCCATAAGATCACCTTCATTCGTGTGCTCACTCTCGTGCTGTTTTCGGTGGTAAGCAACATGAGCCATATTCCTAGTCTGGTAAAATATCGTAAGTGTATCCCAAGTAGTCTTAGCTTCTCTGCAAGAGCGCATGTGAGGGATAATGGCACATTTGACAAACAAGGCTGTCAGTGCATGTGCCTTAGCATCTCTGCCATCCCAATAAATTTGCTCTATAGTAGGTGCAACAAAAACCGTAGCATGAATAGGAATCTGCAAAATATCACCATCCTAGATGCCATCTTCATCAACTTCAATACTTATATTTGTAGTACCTGTATTTGCAGGTGTAACAGGACATCTTTCAACACCTGGCATAATATTCCATAGTCCTTTTGCAACCAATACATGACACATCATATAAGCTCACAATGGGTAATTTGTACCATCCGACTTATCCTCAACAACCAATATATGAAATACATCACTGCTTTCAGCCATGGCCACTGACTACAGTACCCTGACATAGAAAAATGATTGTATCTAAAAAAGTTGAATAAAATTACCCTCATGCATTTTGCTAAACCTATAGCAGACTTCAAGATGCTTATACTGGCGAACCATAAACAAATTTTGCAAACAAGTTATGGGAGAAATGGAGACAACCTGCTCTTAGGCCCACTCAGATGAAATTACAATTATCAAACGGACATGTAGAGCATCCTCTTGGAATTTCGAAAGGAACTATACTCACTATATGTGGAGTAAAGTTTGATCACACATTGACTATTTGCAAGTTTGAAAAGGTAGACAATTATGAAATGATTTTGGGTAGGGATTTCATGTACCAACTAAAGGTGTTTCAAGATTGGGTATCAAATTCTTTATATTTGCAACATCTAAGAGTCACCACCAAGATAAATCTAAATGAATTCTCCTTTAAGAATATTGCTCCACTACTGTGGGATGCCATTCATAAGAATGAAGAGGAGACATTTGTCCATAGTGTGCACTTTGAAGATCCTTTTTGGATGCATGAAGACACTCATCTATGGTGTGTGAAGCTAGCATTAGAGAGGTTCAAAGATGAAGGGAACAAAAGGAGGATATACAAAAGTTCATGCCTAGACCATTCTAGGAACTCACATACATGCCTAGAGACTTTAATGACGAAGATTTGATCCTCATGACTCAATGAAAATCTTATCGATGCTAGACATATTAGTGAATGAGCAACATATGGTAGAATATTGTGACATGGAAGACTAGGGCATCTTCGTGGTTGCCATTCTAGAGGAAGCCATGTCCATATCACTCATGATTTTGTTTAATCGTAAAGCATAGCTTGATATTCATGGAACTTCCATTGACACAAATGAAGCTTTCTTAGAACATATAGTAGCTTCTATTCCACCACAAATAGAAATCAAGGGAGAATAATGTTAATTATTTCAACTACAAGAACAAGAAAAAACTATAGGACAAAACAAAGAAGAGAAAAATAAGAAGTCAATAAAAGAGTAGAAAAGGTAGATAATGCTAAATCAATTGTTTGAGACTCCAAAACATTTTAAGAAGTATCGATTGAAGATCATAGTAATGAGGCCAAGGCAAGAGGATGCTACAAGAAAAGTGTATAGTAAGAAGAATAAAGCCAAAAAACTGGTTGTGATGGTTGAAAATAGAGAAGAGAAATGCACATACATAGGCAATGGTATGACCAATGCTGAAGAGAGAAACTCACTAAAATCGTTGATTGACTATTGTCATGCCTTTGCATTGACACACACACACACACATATACATATATATATATATATATATATATATATATATATATATATATATATATATATATATATATATATATATATATATATATATATATATATATATATATATATATACACACACTAACCTCAAGGGAGTGGATACAAGCATAGTTGATGTTAAGCCAACAAAGCAAAGACCATAAACTTATTATGATACATATTCTACCAAGATTAAAAAATATATCAGTAAGTTGTTACTTGTAGGATTCATAAAAATAGAGCACATGGAATGGGTCTCACTCATCATGGTGGTCCCAAAGAAGAAGGGGAAACTGAAAGGGTCAAAAAAACCTAAAAAGGTCAACACTAAGATCTTCAGAGGCAACTACCCTCTTCTAATTATTGACCATCTTTTGGAATGTATTGTTGGGAACGCTGGGGGTGTGTCCATGGAGTCAACTTTCCTAGCGTGCAAGGATGAGGATTTAACAAAAGACATCATTTTAGAGGGAAAATAGTTATACGAGTATTTGTTACCCTCAACATTGCTCGAGACACACTATCTACCATTGTTTATGGTAGAATGGCGTTTAGTTTCTTAGAAGAGAGGGAATCATATTTGAAGCACCACCACCAATCAAATTTGGGATCATGAGAAGATAGGAATTCAAGCCAAGAGCTTCTTAGTTTATCGACGATTGATGATTATGATGTTTTGACTTCCATGAAGAAATCTTATCTCTATTAAAAAAGAAATGAAAACTCTATGTAAGGATTATTGACTGATGAGAAGTTCTTAGAACCTGAACAAAAAGTAGAAACAACTCTAATTAAGGAAACACAAAGGCAAGAAATTACTCAATAGAGGAAGATAAAAGGAATGAAGCAAGTCTCTTTGGCCAAACAATCACGTTTTTCTCACTCATAGGTAATAGATGCAAGCCAAGATCAAAATTCTAAGCAAGAACAAGTTTACAAGAAGAAATTCAAGCCTGAAGATCTATGAGAAAAAGAATATACAACAATTAGTTTAGCAAATCTAGAAGCTTATGAGAAATCTAGAGGCACAACACCATTAGGAAAAAAAGAACCCTGAATGGGCCTTTTCGATTAAGGGGTGATTACTAATGGACCAATGAAAAAAGGGTAGTGGTTATAGTCTAGTCTCTTATCACATAGGCTAGGCATAGGCTTCCCTTGTTTTTGTGTGGCCAAAGAGGAAAAGACCCCTTAAAGCTGATGGTTTTAGTCATGTGGAGGGTTTTGAAAAAATTGCAAATCAACTAGAGCCCTTGAATTAGCCAAAAGATCTATGGGAGTACCTACAACCTTAGCATTCTCCATTTTGAACTTCATTAGCATGTCCTCAATGAGATACATCCCCTTCTCTGTATATATTACTTCCAATCCAAGGACATAAGTGAACTACCCTAAATCACTGATCATGAGTTCCTCCATCATCTGTAGCTTAATCCTTCAAAATCCTTCAACATAATTAGCTGAATATATGATGTCATCTACATATACAGAAAGGTATATAAATTCTCCAAGCGATCTCTTGATAAAGACAAAAGGCTCTTCTTTGCTCACTACAATCCCTCTGCCATGCAAATAATTCACAAGCCTATGATTCCAGGATTTTGGAGCTTGTTTTAGACCATATAAAGACTTCCTTAATGTGCATACATGTTTAGGACAATGTGAATCTTCAAACCTAGGGGGTTGAGCCATATATACCTCTTCAGATATCCATCCACTGAGAAATGCGTTCTTCACATTCATTTGAAAGATCTTCCAAATCTTTGTAGCTACGATGCTCATAAGCACTATGATTTTTGGCATCTTTGCCACATGAGAAAAGATCTCCTCATAGTTAATACCTTGGTTCTGAGCCTACCATTTAGTGAAAAGTCTAGCATTGTACGTGTTAATAGTTCCACGAAAGTTTTTCTTTATCTTGTAGATCCATCTGGATCCAATGACCTTCATGGTAGGAGTCTTGGGCACAAATTCCCATGCGTTATTTTCTTGCAAGGATTCAATCTCTTCTTCCATAGCATTCATCCATTCTAGCTTCTTCTTTTTCTGCTCATAAGATGAGGGCTCCTTAGAGGTTGAATCTTGAGCTGTATAAATATAACTTTTAGTTATTAATGATGTGCGATAGCCATACCTTTCTAGCTTCTTCTTTTCCCATATAGATCTCCTAAAGGTTTTTTGAGACAATTCTGCAATATCCCTCAACTCTTGTACCTTAGCCTTGCCCTTGGAGTTCCATGAGATGATCACCCTCTTAGGAGTCTTCTAATAATCTTCACAGTCATTTGATGCTTCAACTATATGTGTACTTTTGTTTGAGAGGGTTCAACAATCTTCTTTTAGATCATAACATAGCTTGAACTTCTTGCAATCATCTTCAAACGATTATTTGTTTTCATCAAACACTACATCTTGACTAACTATGAAACCTTTGTTCATAGCCTATAAAGACACAATTTTCTACTTTAGGATCAAGTTTACCTCCGGTTTGAGATGGTATGTGTGCATATGAAATGGTAACCTATTTATTATATATGTGAGAATGGATACTTCCTCCTCCCATAAGTAATTGGTAGCTTCTTCTCATTCAATATGGACCTTGCTGCTTCCACAATGGTCCTAAATCTTTGCTACCCCATTTTGCTCAGGTGTCTATGTGGTGGCTATCTCTCTCTTTATTCCTCTACCTTGCAAGTAAGAGTCAAATTCATGGGAGAATTATTCTCCCCCTCCATCAAGCCCTAGACTTTTTAGGGTGTTACCTATTTGATTTTCCACAAGAGCTAGATACTTCTTAAAACATGAGAACACCATCTTTATGCTTCATAAAATAAAGAATGGTCCATCTGCTACAATCATCTATAAATCACAAATAATACCTTGACCCTAAGATGGATGGCTCTTTTCTCGGTCCCCAAAAATCTATGTGGATAGGCTTGAAAATATCTCAATGTATCTACCCTTCTTTGTGAATGGTTGCCTATGAGATTTCCTAAATTGACATGCACTACATTTGTAAATCATGTATTGCTTCCGAATATTAGGTAGCCTGAGTACACTTTGATATTGAATGATGTGTTTGAGAGATATTTCTCTAATGTGAGCCAATTTTTTATGCCAAAACTCTAGCTTTGACAGGGTTCATGTACCATAATTGAACAGTGCTATGTTCTTAATGACTTAGAGTTCAAAGGTAAACAATCTACCTATTTTCCTCCCTTGGCTATCCTCTTGAAACCTTGATATGGATCCTCTACATAGGCTTCGTGCTTTATGAACCCCACCTATGAACATTTATCCACAATCTATCCTACACATTAGGTTTTTAGTAATACTTGGTACATAGATAATTATGCTCAACATATTCATATTACCATTGGAAATTTTTACATTCCTTGTCTCCTCCACAGGCTGCCTTGTGTCATCACCTGTTTGGACCTCATGCTTATTCTTTGGATCTTCCAAATTTGAGATCATCTTGAGATTGATCATCTATGCAATTTTTGTAATCATTCCTTCCTTTTTATCCTCCTTGGTAGTTCTTCTTGTATCCATATAAGTTGGTGTGTCTACCTCTAGGAGCTCCGTATCCGCCTTTATTGTATCCTCTTCCTCTCTAGTTCCTTGGATTCTTGAAGCAATGCTCTGTGATGTGGCTTGACAATCCACATATAGAATAGGATGAGGAGCTTTAAGATCTCCACCTACCTTTTCTACCTCCTTTACCTCTTCCTCTTGAGCTTCTACCTGTATTTGAAAAGTTAGCTTGGGAGAGGATTGATTACCTTTCTAAATCTCACCACTCTTAATAAGTTTGTCCTCATGAGTGAAGATTGTCCCATGAGAGTGTTGAAGTCTGGCACATGCATAACCACATACAAGTCCATGGCAATGGTGAAGGCTTCCCACTTGTCATCAACATTGATTCCATTGATGACTTGCCCCACAATTTGCTATTCATCTATGATTTCTCCAATTCTCCCTAATTTATCTGCAATGTCCTTCATTTTAGTCACAAAGTCAGTTACACTTTGTAGCTTAGTTTTGTGAACTCCATCCACAGTTGGTTCTCCCTAGCCTAGGTGCTTGAAGAGAAGAATGCTTCCAAAGAATTCCATAACCCTTATGATGTCTTACAATTCCTAATATGAGGAATTATGAAATCAAAGATAGATTTTAGTATATATGAACTTTTCAAAACTTCCTTTGCACACCATGTGTTTAACCTTTATTGCTCCTCTTCAATTGATTGTCCTTTGGTTGTGAGTATAGTCATCAACTCATCTCTTGAGATGTATCCATACAAGTTTTCCCCTTGCAAGTAAGACTCCATCCTTAGACACCATGCATAGTATTTTCTTTGGTATAATTTTTCAACTGAGGGGAATCCATTACCCATAACTTCAACACTATGTCTATGCTCTGATACCACGATGAGAAGTGATGGCCAATGCACAAAGATGAGAGATTCCTAGCAAATTCCTGCTCAAGAAAATCCTAAATAATGTGAGCGACCTTTAATAGACTCTTTGAGCTTCTAATATATGGAGTTATACCACTATGGTACATTGGAACATGAATCTCAAAACTCTATGTCAAAAAAGATAACTTTTGAGCACTTATCAACTTGAGAAAGCCTTCAAAGAAGGTACTCATATTCTTACTCCAATTGCATATCCTAGTTGGAATTAAAACCAAAACTTTTGCACACATTCAAATCAAGTGATTCATTTCATGAATCTAGAGGGACTATACTTAGATAAATATGCATAAGAAGTCAGGGGTGATCTCAATTTTTTAGGAAGATGAAGATCCACAAACACAATCACCTTGATCTCTTCATAACTCAATATATACAACTCCAATTACCATGAAACTTTGTATGCATACTCAAAAGAGTCCAACCTTCATAGTAAAATCAATAGAACAAACAATAAGATCATGTACATGATGCAATGACTCAACAAGTTGACAAATTCAATCAATGTACTATAACAATGAACTGAGAGCAATGTAGATAAAGAAATGTCACGTAAATGTATTGATAAGTAAGATATGATACAAGTAGTGATTGGAGGACTCCACGAGATTAAAGTTAAGTCCAATAAATGCTCAAAAGAGTGTGATGTTTAGGTCATGTACCCTAGGCAAGGTCACACTGTATAGATACACTTTTTTGAAGATAAGTGTTGATTGGATCTACCTAAAAGCATTACATACTTTTAGGAGTCATTTTGAATTTTGAATTCAAACATGTTCATGGGTTTTGGCTCCCAATACCTTCACAAGATACTCTCTAAATTACTCTTTTGATTTTGGTAAAAGTAGTGCATGACTTTAACCTTCGAGCTCAGTCAACTAATGCATGTTTATGCAAAACGTTTTAACTCCATGCTGCTATGAAGTCCTATGCATATATTCAAGCACTCAGGCTTTTCATATGCACCAACAAGCACTTGATGGCAAGACATTGATCCATCCCGTTTGCTTACTATCTCCGATTTCAATAGAAAGAGACTTGAAAACCTAGAACATTTTGGTTGGATATTCAAGATCCATAGATAATTAAATAGTGAATTTTTCATTACTAAGACCCAATAGGATGAGTGATCTAAACTAGTGACTAGGTAGATTGGAGATTGCCAACACAAAACTGCAACAATCTAAGAATTACGACCACCACATGCTAGAGAGATGACTCTCCTCCCAACCTTATGCCTGTATATATAGCTGCTTGAACTAATGAGGACCACAAATGTAACTAGAGTCCACAAGTGCATGTGCAATCTCCTCCACTCCTTTCATATCCACCACTAGAGTCTATTAGTGGCTGGAGTGATCTCGACCACTACTTTAGTACCTTCCACTAGAGTCCACTAGTGGTTGTTGTACTCACCTCTTGAGTTAAGTCCACTGGACTCAAGTTAACTCACGTTAACTTGAGTTAGAAGGCTCTAGAGCTCTTTGGGCAAAACTCTCTCCCTATGCTCCCCATGGGAGTTGAACCCAAGACCTCCTCCTTCACAACCATGAGACTTAACCACTAGGCTAAGTGGATTACTTGAATATGAGAGCACATGAACTTATGCTTGAGTCTACTCTCGAGATCTTTGGTCCTTCAAACGAGTGACCAAACGATATCCAATTTCAGATCTGTCTGAAGCCATCGGATCCCTAGATCATAGACTTACTTTATTACATTCTTCCCCCCTTGGGAAAGATTTTCGTCCTCGAAAATAAAGCTATATATATATAACTGTAGGCAACCCCCGAGCCTCATGTTCTAAAACTTGAAGAACATGGTCATGTTCTAGAACTAGAAGAACATGTCTCATCTCTGTGGTGGCATCCTTGCCCAAATAAGTCAAAACACTATCTGGTTTTGTACTTTGATGAACAGGACAAAGTACAACTAGTGAAGAATAATAAGGGTGGATCTAATGACATCCTTAGCTAATTCACAGTTTCTGGATGTGCGATCTAGGCACAAACATGTGAACTAGGTGGATTCAAATTACTAGTCCATTTCTAGGCATAACTGGTGCATGGGCTTAGTAATGAAGGTGGGATTCTTATCCCTCGCAAGACTTTTGAGAATGCTTGATTCACTGGAATTTGTATTGGAGAACTTGAAGTGTGGTTGTCCCATACATCTAACTTTAGATGTCTGTTCAATGGTTTACTTTTATCTAACACTTACTTGATGTTTTCACCCGACTAGAGGACTACTCGGTCCCAATGAGTTGAAAAAATCCTATGTAAACTGTAGGAGAAAGTTTACCATTCCGGTGGAATCAACTAACTTCACCAATTCAAATTCAAAATGAAAATTGTCCAACTTAGGACACTTTTCTCAAAGACTTTTAACTTAAAATTCTTGGGAATTATCAATCTGATGAGCAATTCCTAACTTCCCTATTCTAGAGTATACTGGACTCCAGGAAATCATTTATGCTATAACTTGAAGCAAACTCAAATGAATAAGTCCACTTAGACTTATCATCTTTTGAAGATTGAAAAGGTTCTTGTACATAACATCTATCTAGGATGTTCAAGTTAGTTATTTTATTCTAACCGGCTAACCCTGGTCTTTTGCAAAAGGAATCAGATACCATATCTGAGTCAATTCCAAAAGATTTGGAAAGCGGAAAGAGATAACTAAGACTTTGTACAACCAATTCAAACTTCGCACATACATAAACTTGCTATGAGTCAAAGACTAGATGACTCAGGACTTCAACTTTTCAAAGATCTATTTCAACAAGATATTGAAGCATTTTCTTTTTATCTTTAAGAGAAATAAGCTAGATTCTCAAAAAGATGCAAAGAAAATAAAAAACACCATCCAACCACAAGATACTAGTGTGGTAACCAACATCAGTGTGTCAACCCACTGAGGTTCTGTTGATGAGTTTGGTTTTCAAACAATGCTTCACTTGAGACTAAGTTCATGTCACATTCAGTCTTTTTGACTCCTAATCGTGAATGCAATTCTTGTGCATTTCTTTGAGTTGAAAGAGTGAATTTATCAAGTTACACTAGGAACTTGATACTTGATTTAGTCAATTAAATCTTAAGTTGAAAAGATCAACTCAAAATCAAAGTCCAACTTCTTTCAAAAATTTATCAAATATTTCTGATCAATAACACTTAAGCTTGAAGTGTTCTTAGAAGATCTTGGAAGTTACTTACTTCATATCTTCAGTTTCCTTAATCTTGAAGTTACCTTGAAGTATCGTAAGATACTACTTTCATCCTTTACGAATTAAACTTTTCCTTGAAGTCTTAATTCCCTTGAGGATGAAACCTAACTTCAAAATCCAAACTAGGACTAAAAGATAATCATCATCCCACGGTCCGATGTCCCATTCCATCTTTCCTACATCAATCTGAGTATAAAATCTGGTGTCCCATACCACCCTATTTTATATTCAGATTAATGTGTGGGTGATTCTTATCCGAAAGTCTAAACATCTCTTGATAGAGTACCTTATTGCTTCAATTCTTGTACAAGAATTGGAAGATTCAGGCATTACCTCTAACTAGATTTTCCTAGGTTTTGATTCCTTCACATGATCGTCTCACAATCATGTGCTTTGCCTTGGAAACTTGAAAACCTCTTTGACAGAATATCAATCAGAATTCCAAGTTCTTGAATTTTCTCGAATTCAAGTTCAATTGGTTTACCCTTGACCAATTTTGTAGCGACAAGAGCTTTTGACTTCTTGTCTTTAGATTCCTTTCTTTACTGTTGCTTTAGGTACCTTCCCCGGGGACTTTATTTAGGAATCTCTTTACTGCTTAAGTCTTAAGCATCCGCTCATGCTTTCTGGATTTGTACCAAAATCCCTTTAAGGATAGGTAAACACTTATGTTTTACCTTCCACAGACTTAATTACCATTTTCACTGTTGCAGACTACATTCTTGGAATTTCTTTACTCTGTTCAGACTTGGAACAACTTACTCTTTTTCACAGTTTTCCATCGAATAAATGGAACTTGAGTGAATAATTCCCAAAAGGAATT
The DNA here is from genome assembly GCA_020310875.1 of Ceratopteris richardii. NCBI lineage: Eukaryota > Viridiplantae > Streptophyta > Polypodiopsida > Polypodiales > Pteridaceae > Ceratopteris > Ceratopteris richardii. The sequence goes on along the minus strand of CM035427.1, from coordinate 161,760,110 downwards.
TTATTCCCAATACTTGGGCAATCTACAAAGTAGTTCTAATCGCACATAACTTGGACAATCATGGCCAAGATTGATCAAGTCTGGTTGATCTTCCGATAAAAAGACTTAGTCTTTATCTTTAAGATCTCTTAAACTATCTTAAGCTTCTTTGCTTACCTGCAGGATTTTAGAGATCTTTCCCTTTACACAAGTCCAAGCATACACTTATGCCTCTCAGATTCCAAAGCTAAGAATCTTTGATATACCGTTAGGTTATATCACTTATTTGGACTTAAATACCAAAACTGGTGGTTTGGGATGTCCGGGAACTACTTACTTATTGTTTAAAGAGTATGAAGAATTTAATTCTCAATACTTAAAAGAATGCCATTTCTTAAAAGACTTGAGATTCCTTCTAAGGAAGAACTGGAGCAAATGATTCATCTTGGAATCTTTTGCAATATTAAAAGAACATTTGAAAGAAATTCTCCCAAAAAAGAATTTACTGATTCAATTGTATTCATTTCCTGAGTATCAAACTAGAGATGAAATATCACATTTTGGATATGGTTTCCCATGTCACTATGAAAGTTTATGCTTGAACTTTCTTTTATGTGATATCGACTTCTATTCTTGAGTTTGATACAAAACTCATTATTATTGGTCAATCTTCAGATGTTACTAGAGTCCTTTAAACATATTTCCCCAATCAAAATTATGTTTAAAGTCCAAGCATCTATTGATGATTGATTCAATAGTAATGTTACTGTGAACACAACTTTGAACTTTATAACTTGTTTAGGAGAAGTTCATGGATTAAAATCCATTTCTTGGAACTTTCTATTCCTAAATGAAAAGTTCACACTTGCTTCAAGTCTTTAGGAACTCATATTATTTCCTAAAGACTGCTTAGCTAGTTGCATCATTTACCAGAGATGCAACTATAGAACCTAACATCCTTTTATTGATGTCAAGGATCAATTGATGTTGAGGTTTAACCTTTGATTTCCATCACCCCTTGGGATGAAATCAAATGAAAATTTATAAAAGCTGGGTACCTTTATATCTTGGCAAAACATTTATATCCTAAAGAGGTTTTGCCTTCATCATTCCTTGGACCTATTATATAATATGAATTTATGTGTATTTTGGGAAGAGTTCATGAATCAATTAAGATCCTCTACTTGGAACATCTTCCTTCCCAACGCTAAATTCATCTTGAACATAGTAGGAGAATGATCTCACATGAAATAGAAGGCTTGACTATTTCATATCTCTATTCCAAAAAGTTACTTACCGAGGTTTCATCATGAGATACAAATATTGAAACCACAAGAAACTTCTTTAAAACTTTCGAAATCTTCTAAATAGAAGAGTGCTCATGGAACTTTGGAAATATAGTTGATGCTCTCATCCAACCTTGGGATGTTTGAGAAGTTATAAAATATATAACTAATCAACTAAAGCTTTATCCGCATGACTTTCTAAGTACATCCAGGACTTAGAGTCATCATAAATCACAAAAGAGTTGCAAGTAATTAACTTTTCTTGGTCATGAAGGAAATTTATTACTTAACTTTCTCTTAGTGCTTACTCATACCTAGCAAGACATCTAACATACTTAATTCTCATTAAGTATTTATGTTTGATAGTAGAGTATCGACTTGGGAAGAAATTGACTAATTACTTGAGTTGCAAACTAGAACTAGTATGTCTTTGCAACTAACTAGTCCTTGGTCTTCCCTAATGTCAAACTGCGAGCTTTGCAAAGTAAGCTAAATACTAAGAGAGTACATTTTCATATCTACTTGCAAACAGCATTCCATTCTTCCATGCAAATGCATGTATCTACATGCAAAAGCATATGTTCACATGCGTATGCATGCATGTTCTTGTGAATGCTCAAAAAATAATACAATAATCGTGCATGAACTTGATGCACGATTTTTTCCTTGTACTAAGAATGTATATCATGCAATCCTGATGCATGTATATCCTTTCCTTTGTCTAAATGCACTATGATATAAAAACATTCCCTTGAAGTGCAATAGAAAACTTACTCAATGGAAAGGAAATATGTATTTAAACTACCAAAATACATTCTTTGATGCACAAGGATCTTTTTGAAATCAAGTCTTTCCTTAATGCAAACTAATGCTTGAAATAAGAAATTGATTGTTTTCATTATCCTAATCTAGACTTAATCGATTGAAATCTTAGTTATTTCAATGTGCATCTAGGATTAAGTGTAGAATAATGAAAACAAGATAAATCAAGCATTAAGATCAAGCAGAAATTGGAAAATACTTAGCTTTGATCAAAGCTTCGTCCATCCCTTGATCCTTTGGAAGAGTGATTCATCCTCTTGATCCTTGCGAGGAGCTATTCACCATTCTTGAAGCTTCCTCATCAAGAAATAGTTCTTGATGATTTGGTCCGTCAAGGTCGACGAAGTTAGGCCTCCGGATCTTCACTCCATAGCTCCACTTCCATCAAACTTTGTTCAAAACTTTGGTAGTTTCAGTGGATAAGGTTCTGAAGTTTCTCTGCAACGTCGTGGGATCGAAACCCGGTGACCTCCCGATGGTAGTTCAGCTTTTCTTTTGGCCGGTTGAAGATGTCTCCTTCAGCACAAATTAAACAAATCAATCACGTTCTCAGCAGTACTACCGTGAACGGTTGTGGTCTTATGGATAGGCAGACGCGCTCGCAGACAGAAGTCCCATGTTCGATCACCCGCGGACCTACAACAGAGTGGATCAACATTTTTAGATCTCCTATTTGAGATCTTCTTCAGCACGCGCTTCGATCATTAATTTCTACTGCAGAGAAGTCTTCACGCGGACGATGTGTTTCTGTGGATAGAGCAGCGCGCTCCTAATGGGGGAAACGGGAGTTCGAATCGCGTCGGCAGTAGCTCCGCAGATTTTTCATCTCTTCTCAAGTGTTCATCAGCGCCAGATTATGGCATAAGAAAAGGTTGTGCAAGTTATTGAGCGTCAATCGCCCGTGGGCATGTTGGGTAGATGATGATGCTCTAGCTGCGGGGGCGAGGGATCGAATCCCGTCTGCCTCACAAAAGGGTCTAATCTTTTGCCAAGCTTAAGCTAAGTCAATAGGCGAATTCGGCGGCGGCGCAATAAAGCTGATCATCTACGAGCATTGCACACGCATATTGGAGAGCAGAAGTTATGGAGAGAAAGATGATGAGCCCACTCCAAGGTCACCATGAGAGCTTGGCTCTGATACCAATGCAACAATCTAAGAATTACGACCACCACATGCTAGAGAGATGACTCTCCTCCCAACCTTATGCCTGTATATATAGCTGCTTGAACTAATGAGGACCACAAATGTAACTAGAGTCCACAAGTGCATGTGCAATCTCCTCCACTCCTTTCATATCCACCACTAGAGTCTATTAGTGGCTGGAGTGATCTCGACCACTACTTTAGTACCTTCCACTAGAGTCCACTAGTGGTTGTTGTACTCACCTCTTGAGTTAAGTCCACTGGACTCAAGTTAACTCACGTTAACTTGAGTTAGAAGGCTCTAGAGCTCTTTGGGCAAAACTCTCTCCCTATGCTCCCCATGGGAGTTGAACCCAAGACCTCCTCCTTCACAACCATGAGACTTAACCACTAGGCTAAGTGGATTACTTGAATATGAGAGCACATGAACTTATGCTTGAGTCTACTCTCGAGATCTTTGGTCCTTCAAACGAGTGACCAAACGATATCCAATTTCAGATCTGTCTGAAGCCATCGGATCCCTAGATCATAGACTTACTTTATTACAAAAACCCTAGAAGTTTGATCAAGGAGATGCACATTGATGTATTCACTTTGTGTGTAATTTTCAATTTTGCATTTTGAAAGAACAATATGTGTGTTTGTATTAGAACACATCATTCGAAGTCAAATGTCCTAAGAGATCGTGAGAGAATTAGATTCGAGTGATGATGACAATGAATTTAAAGAAATCCCACGTATGCCTAGAGGTGGTAATAGATTAATGAACATCATCCAACTTAAGGTGGTTCCAACAAAATCCACCTGGAAAGTAGTGTATATAGAGAATTGCTCAAATAGGAAGTTTTGGACAAACAACCCAAGATCCCTACCTATGACATGAGTCACTTTATACGAGTTTCATAATACTACATTTCCAACTACACCTCCCAAATGCATGGATAGAGTAGGCAATATGTATTCAGAAACTTGCAAGTTTGAGAAGACAAATCTAGATCTGAATGTCAAATATTTAGGTGGTAGTAATCAACGAATCTCAAGTAACCCTTTTCAAGAACATCTAGGAAAGTGAGCTAAAACTTATATTCCACCTACAATTCGAATTGGAAACTCCCCAATCAACCCAATTGATTAGGGATTGTGGAGATTCTAGTAGCCTTTCCTACATATTGGAGTGAAACTAATGGCTCAACTCATTGAGCAAGCCACTCAAGCAATGAGCATAGAACAATGTACTTAAGATCTAGGTAGACACCATTGACCATCTCAAGTGATCAAATGGACGAAGGACTACTACAATGGGTCTATGTCCTTGGGTGGGTTTGACCATTGCTTCATTCAAGAAGCTAGATAAGCTTATGGAATAATTTATCAATAAATTCTTTGATCTATAGCTTCAATGTTGATATATTTAGGTAGTGATGTATGTGAACACACGAGGACTGCCGAGGTACTTTTTTCCCTCTTTAGGAGGTTTTTTTCCCTCGGCTTGTATATATGTTTATTGCCCTAACATGCTACTTATCTTTTGTACATTCTAGTGGTAATACATTTAGTCTTGTGTGTTGTGCTCCAAGCTTCTTCTTCTTCCTTGTGTTGTTCGTATGCTTCTGCAGATGTCTAACTTGAACGACTGGTATCAAAGCAGGTCGTCGCTTCATCTACGTTGTTGTCTACACCTCTTTGGTTGCAGTCTCAGAATCGCATGAAATTTGATAAGCATAATCGTTGTGTTTCAGAGATCAAAACAACTTCACATTGTGGTGCCAAAATCACGATTTTCTCGTTTTGGCCTCCGAACGCACTATCGTAGTGCTTGTGCACACTATTTTGTATTTTTATACCAAAGGTATATACCAATTTCGGTTCTCCAATGTAAGCGTCTCGAAGTCTGCTATAGGTTTAGCAGAATTCATCTGGGTAATTTTGTTCAACATTTTGAGATATAATCAATTTTTTGCATCAAGGTATTTTTGCCATCGACCATGGCGGAAACCAGTGATGTATTCCATATGTTGGCTGTTGAGGATAAGTTGGATGGTACCAACTACCATTATGGGCTTATATGATGCGTCATGTACTGGTCGCAAAAGGGCTGTGGAATATTATGGAGGGTGGTGAAAGATGTCTTGTTACACCTACGAATAAAGGTACTACAAATATAGGTGCTAATCGAAGATGATGATATTCTGCAGATTCTTGTTCATGCTATTGTTTAGGCAGCTTTCACAATGACTATTGAGTGTGTGTGGCTTAGATGCCTTATGGCTGATTTGGGTGTTGGTCAGTCTTCTACCACCACCATCTTCACTGACAGTCAGAGCGCATTGGCATTTGCAAGGAACCCTGTGTTCCATGCTCACACTAAGCACATTGAGGTGCAATATCATTATGTCAGGGAGAGGTTCTCTACTAGAGAGACCAGCTTGGCATATGTGCCCATGCAGGAGAACATTGCAGACCTTTTCACGAAGGCTCTGCCTAGGGAGAAGTTTGAAGCTTTCCGCAAAGCTTTGGGCTTCCTTCCTTTTGTGGATTGGTTCTACCTAGCTTGGCACTTCCTTATACAGGAGTGGCAGCTCCTTGTTCACCGCATCACTCCCAGGGGGAATTTGTTGATATATTTAGGTAGTGTGAACACACTAGGACCGCCCATCACTTATTTCCCTCTTTAGGAGGTTCTTTTTCCTCGGCTTGTATATATGCCTATTGCCCTAATGTGCTTCTTATCTTTGTACATTCTCTCATAATACATTCAATATTGTGTGTTATGCTCCAAGCTTCTTCTTCTTCCCTGTGCTATTCACATGCTTCCGCAGATGTCTAACTCCAACACTTGAGGCACCCAAAAAACATGTTTGTGAAGGCTGTATTTTGGGCAAAATGCAGTGTTCTTCCTTTCCAAAAGATGGTTCACTTCGGGTTACTTAGAAGTTGTAGCTTGTACATAGTGATGTTTGTGGTAGACACCTTCTATTGGGAACTATCTTTACTTCATGACTTTCATCGATGATTTTTCCAGGCATGCATGGACATATCCATTGAAGGAAAATTTTGAAGTGTTTATGTGCTTCAAATAATTTTTGGTTTTGGCTAAAAATCTGTGAACATGTAAAATGGGCACCCTCCATTCTGATTGAGGGGGGAATATATGTCTTATGTCTTTAATGCATTTCTGGCTGAATGTGGGATAAAACATCAGTGTATAGTGTCGTATACACCTCAACAGAATGGATTTGCTAAACGAAAGAACATGTCACTCATGGAGATGGCCAGGTGTATGGTCAAGAGTCAGGCTTGACCACATAGTTTCTGGCTTGAGGCTATCACGTATGCAGCATATGTACTTAACATGTGTCCCACTAAAGTGCTGCAGTCTATCACTCCATATGAGGCTTGGCATGGTCGTAAGCCATCTGTATTGGAAATTTAGTAGGCCCATAACTAATACCACAGGTCCATAGTTCCATAGGTTTCCAAGATCTACAACACAAATTCCAACAATCTTCCAATATTGACAAACCATGAACATACCACGCTTAAACATACAAATGATGACACAAAGATAGAGAAAGACTAGACAACATGTGTAAAGTGTTACGTAAGCCACTACTTACTCACACTATCATATATACAAATGTCAAATTTACAATATGGGAGCAAAACTCTCAACCACTCTATATGAACAGAAATGGATGGAAGAGTGAATGTACATAATTTACAAGTAGGAACAGAAATCTGAATATGCATGAGATGTATGGCCTGATAGGTTTTAGAAGAGTGAATATCAGTGATAGAAAGAGGAAAGATCAGTATGAAACCGATATTTAGCAAACCCTAATCTGATTTTAGGCTATGGAAGTCCCTAAATCAGATGTGTGTGAAAGATCACATACTTACCGACTTAGCATAGAATGCTAACATGTTGTTGCTAGAAATCCTCATAATCATCTGAACACACCTTCTCTAACACCTCATCCGAATGCATGTAGCATGCATGTATTGATTCTCCTTTAGATATGCCGAATAGGATTCCTCCTGATATGGATGCCATTGCCTCCATAAACTCCAAGTAGTACATGTGTGCATAAAGAGAATATGTACCTAAATTCTTAACATAAGATGAAAATCTTATGTCAACCTCCATCCAATGTATTTGAAGTACACTAAAATCTTCACGTAGAAGATAATGTTCAAATACATTATGTAGATGGCTGATCCACACCACCAAGCTATTGATGGAAAAGTCCTCTCCATAAGCAAGAGTGTGAGCACACTCTTCTCTAAGAAGTACTCCATAGATGCTCCTCAACATGCTCCTAGAGTGCACCATGGCTGCCCCATGTGTGCTAGAGCACCACCTCTACTGAGTTCCATGCAAAAAACTCACAAAAAAGCGCTTTATTTTAATCACATCACTTTTCAAATTGCTTTTGCTTTATTTTAAGTGAGTTTGCTTTATTTTTAAAGTTGCTTTTAGCTAACTTTAAAAATAATTTCTTGACCTTCTTTTTCACACTTCTGACTACCCGATGAATGATCTGACAACATTTTTATGATCCTCATGCCGAGAGCTATCATATGAGGTCAAAACCCTAAATCAATAGAGAATTAGGATTAGGGTTTTCTCTAGAATCTGATCTCTGACGATTGAATGTTTTATACCATTGGAAAGCTCTCTTGAAGCTCTACAAGATAGGCTCATAAAAGTTTTATCCATTTTTGTGCCAAAAATGACTTGAGTGACTGATGTGACATTGTTTTCCAACAATTCCCCCTGCAATGTCATATTGGTACAAATTGAACTGGATATGTAACTTCATTCATCTGCAAACTTTCATAAACTTCAAACTTGTACTCCCGAATTGACCTTCAAACCTTTTCTTCAAAAGTCTTATTCAAAACTAAATTTGAATTTCTTCAAACTTCAAAAAATTGAACTTATTGAATATCAACCATAATACCTGAGAAAATATGCAAACTAGATATCCAATAGTGTATTCATCAAGCAATCATTGCTTGACAACATATGTAGCATGTACTGACTCTGAACCTGCTATCTCCTATCTTCTCAAACCTGTAAACATACACTAGGATCCACATATTTGCATTTACCTTACAAAATATTTCTCAACGTATTTCTGCTGTGTCATGTAAATACACTAATAAAAACAAAAACTGAATCCATCCTGGGACTTGTGATTGACAACTCACAACTTAGTGTATTATGAACACAAGCTCGTTCATCTCTAACTGTACTCAACTCAACTCAACTCATGAGTCTCATCAAAATTTCATATATATGATGTCATCTTGTCTACATCCTTGTTCGATCTGTAAGTCCTTCATACCTTTTTCTTTCATGTGTGCACCTCAAAAGTAACATACCTCTCTGAAATATCAAGTTTCTCTACAATAGAATTCTGGAACTTTCTCCCGAACAGGAACACCTAACATGAACTTTCTCCATACATTCTCCTTCTTCCTTCTTTCTTCAATAATCAATACCTGTATCTGAAACAAAAATTTAGGATCCATAATCTTCTGTAACATAACAAGTATCTTCTTCTTTTTCTCTGCAACATAAATCTGATAGAATCTGAATCTTTGACTTCTTCCAATGCTAAGAACTTTTCAAACAAAGGATATACAACTGACTTATAAATACTCAAGATCTTCAAGATCTATCTAGATCTTACAAGATCACTCCAACAAAATACCTGTGTAGAATCTACCCTCATCAAACCTTCATGGCTAAATGTTTGATTTGTTACCTTAATGTCTCTAAGTGTCCATGCTTCTCACATAAATTTGTAAAACTTTTCTTTAACCAAATCCTTCCCAAGAATCTGTAACTCCTACTTGAACATAAGTGGACAAACTCTCACGTTGAGAAGTGCAAAAGTTGCAAGTTGACACTTCATCTTTTCATATTCTACCCGGGTGAAATGTGATAGTATCTGCTTGACTTTCTTGGGCTAACTCCACTTCTTAATCAAGCGATAGGATCTAATGGAACACCTTTTTGAATACAAGCATATATCCAAAAATCTAGATACTTTGGGGCAATTTTTCCCCTCTTTAGGAGGTTTTTTTTCCCCTGGCTTGTATATACGCCTATTGCCCTTACGGGCTACTTATCTTTTGTACATTCTAGTGGTAATACATTCACTCGTGTATGTTGTGCTCCAAGCTTCTTCTTCTTCTTTGTGCTGTTCGTGTGCTTTCTCAAACGTCTAACTCCAACATTCAAATAAGCTAGGCATGAATCTATGAGGGTCACCACTAGAAGATATAAAAAATACTTGGGTGCCCTACTATGGGGAGGCCGTATGAGAAGAAAATGATATCACAATTTTTAGACGGTGTCACAAATGGGAAACTAGCTCACTAACCACCTTAAATGAATGTATCAAAGAGAGAAAACCTATTCATGGGCCTCAAGATTCCACCAATGGAAATGAGAATTGAAGCTTTAACTTCAAAATTTTCAATAGAAGAAATTGCCAACTTAGTTGTAAAGAAATTAGAAATGGAACAAGTCAAAGAGCAATGAAATACACCATATGCTTAGAGATGACATTCACGTAGGAGATGCCAAAATTGTAGCAAAAATGACATTACCTACTGTGCAATAGAGTGCCTAAACCATAAACCTCGACCTCTACAACTAATGAAGTACACAGAAAAAGGACTTGAATGGGAATTAATCATGATAGAATCTTCAAGAGTTGAAAGACACATAGCGATAGAGAATTAGAAAGTATACATGAAACATAAATCTAGTTTTGTATTAGTTGAACCCCTCTTAGACGATTTAGAGATGTTGTTGAAAGCATACAAGGCTAGAGTAAAAATTGGTCTAGGAGTTGAAGCACTTCATCAATGCTATCTTGATGCCCAACTACAAAAGGAAATCCTTGGTATATGAAAACAAAGAGTTGAACTATCATTAAAAGATTATGGGGGAAGCTAGCTAACTTAGGAAATAGTCTTAAATATCTTTGGTTTAGAAGTCATTGACCACAAAATGATGGACCAAGATTTGCAAGTCTCCTTTCACCAACTAGAATAAAAAAGGGTGCACCATTGGAGGAACCAACTAGGACCCAAGTGATGCCTGATTCTAGAGAAGAACTAGAATCTTGGGGAAAAGGAGCATATAGTTGATGTGATTTATGGAGATAATTTAAGTGAGGTTTTATTGATATATTTTGGTAGTGATGTGTGTGAGCACGCTTAGGGAAATCACGACACGGTTTTCACTCTTTAGGAGGTTTTTTTCCCCCGGCTTGTATATATGCTTATAACCCTAAAGGGTCACTTATCTTTGTACATTAACTTAATAAATTTTGTGTTGTGTTGTTTTCCAAGCTTCTTCCTTGTGTTGCTTGTATGCTTCCACATACCTCAAACTTCGACAATTGGTATAAGAGTAGGTTTTCATTTCATCAAGGGTGTTATCGACACCCTTTTGGTCATGGTCTTAGAATCCCATGAAAATTGATGAGCATGCTCAGAGTAACTACAAGTTTAAAATAGCTTCATTTTCTAGTGTCAAAATTTTGATTTGAGCTTGTTTCAGCCTCCGAACGTAATATTGCAATGACTATGTAGTCAATTTTATCCTTTTGTGCCAAACATATATACAAGTTTTGGTTTGCCAGTAAAAGCACCTTGAAGTCTCATACATGTTTACTAGAGCTTGACAAGGTGTTTTTGTTCAATGTTTTGAGATACAATCAAGTTTTTTCATCACGATATTTACTCATAAGCCATTGCTAAAAGCAATGATGTATTCCATATGTTGGTTGTTGTGAATAAATTGGATGGTACTAATTACCTATTGTGGGCATACATGGTTGATCCTGTATTGGTAGTAAAATAGTTGTGGAATCTTTGGGGTTTTGAAAAATGACCTGATGCACCTGCAAATTATAGTATTGAATGTGATACAGATGATGTCGAAGATGATGATCTTCATTTTCTTGCTCATATTATATATTGTATTGCACCTATTTCAAAGCAACTTTTTTTGGATGCCAGAGATGCATAAGCAGATACATTAATTGCCTTATCAAACAAATATACCACTATCCCTCATATTTGATCCCTTAATATAACAAAAGAGTTTGGGATACTCTTGCAACATTATTCCAAGCAAGAAATGAGGCTGGTGTTGCTTACTTTTAAAAGAAATTGGAGAGTGAGCATATGAATGAAAGAGATTTTTTGACAAAAGATCAAAGATTTGAAGGATCAATTGATTTGTGCAAATGAAATCTTGCTAGATAATTCACTTGTATAGATTCTTCTTAATAGTATTGCATATTCATATTTGATTTTTGCTTCTACTATTTGGTTGACGATGAAACCAAATCCAAGTGCCCTAACATTGGATGATTTAGTCTCTATTTTGTTGAATGAAGATCAATCCATGCAGAACATGTCAATTATGCGTGTTATAGATCAAGTTTTCTTATATAGTGAGAAGGGCAATCATAAATGGAGCTTATCTACTTGTAATTAGAAATATGATAAGGCTGCATAATCAAAGAAGGAAGACAAGGATGACAAGAAAATAGAAAACCAAAAATAATTTTCCAAGTAATATAAGGAAAATGATCATGTCATAAAGAGTTACCCTAAACTGGCTACAAATGAGGCAAAGAAGAAAGAGGGTGGAATGGTTGTTGTAGAGGCCATTAGACCTAAAGTAGAGTCTACTAATATTGTTAAGAATGAAGAATGGGCATTTATGGTTGATTGCATTTATGAACCATCTTCTCATGAGCAGTGTATGTCTAAAGTAGACTCAAATGTTTGGTACTTTGATAGTGGTGCAACCAAACATATTACCCTGTAGCATAACTTCTTCCCTTCACTTGAACATTCTCCTATAGGGAATATTATTACATGTGAAAATATCCTCTTATCATGTAATCAAAGTTGGAAAGTTCATTCTAACTACTATTGATGGTAGTTCTTTCACATTGTGAGATGCCTTACATGTGCTAGGGATCAAGGAGAATGTGCTTGGTTTTTAAATTTGTTGATGACATATGTATAGTTCATGATCTATGGAATGGTAATGTAATTATTGCTTCTGAAATTTTATGTCCTTGGCTATATAAGCTCAGATTATGCAAAATCTATAAATGATTCAACATGTACAATTTATGATTCTCAAGCTATCTTGGATGCAAAGCTTCAACATGCATGCTTTATTGGTATATTTAGGTAGTGATGTGTGAACACTCTAGGATCGCGAGGGCACTTTTTCCGTCTTTAGGAGGTTTTTCCCCCTAGCTTGTATATACACCTATTGCCCTAATGGGCTACTTATCTTTGTACATTCTCTAGTAATACATTCAGTATTGTGTGTAGTGCTCCAAGCTTCTTCTTCTTCCTTATGCTGTTCGCGTGCTTCCGCAGACGTCTATCTCCAACAATTGGTATCAGAGCAGGTCCTCGCTTCATCTAGGGTGCTGTCGACACTCCTTCGTTTGCAGTCTCAGAATCGCATGAATTTTGGTGAGCATACTCAGCGTGTTTTTGAGATCAAAACTGCTTCGCTTTCTGGTGTCGAAATCACGATCTGAGCTCGTTTTGGCCTTCAAATGCACTATCACAGTGCTTATGCAAGCTATTTTGTCTTTTTGTACCAAAGGTATATGCCAATTTCTATTCGACAGTATAAGTGTCTCGAAGTCTGCTACAGGTCTAGTGGAATTCGTCTGGGCAGTTCTGTTTAACTTTTTGAGATACAATCAATTTTTTTCATCAAGGTATTTTAGTCGCCGGCCATGGCTGAATGCAGTGATGTATTCCGTATGTTGACTGTTGAGGATAAGTTGGATGGTACCAACTACCTGTTATGGTCTTATATAATGCAACATGTGTTGGTTGCAAAAGGACTGTGGAACATTGTGCAGGATGTCGAAAAACGTCGTATCACACCTGTAGCTATTACAACTGCAGGTACTGAAGCTGATGCAAAAGGTATTGAAGATGATGATTTTCTGCATATTCCTGTTTGTGATGCGGTTTCTACTGCACCTACTGCAGAGTAGATTCGATTGGATGACAGAGATGCCCAAGCACACACATTGATAGCTTTGTCTCTCAAACGTGCCATTATTCCTCACATTCACTCTTGTAGAACAACTAAGGATGCTTGGGATACACTTACCACATTGTACCAAGCTAGGAATGAGGCTCATGTTGCTTACCTCCAAAAACATTCGGAGAGTGAGCACATGAATGAAGGTGGTTCTATGGACAGTTTCCTAACAAAGATCAAAGACTTGAAGGAATAGTTGATTTCTACTGATGAGGTTATACCAGATAGCTCACTTATGCAGACCGTTCTGAATGGCCTTCTTAATTCATATCAGAGTTTTGCTTGTACTCTTCAGTTGATGATGAAAGGCAATCCAAATGCCTTATCATTTGAGGAGTTAGTCTCTGTTCTGTTGCAGGAAGATCAATCAAGGCAAAACAGGTCCATTATGCGAGTTGTAGATCAAGCTTTCCTAACTAGTTAGAAGGGCAAAGGAAAATGGAGCTCTTCAACTAGTAAGCAAAAATCTGCTAGTTTTGCACATTCGAAGAAGGAAGATAAAGATGAGAAGAAATCATTAAAGTAGAAATTGTTTTGTAAGTACTCTGTAAAGGGAATGATCATATCATAAAGAACTGTCCAAAACTGGCTAAAGAGGCAAAGAAGAAAGAGGCTAGAATGGTTGTTGTAGAGGCCTTCATGTACTAAGGAGACATCTGTTAGCTCCAAAGACATGTATGATACTTTGCTTCCTCTTTTTACAGGTGTTCAGCCTAGTGCGGATTCCTAATGAGGCAACTTCCCAGCCTTTGCAGGTTTCATGTGATGATGCAGATCATTCCATTTTTGATGCAGATTTACATGATGCACTTATTGATGAGAGAGCTAATATTAAGCATGCAAGAACTACGCCAAAATGGCTGGTGCTAACCTTGTGTGACAACAAATTAGATGCACCTCTATCATATCATACTCGATCAAGCTCTCATAGTGCCTCTTTTGCATCAGATTGCTATGCTATGGCTGCATCTAGTCTCTACGATGAGACTGAGAGATTTGCGTGAAAACAAATTAGATGCACCTCTATCATATCATACTCGATCAAGCTCTCATAGTGCCTCTTTTGCATCAGATTGCTATGCTATGGCTGCATCTAGTCTCTACGTTGAGACTGAGCTTGTTTCGTTTGATGAAGCACAAAATTTAGAAAATTGGATGACTGCTATGCAATCTGAATATGATGTAATAATGAAGAATGGTACTTGGTCTTTATGTGACTTGCCTCCTGGCAAGAAGGCCATTGGCACTAAGTGGATATACAAGTTGAAGCGTAAAGCTGACGGTATAGTTGACAGGTATAAGGCTAGGCTTATTGCAAAGGGTTATGCATAGGAAAGAGGCATTGATTTTGATGAGATCTTTGCACCTACATGTCGTATGACTACTGTTCGAAGCATCTGTGCACTTGTAGCCCATCATGGTTGGAATGTACATCAGTTGGATATTAAAACTGCATTTTTGAATGGTGACTTGCATGAAGAAGTGTATGTTTTTCAGCCCCGTGGCTTTTTGCAAAAGGGCATAAAAACCAACGGTCTGCAGGTTAAAGAAGGCATTATATGGTTTAAAGCAAGCACCGTGTGATTGGTATGAGAAGATACATGCCCATCTGATTGCACATGGTTTTGAGAACAATCCAACTGAAAGCACCTTATATGTTAAGCATGCTAATGATGTACTTTTGATCATTGTTGTCTATGTTGATGACATGCTTCTCACTGGTCCTATTGAAAAGCATATTGCTGATTTTAAGGATGATTTGCATGCCTCATTTGAGATGTTTGATTTGGGGCATTTGCATCATTATTTGGGCATTCAATTTATGCACGTTGATGGTGGAATGGATTTGTGTCAGACGAAATATATTGACATATTATTGCAACGTTTTGGCCTTGAGGACTGTAAGCCTATTGCCACTCCTATGGAGACAGGTTTACGATTGAGTCTTCATGATGCTGGAGATGCATTTGATACTGTTCTCTATCAGGAGGCTATTGGATGCTTGATTTACTTATGCATTACTCGGATAGATATTCAGTTTGCTGTCTCACAGATGAGCAGGTTTATGTAGTGCCCAGGTGTCAAGCATTGGCAGGTGGTGTCGGCACGAGAGCAACGGTCGGTGGATCAAGCCAACTGCTGAAATTACGGCGCACGCCGGGTGCTTGGAGCAAGCTCAGGTGAATTGAAGACTCAACGAGCAAAATCCTTTTCAGCAAATATGATCCGTTCAAAAACAAAGCCTTGTTATATAATTTAGAGCGTTTAAACCAAAAAAACATGCAACTCCTTGTAAATCATAGACCAAATTTGGTCATTTTTTCAATCGACTCAAAGTAAATAAAGTCGTAATCAAAGTTACATACTAACTCGTTTCTTTCTTTATCATCTAGTTCGATCTAAGATTATTAGTCGATTTCAAAAGATTCGGTCATCCTCTTCAAGAGTAACTAAACGAGTTTTTCTTCCTTCAAGTGTCATGCAAAGTTATAGCGAATATATCCAAATGTCATGAGCTATCACATATGGTAGTATATGTTTCATAAAGTAGTCATTATAAATAAGCACATTGAAATCACTTTGTGCAATGCGATTAAACCTTATATATATAGCGCCACAGGGAAGATTTCATCATAGTATACTTCGATCATAAAATCATAAGTCAACAAAGTCAATATAATAATTATTAATCATTGGAAAACCTACTCTAATTGATCCGTTGACAGAAGTGAAGCATAGTACTGCAGCAATACGGAGAATGATCAGATCAATTGTCAAACACATTAGTTCTCCATTCATTCGTGTGTATATTTTACAGTATGTATATATTTTCATGCAAAGTCAATTTCTCAAAACAAATGTGAAATTCAAACAAAAACGCCCAGTCTATGTCCTACACTAAACATTGGATATAGCGCAGTTTGGCAATACAAACCTATTACAGTATATTTTATGTGATCAAACTACCTCTTCAACGTTAGATTAAAAACATCATATCTCTGCATAGTCTGCCGATCTTTTATGTAGATATCAAAGTGCCAATGTACTTTCATAGCTTTACAACCAACAACCTGTGTCAATACACAAGCGCAAAACAAAACTCTATCCTAACAAAGATAAAAAACAACACCTTATATGCTTCACCATCTCTGCAGAAAAGAATTAATCATCAAATCTAATTGCTCCAGTACCTATGAGCGATCTAGAAGCAAGTGCAAATAAACTGATTGCTGGAGTCTTTAGATCATATCAGATGTGATGGAGGAATTCGTTAGATTCGATCACACCATTGTAATTACTATTCATAATTCTACTGAAAAAAAACGAAGAAAATACCTCTTAGATTTCTCAAAGATTGAATATAGCCTTTGCTCCTCAATTAGCGCCAGTAAACGTCAATCTATTCCTCTGTATATGCTTAATATAATAATCGGCCACCTATAACTGATGTCGCATCTTGCAGAGAAATTGAAGGTGTCATTCAGCTACCAAAAATTTGATCAAATTCCTCCCTTGTACGCAGAATTCAAGAAGTTTGTTCACACTTTTCCTAGTACGGTTGTCAGATTGACATCGTTGGAAATTGTCAACTTGCCAAATGAAGTAGAAGGGAAATTCCCTCAGTGAATAAGAGCTTAGCAACAACAAACAAATTGCACGACTGTGTTAGCATTAAAAAACATAACACAAGAAAGCGAATGAAGTCCAAAACTTTCCGCTTAGAAACATCATATCTGCTCAGTTTCCGACTTACGTACAGATTCACCTATCTGCGTTATCTGCTTTCCGTATTATCGGAGTCATATACATTGTGATAAGCAAAGCATATAGATTACACAAACAGATGTATTCTATGAATTCAATCTTGCGTTCTCATTGCACAGATTGTTCAAGTGCTTGTCATAAATAGTAAGAGCAAAAATGTGCGACAATTCGATATAGTTTCTACAGCTGTCTATTCATTTCCAACTTATGATTGATCAAGAAGCTTGCAAAAGCTCATGTCCACTGTACTGGACAAATAGAATTCAATTCAAACTCTTGGCAAATTATGAACGTCAAAGGTTTTCAACAGTTTTCACCTCGCTGTGATTATCAACGTTTTTATGTTTTGAATTGGAAACGAAATATGCAGATATTGACAATCACCTCATGACTTAAGACAACAGCATTTTGACCTCGTTAGCATTCATCGTTGGGGAAGGAAGATTCCACAATCCATCTACGGTGCTGTCCAACTCCGAAGATGACTGCGACACCTTGAGAATATGAACATACAAGAACGTGAAAGTGCTCCGATGATCAGAGATGGATTAAAATTGTCGAGCGCTCATCAAATTAATAAGCTTTCAAACACTCAATAAACATCAACAGATCCTTGACAGTAGCGCGATGTTGATGATGCACAAACATGATACGGCTCCCTTCCTTGATCGAATTTTTTAATGCGAGCAGCACATGTTGTGGAGGGGTTGTCAGAATTCGTCAGAAAAAATGCTACACATCAACAGAATGATCATAGAGTGTAGCGATGACAATCGCATCAATTGCCAGATACAAAACGAAAGTTGGCCTCCCTGATTGTTTTCGCCTCCCCCTTTTTTTCCGCGTGCTATCTGCTTCTTCCGTTAAAGAAATATCGGTCGACGTTGCGTTCATGCAGAACTGCCCATTTTTCCATGCAAAAACTCCCTCTTGGACACTCATCTCCTGTCCTTTATCACATAGTCACCTTTTTCTTTTCTTATTTTAGAGCTTCTATTTGCACGCAAGAGAACTCATCACTAATCATCCCTTTTTTTTTCCTCATTGAGCATCCGAGTTTGTAGGTCGCTTATCCATCAATTTTATAGTTAAGCAACTCTAGCCATCTTCACATCTCGAACTATATGTGTGCGCTTCCCAAATAATTGTATTGATGCTGATCAAAGCTTTTATACTATCAATTCTAATCTTCCATGATAATCTGCAATCATTTATTTAGTCATCCAAAGAACTTCTCAAATTCTCACTTATGATCCCTTTTGACTTTGATTATATCTTCAAGTGAGGAGAATAAATCTCTCCGACAACGGTTAAGCGCATCTTTCGCTACTTGAGTGGTACTCGGCTACTTGGGTTGTTTTATCCCAAGGGGGAGTCACTACCGCCAGATTTGCATGCTTTTTCTGACTCAGACTGGGCTGGTTGCTATGACACTCGTGTGTCCACTAGTGGCTTTTGCTTCATGCTTGGTAGCTCATGTATATCTTGGTTGAGCAAGAAGAAACCTAATGTGGCCACTTCCAGTTGTGAGGCTGAGTATAGGGTACCTTTCACAACGACTATTGAGTGTGTGTGGCTCAGACGCCTTATGGCTGATTTGGGTGTTGGTTAGTCTTTTGCCACCACCATCTTCACTGACAATTAGGGCGCATTGGCAGTTGCCCCAGTGTTCCATGCTCGCACTAAGCACATTGAGGTGCATTATCATTATGTCAGGAGAGGTTCTCTGCTGGGGAGATCAGCTTGGCATATGTGCCCACACAGGAGAACATTGCAAACCTTTTCACGAAGGCTCTGCCTAGGGAGAAGTTTGAAGCTTTCTGCAAAGCTTTGGGATTACTTCCTTTCGTGGAGTGATTTCCACATAGCTTGGCACTTCCGTATACATGAGTGCCAGCTACTTGCTCACCGCATCACTCCCAGGTGGGATTTGTTGATATATTTAGGTAGTGATATGTGTGAACACTCTACGCCACCGGGGCACTTTTTTCCCTCATTAGGAGGTTTTTTCCCCCGGCTTGTATATACGCCTATTGCCCTAATGGGCTACTTATCTTTGTACATTCTCTAGTAATACATTCAGTATTGTGTGTTGTGCTCCAAGCTTCTTCTTCTTCCTTGTGCTGTTCGCGTGCTTCTGCAGACATCTATCTCCAACATGCTTTGATCATCTAAATTTTGCTAGTTTGCTACACTTGTAGAAATTCAAAATGTTCACTCCTTTCTACCCAGATTTCAGGAACCTTTTCACGATGTCTATAAAGGATTCATTTTGGGAAAATGTAGTGTTCATCCTTCCCAAAAGATGGTTTAGTTAGAGCTACTCATAAATTACAACTTGTTCATAATGATGTCTATGGCCCTATGGAGTCAACTTTATTTAGGAGCCACCTATACTTCATGACTTTTATTGGTGATTTTTCTAGGCATGCATGGGTGTATCAATTGAAAGAAAAGTGCAAAGTATTGAAGTTCTTTAATCATTTCTTGGTTATGGCTGAAAATTTCTTAGTATGTAAATTGGGCACCCTCCATTTTGATCGAGGGGGAAAGTATATGTCTTCTGATTTTAATGCATTCTTGGTAAAGTGTAGGATGCATTAATGTATAATGCCATGAACGCATAAAAAAATTGGAGTTTCTAAAAGAAAAAACAAGTATCTCATGGAAATGGTGGGATATATGGACAAAATTTAGGCTTGACCGCATAGCTTCTAGCTTGAGACTTTTATATGTGGACCATATGTAATTGGTAGGTGTCCCACCAAAACATTGCTGTCTATCACTCCATTTGAGGTTTGGCATGGTTGAAAACTATCTATTTCTCATATGTATGTCTTTGGTTGTCTTGCACATGCATAAGTGCGTAAACAACAACACAAAATAATTAAAGGATAGAGCAACAAGATGTAGTTTTGTTCTGTATATTTTTGAAAGCAAAGGATATCATTTTTATCATCCACATACTAAACACATTTTGGTTAGCTATGATGTTTTCTTGTGGAAGATGCAATTCAGCACTTACTTTCATGTACCAAGGAGACATCAATTAGCCCAAAATATGTATATGAAACTTTTCTTCCTCTTTTTACAAGTCGACAATCAAGTGGTAGTCTGAATGAGGAAAGTTATCAATTGTTATAGGTTCCAAAGGATGATCTGGATCATTCTATTTCTGATGCAGATTTACATGATGCACTTGTTGATGACAGGGTTGACATAGAAGAGGCAAAACTATGCCTAAATTCTTGGTGGAGACTTTGAGAGATGGCGAATTAAATGCACCTTTGTCATGTTGTAGTCATTCAGACTCTCATAATGCTTGCTTTGCATCAAATTGTTATGCAATGATTGTTTCTAGTCTTTGTGATGAAAATGAGCCAATTTATTTTGATGAAGCGCAAAATTCGAAAAACTGGATGGCTACTATGCAATAGGACTAGGATGCAATTATGAAGGATGGTACTTTTTCTTTATGTGATTTGCCTCCAAGAAAAAAGCCATTGGCTCTAAATGGGATATGAGTTGAAATGTGAGCCTAATGGAATAGTTGACATGTATAAGGCTATGCTTGTTACCAAATGTTATGCTCAAGAGAAAGGCATGATTTTGATGAGATCTTTGCTGTCACATGCCGAATGACCAACACTCGCAGCTCATTGTGGTAGGAATGTACATCAGTGGATAATAAAACTAAATTTCTGAATAGTGATTTATGTGATTAAGTGTATATTTTTTAGCCCCATGATTTTGTGTAGAAAGGGCATGAAAATTAGGTGTGCAAGCTGAAAAAGGTATTATATGGTTTGAAGCAAGCACAATGTGCTTGGTATGAGAAGATACATGCCTAGTTGTTGGCATATAGCTTTGAGAATAGTTCAAGTAAGAGCACCTCATATGTTAAGTATGCAGATAATGTATTTTTTATCAATGTTATATATCTTGATGCTATGCTGCTCACTGGTGCTAATGAGGAGCATATTTTGAATATAAGGCTGATTTGCATGTCTCTTTTGAGAGGTCAAATTTAGGGCATGTGCATCATTATTTGGGCATTCAATTTATGCAAGTTAATGGGGGAATAACTTTGTGCCAAAAACAAAATATACTGGCACATTATTGCAACGTTTTGGCCTTGAAGACTTCAAACCTATTTCCATTCCCATAGAAATAGGATTATGACTGAGTCTTCATGATGCTGGAGATGCATTTGATTTTGTTCCCTATCAAGAGGTTGTTGGATGATTGATTTACTTATGCATAAATTGGCCTAATTCAGTTTCCTATCTCTCAGATGAGTAGGTTTATACATTGGCCAAGTGTCAAACATTGGTTGGTGGTTACACATGTCTTTCAATACTTGAGTGGTACTCAACTACTTGGATTGTTCTATCCTTGGAAGAAAAGATGTTTCACCACTCCATTAATAGAAGATATGTCCCATTGTAGCAATAATGACTCGATTGAACCTCTAAGGGGAAGGAAACTTCTTCAAATTTTCATTTTAAAGAAGAGTTAACCCGACTGTTGCTTAAAAACTAATGCAATAAACCAGAGATCAATCATTTATCAAAGATATAAGCCAAAATTGGCATGAAATCAACAAAAATTTGATAAGATATATGATTAGTAAAAACACGATTTTCTAAAAAACATGACTTTCTGAGTATTGATGGCTCAAAACTTCAAATGCTCATAAATCCATGAATATAGCAGCAAATTGAATGCTTTGAGTGCCTATTCCATGCCATTTTTCATGAAAAAATGAAATATGATAATAAAATCTACTTATCTTGAGTAAAGACCAATAATGTGGCCACTTCAAAATAGAAGATTTTTGCCAATCCAAGAAAATATCTTCAAACTGATTTATAAACTCATCAATGATCTCACATTCAAGTCCCAACTCAATCTAGAAGTGAATAATGAACCAAAAAACACACTAAAAGTCAGAAAAGACACCACACAAAGGTATCATTGTGAAGAAGGAGATTATAGCTAAAGGAGGAGCTTTTTATTAGTAATGAAGGAAGTATACAAATGATTGTGTCCCTCATTTCTTCTTTACATTGACTTATATAATACTTCTAAAAGGACTACTTTCTCAACGTTTAGACTCGTAAACAACTTCCTATACTTTTTTTATGAATTGATAACTTTGTACATAGCTCTATAACAACTTAAGCAAGACTCTTCCTGAGTTTTACAAAATTTAGAGATTTTTAACTCTACTTTCTGGCTATTTACAAGGGAAAAACATAACGATACAAGTGTTTTGAAATGTTTTCCTTCACCATCCTCCCCCTCCTAAGCTTTTGATGTCCTCATCAAAATATATGTACAAGCTTTGGCTGTGCTTTTTATTGTTTGTGCTTTCTAGTGTACACCTATTGAAGCTCTATATATTTTTGTCCTTTTTTCATAGTTAATGTCACTGATAAGCTCTATCATAGCTTTTCTTCAATTCACTAATGCTTTTGGAGCATCCACTATGTTTTTGCTATGATATTCCAAAAAGATATTCTCATATGCTTTTATTCTTTCCTTAGGACCTAGAGAAACTCTACTAATATTATTTGATTCCTATTCAAAAAAGCTAGAATTAAAAGCATCTTCAAATGTCTGAAGATATATGCTTTGCATAAATATGACTTGAGTAAAATATGACATAAGACACTGCTTATTTGGAGCTTCACTCATATCAAAAAGCAATGTATCTGTCACCAAATGGAATCCCAAAAATTTCATGGTCCTTATATTGACCTCTGAAAAGCTCTCAAAGCATGTTTTAATCATTTTGAGAATTCTCATATGTATTATGACGGAATAATCTTGTACATCCTTCATGTCATTTGGGAATTTATCACATATGTTCAACATGTATGACTTGTTTGGCCATCTTCCCCTTGGTAGACCTGCTAATTTGGAAAAAATTAGCCACATGTTTGGGATCTCCTTGCTTGTTCTTCTTTCCCAAAAATTAGGCTAGTTTCTACATCGTGCACATGGATAGTATGAAAGATTTAGCCTTGATATTATTGGTGCCTCTATCCATACATTTCTACATTCTTTGTGTTCTTCCAAAAAATCTCTTCTCCACTTGGGATTGACTTTATAACATAATTGCTTTGTTAGTACAAAATGACTATCCAAGTGCTCCAAAAATGGCTTTGGTTCTTTGTTGAGTATAGTAATATGATATTCTTTGATATATTATCATAGGTAAGGCAAGGGCACATCTAGGATGTCAAAATTGGATAGTGTCCGCAAAAGATTTTTGATTTTACGGTTCTTGTCAATAAGTAATGTACAAGTTGATAATTGTTGATTGTGATCTTCATCATCAGATTTATTAGGCATTACTTGTTCCTCTTGTGAAATTGTTGTTTCTATGATTGGAGTGAATCTATCTTCTACCATACCCTACACTCCTTCTTCTTGAACATTGTTTTTAAATTTTTGTAGAAAATGTTTAATCTGGTCTTCAAGCTTAGTTTGCTCTTTTTGTAAACTTGATTATTTATACAGAAAGATGATGGGACCCTCTGAATGTGTGTAGAATATCATGGACTAAATAAATTCACTATAAAAAGTTGATATCAACTACCTCTTATATCAAAGCTCTTGGAAACGACTTGAAAAAGAATAGTGTTTGGCAAAGATTGAATCTCAAAGAGCTTACAATCTTGGCACGATCAGAGAAGGAGACAAATGCAAGACAAGTTTTAGACAAGCGGTGGGCATTTTGAGTATGTAGTTTTGCCATTTGGTGTCAAAAAGGTTGTAGCCATCTTTCAATGTAAGATGAATGATATGTTTGAAGAATATTTAGTTGAATTTATGGTAATATACATAGATGATATAACCATATTCTCCAAAGATCGAGAGGAGCACGAATTTCATGTAAACATATTCTAGAGAAATTAAAAGAAAAAGGATTGTATGCCAAATTGAAGAAATTTTGTTTGCATGAGATAGAAGTGGAATTTGTAGAGTACATTGTAACAGTACAAGGAATCTTTTTGGAACTAAGAAGATCAAGGCAATCGTTGATTGGAAAATACCTTCATGTGTTTGATATGCATAATGTTTGCTAGGCTTTGCAAAACTTTACATGATATTCATCAAATATTACTCTAGGATAGTGAAAACTCTCATCACAACTTACAAGTAATGCAAAGTCCTTGTGGACCAAAGGAGAAAAAATAGGTTTTTGGACCATGAAATTGGCATTCATGACTATTGATCTAATTCTAGTTCACTCTAATCCTATCAAGATAATTTTCTTAGAGGTAGATGCATCAAATTTTTTCTTAGGAGCCATTCTATCTTAGCATGGGAATGATGAACACATACATCCACTCCCATACCATTCAAGGAGATTCTTAAGATAAATTATGAAATCCATCATAAAGAACTTCTTGCTCTAGTGGATGCTTTTGTTACCTAACATCATCATTTAGAGGGAACAACCCATAAAGTTATTGTGTATATAGGTTATAAGAATCTAGAGTACTTTATGATGACTTGATCCTCAACAAAAGAAACCTCAATGGAGCACCATTATATCTAGGTTCGACTTTTCCATCACATACCCTCTATGTAGATGCCTTATCAACAAGAACTTATTTTGCACCAAATAAAGATGAAGAAGATTTTGATCAACAAGAAATTATAATATTCATGTGAGAACATCTCTAGTTAGCAGCCATATCCATAAACCATTAGGAAGATATAGTTTTGACCCATCTAATTTGTGAGCTTCTACCACACGATGAATTGTTCTGTAATGTCAAGGAAAAAAATCAAGAAGGGAAAGTTCATGAAGTAAATTAGTTTGAGGAAAATGATGGTTTATTATATTATAAAAAGCTATTGTATGTCCATCGATGATAATAACTCATATTAGATGATTTTTGGTGGCCTCAAATGTGCAAGGAAGTCAAATAATATATCCTAACATATGACACAAAATAGACCTAAAGTGTCTTATCATAAACATCATGACATCTTGCAACCTCTACCTATTCGAATAGGACCATGATCCCCAGTCTATGGATTTCATCATAGATCTACCAAGATCCAATAAGTATGATGACATTCTAGTGGATAGATTTAGAAAGATGGTACAACCAAGGCAATCACAAGTGTATCCACTACTATGCATTTGATCCAATACACCTTTAGGCTTCATGGATTCCTTGATGATATTGTTAGTGATTGAGGCCCATAGTTCATATCCAACTTTTGGGATTGTCTGTGCAAGATCCTTTTGTGCAAGTTAAATTGTCTAAAATGAATTTTTCATAGATTGATGGCCAAACATAATTAACTAATCAAGCTCTAGAACACTATCTCCATTGCACCATTGACTATCATGAAAATGATTGCTTTGAAATTTTACCCATTGTAGAGTTTTCCTATACCAATAGTGTTCACACATCTACCAAGAAAATTCCCTTCTTTGCAAACTATGAATACAACCGAATGATGGATGTACAACTCTCAAAGAGTAGAATTATGCCTAGTACCTCATGGATATTCACCAAGAACTAAAGCAAGAGATCCATAGAGTTCAAGAACAATATAAATGTTATGTAGATTAACATCATGTTCATAATCCATCTTATCATGTTGGGGGAAACTAAAACATTAAAGTTTTTGTCCTTTGAACATCATGGCTAAGATTAATCCACACCTTGAAGCTCTAGTTACCAAGTACCATGCAAATACATCCAATTTTCCATTTTATCCATGTTGGAGCCAAATAATATTTTTCCATTCAGGGGAAGACATGATTCCTTGACCACTTATCAAGATTGAGGATCATAAGGAATTCGAGGTCAAGAATGTCTTAGATTCAAGAATCTCTCATGAAAGATTGGAATAAATTTTTAATTGGAAAGGGTATGAGATTAGTCATTGTACTTGGAAATGTAAGAAAATAACAGCACAACGGAATAGACCTATAGACAGAGTTGAGAGAAAAACAAAGACAAAGATAGACGCAGACTACGAGATAGAGAACTCAAATTCTTAGATTGCCTAGCGTAATGTAGTTACAATGATGGTGCTGTCCACCCATGCGCTCCCACTGTGGAGCTTAGATGGCGATCTAGACAGACTCTAGATGAAGGGCTTACTAGTGCACAATGCTATGTAAAGCTCAATCTGGGCCGTGCTTATATAGCTTTTACAAGGCGGTTCGGTATAGATAAACGTAGTCGGGAGATACAAAATAGTCGGTAAAATATATTATCCGACAATATCTCCATGAACAAAAGTCCTACCGTCTCGACCCTAGGGGCCGGGGGGATAGGCCCCGCAGACCCCGCAAAAGGGGGCAAGCCCCCCTCTGCACTCCCCCCATTAAGGTTCTATGGGGAAACCGCGCGACGCCACATGGCCTTTATTTTCACCTTAAATGGCAACCTAATTGCCTGGAAGTTTATGCCCTACCTAACCTAACGGTTGGGCTCACAAAGATCATCTACAACCATCAATGGTCACACATAGACCTCATCTAACTTGGAAGTTAGGGTTCCACAAATATCCGGGCTCTCATAATGGCTTCTCCTCATAATGGGGGCCTTACAGCTTAGAGCACCATGGATCATTTGTGGTCACATGAGGGTGGAGTATTGAGTATATCTAACACCCCCCCTCAATGTCGACCCGATGGTGAACTACCTCCTTGGTCCAATCCCAAGCTTTGGAAAGTGTCGACGAAGTTGCTCTCTCCCAAGAGCCTTAGTGAAGATGTCTGCTCCATTTTCTTTAGTAGGGCAATAGGTTATCTCCACGACCCCGTCCTCAATCAACTCACGCACATAGTGATACTGGATTTCTATGTGCTTGGTACGTGCATGGAAAACAGGATTTTTGGCGATGGCCATGCAAGTTTGGTTGTCACACTTCAACTCTGTAGCCTCCTGTCCTTGTATTCCTATGTGCCATAGGATCCTCCTCAACCATACTGCTTCACATGCTGCAACGCATGCAGCTTTGTACTCAGCTTCAGTAGAAGATAATGCTATAGTTGATTGCTTCTTACTGATCCAAGAGAAAATCCCTGATCCTAAAGAAAAGCAATATCCAGAAACTGATTTTCTGGTATCAATATCTCCTGCCCAATCTGAGTCACAGTATCCGACTAGAGATGATCCTTCTTCATAAAGAATACCATAATCAGTGGTTCCTTTCACATACCTGAGTATCCGCATGCTTGCCTTCCAATGAGTTTGGCAAGGCTTATTAGAGAACTTGCTTACTACTCCAACAACATAAGAGATGTCACTGCTATTGCACAAGTAGATGAGACTTCCAACTAATTTCTTATATCTTCCAATATCCACTGGAGGTGAAGTATCTTCAATAGATAATTTTGTGTTGACCTCCATAGGTGTAGAAATTTCCTTGCAATCCTCCATGTCGAATGCCTTCAATATCTGTCTTGCATACTTTTGTTGAGAGATGAAAATCTTCACTGGTTCGTGCCAAACTTCAAGACCTAAGCAATAATGCATTAAGCCCAAGTCTGTCATTTCAAATTCTGAACTCAGGGCATCTTTTGTTTGTTGAAGAAGAGCATCATCATTTCCTGTAATCACAAGGTCATCTACATAGAGTACAAGAAAAATTGTTTTCCCTCCTTTCTTTAGAACATACAAGTTAGCATCAGAAGCACATCTTTTGAACCCTAGATCCAAGAGATACTTATCTATCCGTTGGTACCATGCTCTAGGAGCTTGTTTTAGCCCATATAATGCCTTCTTCAGCTTACATACATTGTTCTCTGAATGGGGAGCCTCAAACCCTGGTGGCTGAGACACATATACCTCCTCCTTGAGGTCTCCATTCAGGAACGCTGATTTAACATCCATGTGATAGATTGGCCAACGCTTATGTGCAGCCACAGCTAGTACTACTCAGATAGTAGTCATTCTTGCAGTCGGGGCAAATGATTCACAAAAGTCAATGCCTTCAACTTGTGAGTAGCCCTGTGCAACAAGTCTTGCTTTTTCTAGAGTACCATGAGCCTTGTACTTTAGCTTCCAAACCCACTTGGTGCCAATGACTTTACGCTTAGGGGGTCGATCCACTAGCTCCCAAGTTCCATTCTTTATGATATTGTTGTATTCTGTTTGCATGGCAGCCCTCCAATTCGGATCATGGAGTGCCTCTTCCACATTGGTTGGTTCCTTTGCTTCTTCTTGAATGAGATCAGCCATCAAGGCTGTGTTTACAATATGGGTGCTTGCCCGTCTCTGTTCCTCTATTCTCTATGATCACCTCGGTCCATCTGCAACCTGTTCTAGTGACTGTGGGATGGGGTTTGCAGAATCATAGAGCTGCCTCACCCAACGTGGCAATGGCTTTTCCACTTGGGTGTCGGAAGGTTGGTGACTTTCAGACTCATCATCTGAAGATGATGCTTCCTTCTCTTGTGTAGAAGGGATAGCTCTTGGGCCTGGTTCATAGTGGATTGCCCCTTCGCCTGATGATAAAGTGGAAGCTCTCGTTTCCTCCTGCACTACATGTGGCTGCTCCTTAAACACGACATCACGACTCACCATGATCTTCTTAGCCTCATGGTCATACAACTTATAAGCATTCTTATCTTCACTGTACCCTAGGAAGATACAATTGATGCTTTTTGGTTGAAGCTTGTTTCTCTCCCTATCTAGAACATGTACATAACATTCACTTCCAAATACATTGAAATGGGAAACAAAAGGCTTTTTACTAGTGTAGGCTTCTTGTGGAGTCTTTCCATCAAGTGTCTTGGTGTAGCTTCGATTCAAGATGTAGACAACAGTGTTGACAGCCTCTGCCCAAAATTGATTAGGCAAACCCTTTCCTTTCAACATGCACCTTGCCATCTCCATGATGGTTCGATTCCGACGTTTTGCAACGCTGTTCTGTTAAGGACTATGTGCCATTGTGAGTTGATGCTTGATTCCCTTACTCTTGCAGAAATCTTCAAACTCTATTGATGTGAACTCACCACCACCGTCTGTCCTGAATTTCTTCATCTTCTTCCCTGTTTCAGTTTCAACAAGCTGAAGCCATTCTTTAAACTTACCAAAATCTTGAGCCTTATCACGAAGGAAGTACACCCACATCTTCCTGCTATAATCGTCGACAAGTAACATGAAGTAGGAAGATCCGCCCAAGGCCTGTGTAGGCATTTTTCCGCACAAGTCAGCATGCACCAACTCTAGAGGATAGCTTGCCCTGTTCTTGCTTTCTTGTGGAAACGCCTTCCTCTGTTGCTTGCCCATCATGCAAGCTTCACATGGTTCCTTCATTTCTGCAATCGATGGTAGGTGTGCAACCATACCTTTGCAATGCATCTCCTTCAGTACAGGGTATCCAATGTGGCCGAATCTCTCATGCCATAGATTACTTGTGCCCACGTTTATAGTGGCTATAAGAGCACACAACTCATACAGGTTGTTCCTCCTTATGCCAGTTCCAACAATGTTGTTGTTACCATCCACAATCTTAGCTCCTGTCTTACTGAAAGATACTTGATGACCTTGATCAGTTATAGAAGCTACTGAAAGTAGATTTCGTTTTATTTGTGGAACATACAACACATTTGAAAGCTTTCTGATATCACCATTAGAGTTAGTGAAAGAAATCGTAACTTCGCCCTCTGAAGGACATCTTGCATTGTTCCCTACCTTTACTGTGATGGGTTCCTTTAGAGGCTCTAAGGAACTATAAAGGTCTTTTCTACTCTTCATGTGACGAGATGCACCACTGTCCAACACCCATGAGTCATCTGTTCCTGAATCTTCACCCGAGGAGCACACCTCCTCTATCGTAACAAATAACTCAAGCTCTATTTCTACTGTGTTGGCAGATTCCTTGCCCTTGCCACCTCTTGAAGAGCCACTCTTCTCTTCTGCCTTCTTGATGCGACAGTCTTGGATTCTGTGTCCTTTCTTCTTGCAGTGGAAACATTCTCCCTTGAACTTCTTTTTGTCGTTCTTCTTTTTGTCTCCATCTTTTGAAGAATCTATTTTGCCTCCTTTGGCATTTGCTGTGAATGCAGCATCTCCTTTGCTACCACCACTCCTTGCCTTGAGCCGCAGCTCCTCCTCCATGAGTAAGGCACTAAATTCTTCAAAAGTTAGTGGTTGAGGTGTGATTTGAGTGTTAAGAGCTATTACCAAACCATCAAACTTAGGTGGACAGATTCGAAGACAACAACGAGCTAGCTCCTCACTTGACTTTTGAACACCTGCTCCCGCCATTTGATCTCCTAGATTCTTTATGCGAGTGATAAACACCTCTGCAGTCTCCCCATTAGCAAACCATTCTGCTGCAAGCTGATTCTCCAAGTTTTGAATCTGTGTCTGATTACGAGTTTCATATTGATTTCTCAATATGTTCCATGCTTCACATGCCTTTGTAGTATGCTGAATGAGAGTCAGAACACTATCAGAAGTACTTGTAACTAGAGCACAAAGTGCATCTGCATTTCTATGTTTCCAAGCACGTAGAAGATCAGCATCAGGAGGAATCATTCGACCACGATTATTTGGATTAGGTCTTTCTTGGGGCTCATGATCAGTCCTTAGAACAGTCTCCAAAAGCTCATATGAATCAAGAGTAGAAGTGATTTTGAACTTCCACAAGGTGTAGTTAGTACCATCAAGTTTACCTTCTGTGAAGGCTGGTGGCCGTATCCGCAATGTTGGGATGATTGGCATCATTGCTGCTTGTGCTTGTGCACCACCTACTCCTGTTGATGAACCACCTTGGCCCTTAGTCGTAGATGATGATGCACCGCTTGACATCTTTCTCTTTTGTTCTTCAGACCTCTGCAACCTCTGTGTTTCTGCTTCTGAACCACTCAGAGCCTCCTGAGCTCTGATAACATGTAAGAAAATAACAGCACAGCGGAATAGACCTATAGACAGAGTTGAGAGAAAAACGCAGACAAAGATAGATGTAGACTGAGAGATAGAGAACTCAAATTCTCAGATTGCCTAGTGTAATGCAGTTACAATGATGGTGCTGTCCACCCATGCACTCCCACTCTGGAGCTTAGATGGTGATCTAGACAGACTCTAGATGAAGGGCTTACTAGTGCGCAATGCTATGTAAAGCTCACTCTGGGCCGTGCTTATATAGCTTTTACAAGGCGGTTCGGTATAGATAAACGTAGTCGGGAGATACAAAATAGTCGGTAAAATATATTATCTGACAATATCTCCACGACCAAAGTCCTACCATCTCGGCCCTAGGGGCCGAGGGGATAGGCCCCTCGGACCCCGCAAAAGGGGGCAAGCCCCCCTCTGCACTCCCCCCATTAAGGTTCTATGGGGAAACTGCGCGACGCCACAGGGCCTTTATTTTCACCTTAAATGGCAACCTAATGGCCTGGAAATTTGTGCCCTACCTAACCTAACGGTTAGGCTCACAGAGATCACCTACAACCATCAATGGTCACACATAGACCTCATCTTTCTTGGAAGTTAGGGTTCCACAAATATCCAGGCTCTCATAATGGCTTCTCCTCATGATGAGGGCCTTACAACTTAGAGCACCATGGATCATTTGTGGTCACATGAGGGTGGAGTATTGAGTATATCTAAGAGGAAATTTGTAGAAAAATCTTCATAGAGCACCATTAAGGGTTTGTGACTTCCATAAGAAGAATCCAATGAGAACCAAGTTAATAACATGGTCACTCCTCATGGAACTCATCACTTGAGGGGAAAGTAATGTCATGGACATATAGGAAACCGTCATATACCTTAGATTTCATGTGACCTTTTATGTATTATGATTGGGTCGAAATTTGGATAAAGTAATGATACCATCAGATTGAGAATGTGAAAAATGGAAGAAGAAAACATAACTATTATTGTCGACCATTTTAATTAGCTCCTTGGGGTTTCCACGCCTCTCTCTTCCCATAGGAAGGATTGCATGGAAACCATCTCGAGAGTCTCTCCCTCTAGAATAGTGCATAACGTGAATTTTCTTCTTGAGGCCCCAATCTCAGATAATGAGATTCTCATAATTGATATACTCCCCAATGGGAAAAGCCTTGGTCCTGACGGCCTCACCAATGAATTTTTCAAGTCTTTCAGACAGGTGATGGGCACCTCGTTGCACTTGGTTTGGCAAGAGACTTTGGCTTTTGGTGCCCTCCCCGAATGCCTAAACAATGGTGTCATCAAGCTTATCCATAAAAAAGGTAACAAGAATATGATTGAAAACTGGCACCCAATCACAATGCTCCAAACAGGATACAAGATCCTTGCAAACCTAATTGCCAATAGAATTTCTTATTGAAGAGATGGCTTAGCCAAGATTAAAAAGGATTCATCAAGGGCATATCCATACTAGAAGCTATTATTGAAATGTAGGAAGGTCTCGGTTATGCTGAAGAGTTTGAGCAAGACATAGTATTCCTTAAGATCGACTTCGACAAAGCATATGGTAGGCTAGAATGGGACCTTCTATGAGGCGTTTGGTTCTAGACATCACTCCAAAACCACCTACCAGGCGATCATTGAACTGCCTCCCCAACTGTTGGTTGACCATGGTTGCCAAACTATCCCTTGGGGATAGGTCTTCTGCCTACTTGGCATTCCGATGGGCTTTGGTGTCTCGATGGTACAGAGATGGGATTGGGTCCTTTCTATACTTGATTGCAAGTTAGCGTACTCAAAAGGCATGCAAATCAACCTCGCATGTCATGCCATGGTAATCAATACCTTCCTCTTCTCCTCTCTTATTGGAGATAGAAAGATCAAGAGCTCAACAAACTGGAAAGAATCTGTAAAAAAGTTTTTGTGGATAGGGGACCACAACAAGAGAGGGGTTCCCAAAAATAAATGGTCTACGTACATCAGCCAAAAGGAGTGTGGGGGACTTGGGTAATATGGATATTGAAGGCATGACTGACAAGTTGGCGGCAAAATGGATCATCAAGGCTTGGTGTAACTGTGAGACCTCTTGGGCCAAGCTCATTTTCAGGAGCAAGAACTTACCTACATTGATGGGCCTTCCTCCTTGAAAGGTCTTGGACCTCCTTACCGTTTTATTCTCCCCAATTCCGGTTTCCCCTAAAGGCTCAAATCTTGTTCGCTCCCTATCGAAGAGTTGGAATAAGTTCAAACAATTGTCAGTGAAAATTGGAAATGGGCAGCCGATATTGGACAAAATGACTCAATATGATTCTCGATCGTAGGCATCAGAGGTGTGGCCTCTTGGAACCTCCAAAATGCTAAGAGGCTTTTGAACAAGGGTTTCAGATAATGGAAACACCTCTGAAATAGGAAACTGGCCAATGGATCATATTTGAGAACTTAGAACCTGAAATAAGAGTGAACTATGGAGAATGCACTCTCCTATAGAGCAGATGCATGGCTTGGGGATGTTCAAAAACTCAACTCCTCATTGGGCAGGACCTACGTTGCCATCAAGGTCTTATGTGGCACAACGACAATCTTCACAAAATTTCTAGAATCAAGGTAAACACGGACTATCACATCACACTTAATAAGAAGTGGTGCCTGACTTGGACAAGACTGCATTAGGATTTGAAGTTCATGTCTATTTGGCATCCCCTCATTGAGATCAAAAAATTGGTTCTCATGTGGCGAATCCTCCACCGTGGTATCTAGACCAACCTAAAGGCTACACATCTTCTTTGCTTGCCCCAAGTTGCTCCTACTCCGACAGACCCTTGAAAATATCTTGAGACTATATGCAAAAATCACCTGGAAGCAAGCATTGCTTGGCAAAGCGATCAGCTTCTCAGTGGCACTTTTAAATGTTATAAGAGGGGAAACCCTCTAGAAGATTTGGAGGGAGAGATGTGCCAATAATTTTGGACACCCTCCTAAAGAGTGGTCGATCGAGAAGTCTTTATTCCTCCTTGGCAAAAGAATATCCAATTCTAAGCGGTCTCCTTCCTTTAGGCATCACAAAGTGTTTCTCATTGAGAACAACAAGCTCAAACTCAAGTGGGCCCCACATGAGGGGGATGGGAGGATTGTTAACCTCCTTTGGGATTCCGGGGGGTCCCATGGGCACTAGTCCCATTCACTTGTAATTTCTTTCTTGTTCTTTAATTAAAGTGCGGGAGAGTAGGCCATGGCCAAAATTCCTTTTATAAAAAAAAACTTGAGATCAATTGTTTTCTTGATTGATTTTGACATCTAGAGTCTTGATTCAAATGATTGATATCATTGATAACATCATCAATTTGTAAGTATCCTTGAAAAACCGCTCGTGAACACGTATATGAGAAGGCCCCCACCACATATATCCTAAGACTTGCCAATGCTAGTAATGGGAGCTCAAGGATCCATGATCTCCAAGTATGCACATTTTAAGTTTGAGTTCCAATTCTTGAATTTCTCCTTAATCTAGTCCTATCTAGTCTAGCTTTCGGACATCTAATCTTGTCCTCTTGTAATCTCATAGTATGAGATCTTTTCTAACTATTATTTGTATCTAGTTCATCTCACTCAAAGGAGTTATTACAAGTGAGATATCTTGTTTCATACCTATGGTCTCAAAATGTGGGATCTCATGTATCTTGTCTAGTTGAGTTATCCATACCTATCACTCTCAGGTTGTGGGACTTCTTGTAATAGTTCTACTTGTATTATTTCCACTACATGGGCAATATTGTAATCAAATCTATAGTTTTGAAATATTGTACAACATAGAGAGAGGACACAATCTAGTGCTCTCCTAACACACGTGTTTTAAAATGTGATATGGGCTCTCCATGCAAAGAGAGAAGTGTTGAAGATATGGGTGCAAGCTCATGCACCAAGCTAGCACGAATGTATAAATTTACAAAGGATTATGGTAAGATACAAAGGAAATATGGGTTCCTAGCCAAATATGAGTTAAAGAGTCAACCAAAATCAAAAGGAAAATAAAAGGAAGAGACACCATGTAAAGAGTCACAAGGAAACGGAAGATTCACATGAGCACTCCATGGTTTACAAGCCTTTATAAAAAAAAATTCACAAAAAAAACTTGAGGAGAGGAAGTTTCAAGAGTAAACAAGCATGTCCTTGTAGCATACAATATCATAGACATCTCACTTGATGCATATCTAGTTCACTTCTTGCTTGGAGTTAGTAGGATTTCTATATATAGTCAATTTCTTAGATCAATTACTCAGTTTTATATATAGGAACATCTTGCAATAAATTACTTATTAGAGATCTTATTGTTTCTACTCTTTTTGTCTTAAATATCTCCATCAAACTCTCTATATTCTATGAGAAATCAATCTAACACTAGAACATACTTTTTTGCATAGTATTTAGTCGATAGGTACCTTTCCTCAAGGCATTTAATTACATAACCATCTAGATTTGTAGCGTATTAGAAAGTTGATAAAATCTATTTTGTAAGCACAAAGTTTCAAGGTTCATCAAAGATTTGATGTGAGAGTAAAATTCAATCTAAAGTGAAGGTCTAACAAGAAAGATTCTAGAGAGGTTCACTGCATATCTAGCCATGCTTAAGAGAAAAATTTGTTTGTTCAAGAATCAAGCCTAATAGATTCGCTTTAAGATCTTGTATTACTCGCATAAATCTATTGATTTATCTCACTTAGATATGAGCATGTAAACTTGTGACAGACCAAGGCACACATTTTGCCAACAATTTAATGTGAGTACTAACGCACACTTTTCAAATTCTGCATAAATTCAGTTCACCATACTATCCACGTGCTAATGGATTGGCTGAAAGTACCAATAAGACTCTGTTGACTATGCTTCGTAAATTGGTCATGGAATCTCCAAAACATTGGGATCAGTTACTTCCCGTAGTTTTATGGGCATACTAGACTACATACAAAGTGGCAACCGGAATGACCCCTTTCAAGCTGGCTTATGGGTTGGAAGCAATTGCACCGATGGAGATTGTAGTGCCAAGCCTATGTGTGGCCCTAACTCAGAAATTATTGCCCGAAGACTCTTTGCCATTTCGATTGGAAGCACTTAGAGCATTGGATGAACATCGTTGGGAAAGTTTGCTGGTTCTTCAAGAAGTTCAGTTGCGGCAAGCCCGTACCCATGATCGTTTCCTCAAGACTCCAGTTTTTATGGTGGGCCAACTTGTGCTATTTTATAATGCTAAAGCAAATTGTTCTGCTGGGAAATTTAAATTACGGTGGTTCAGCCCTTACCGGATTAGTGAGCAAGTGGGACCAGCTACTTTTCGGTTGTCTACCTTGATTGGAGTTCCTCTTCCCAAAGTAATCAATGGTTCCAAGCTATGCTCATATTACCAATCGTCTGATCACCGCTGACGTGTCCCTCGTTTTTCCGCGTGTCATTTATTTCTGTTTAGTTCCGCATTTTGGTTGAATATAGACCGTAAATTTCCTCGTTTTGATATCTAACTATGATTAATCGCCGCCCTGTGTTACTGTTTATGCTCATGCATGCACGTCGTAATTATGAAGGTTATCCTTTCAATACCGTGCGATGATTAGGGTTTTTGATTGCCTCATGTTGTCGTGTGTCTACTTAATCTTAATTCTTTCAGGGTTAATCGCTATTGTGTCAGTGTGTTCTGTGCTCTGTGTGGTCTGTGTTCTCTGTGTTCTTGTACTTTCGCATGCACGCCATGGAAGCACTAGCCAACGTTGCTACCTTCCGTGAAGGACTCACCCCGGACGTGAGTGAGTTTCTGCGTATCTGAGGCCTTTTGAACTTCGCTGAATTGCCTTGGCATTCAGTGGAGTGTCACCCATTTTATGCACAGATTATTGCCGTTATTGCTGCCACACCTGCTACGGAGCCGAGTTGGCCTATTCTTTGCTTTTCGACACGTGTAGTGATCACTCTGGCCTCGTTTGCTGAAGCAATTTGTCTTCCCATGGAAGGCTTGGAGAATGGTCCTCTCCTTCCTGTCGCTACCATGACCACATTATTTCCACGACACTCATCTAATGAGTACGCCATTCTGTGTCACCCTGATCCTGAACGTACCGCATTACAATTCTTAGTTGCGATCTTGAATTTGCAGAAACGTACCTATGGGATTTCGCGTCCCTTTTATTCGATGATTGATATGGCTTCTCGTGAGTCTGTCAATTTTGCTTCTTATTATTTCCGACGCATTCACCGTGAATGTGTTACGGTTATTAAGCATGCTAATAAGGGTGATCTTCCACGATCATGTCTTCCCCATATCCTCAAGTTTCTCTTTCCAGCCATTCAAGCCGCGCAACCTCCGCCCAATGCTCCCTTCTTATTGCGTGAAGACTCCACTCGGATGCTCGAAGATGAAGAGGATGAGGATGAAGATCTCTTCCAACTTCTTCGCCGGAAACGCACTCGTATAAGTCCGTCTGAGAGCCAAGTGCAAGGATCTAATGCCGCACATGAAGAAAAAGTCTTCCACGACACCACCACTTCTATCCATATTGATTCTTCCGCCCAGTCTTCTCCAATCCAGCAGCAGGAACAAAGTGCGTTCACCACCGAATCTGAAGAACTTTCTTCCAAGGAGGATTCTCAGCAGCAAACTCACAAGGATGTGCAAGCCATTGTTATTGAGGTTGTCAATGAAGTGATTGCTTTGGTCGATGCTGTCATTGACCGAGCTGAAGCGACCACGCAGCAGACTACCGGAATTGTGCTGGTGCCCAACATGAATATTGTTGCGCCAATTGCCCCAGTTCAACCTGTTGTTCCCAACGTACTCCTTTCTCCATCTTCTTCTCCCGCATATTCTCCACCATCTTCCCCTCATCTGTTCTCTGCTTCTACATCCCAATCCCTTCCTACCATTCCAGTTCCAACCCCCATGTTTCATGAAATTTGAATCGATGGGTCGCATGTTGATCCAATTCTCACAACAGTTACCAATGCAATTGAAGATGGCAACAGATAGTATCCGTCAAGACTTAAAACACAAAGTGGATGTCCTGGAGGCCTACATTGCGCCATTGCAAGAAGAAACTAATGCGGTGAAAGCGGAAAATCATGCCCTGCAATTACAGATTCAGCAACTTCAAGCACAGATTGCAGAGCAGGACTCTTTGATTGCCCAAAGAAATGCAGCATTGGCAGAATTAAAAGTCAAGGATGATTTGTTAACTGCTCGTGATGTAGAAATCCAGCAGCTCACTTAGTTGGTACAAGATAAGGAGGATGCTCGGATTGCTCTCGGCAATCTTTTGGAAGAAACTCGAGCACAACTTGATGAAGTCGTGCAGAGAGGAAAGGAGATGGTGGATTTAGCTAAGCAAACTACTGCAGAACTCCAGACTGCCACTGGTGATTTGTTTCAGGCGAACTCTGATCTTAAAGCCAAGACGACTCTAACTATTCAACTTCAGAAGGAGATAGCAGGGATTTAGAGGGAGAGAGATGCATATTACTAGACTATTCAGTATCAAGCTCAAGAGCTGGAGAGAAGAGAAAAGCAGTTGGGATTTCAAGCAGAGCGTCTATCGAGAATCGATAAACAAATTGAAGATATGAGATTGAGCCGTGACGCAGCCCGTGCCAATGATTTTTATTGCAAGAGGCATTTTTGCAAACTCAGACTGAAATTTTGATGAGTCAAGTCATTGCGGCCAGTTTTTTTCGCACTGACGCCCAATTAGTAGAGCCGGAAACCTTAAAGCTAATGTTGGATTTACTCAAACAGAAAATTACCAGAACCTTCAAATTAGCTAAAACCATGTACATCCAAGGCATCGTAGACGAGCCTTAATTTTGTTTTCGTTGCGGGTTCAAGTCCACCATGTGTGCCAGTGTAAGGTTGCCGGATTGGCATTATGTAATTCCTATTTTCCATTACCGCACGTACCGAAAGGTCGTAGGGAAGTGTTGTATCTTTTTATCAATTAATAAAAGGCACTTTTACGGTGGCTCTTTGATAGAGAGGAACGAGATCGCCAGACTATCTATCTGGGCGATTTGCGGCCTGTGGAGACGCCGTAGTGCAGTATTCCTTACTTCTAAGTACTGTTACTCTTACCTTGTTAAGTTATATTAATTGGTGATTAACGTAGTAATGATATGTTACCGATAATAAGTCTATGCGACATGAATTAGTAATTCCTGCGTTACATACTGTGAAAAAAGCTTAACACGAGTATGAACAGTAACTTGTATAGAGATTTCGATACTGAACATTAAATGTATTGCTTACTTGATGAGTTAAATGGGAAAATAAGATACATGGCTTTTGATTTTTCTGACCCCTACCATCCCTAAGAACCCGAAAAGAGCTTAAAAGTGTTTGTGATGAAAATGCACTTTTAACAATATCTATCAAGTGGATGTGAGACACATGTAGAGAACCTCAATGGTTGCTAAACAGGAACATTCGTTGATTGATCTGATTTGACATTCTCTTCAACATCCCTATCTGCAATATTTTTATACATGCTAGTTCGAGGGCTAGTATCCTCGAACACTATTGTTCTCACTTTGACCTCCTTAATGGGTTGTTTATTCATCTTACACTCATTGAAAATGACATCACTACTTTTGATCACTAACCATATTTTAGGATCCCATAAACGATATCAAAATTGGCCTTCTTGACCATATCCAAGAAAAATGCATTTATTTGAATTATGGTTCGTCTTTTGTCTACGATTCTTGGGTATATGAACATATGCTTCACCCCCAAAAACTTGAAGATGATCATGATATGTTGGTTTTGTTGTCCATAACTCTTGTGCCACTTTTAGATGTTTGGCAGTACTAGGTGAAAGGTTAATCACACGAGCTACGACCAAACTACCTCTTCCCAAAAACCTTGTGAAAGGTTTGCATGATGCAACATAGAAACTACTCTATCTTCAATAGTTCTATTCATCCTTTCAGTTACACCATTTTTATTGGGGTATAAGGAGCTATAAACTCTCTATAAATTCTTCTAGACTAATGGAAAAGGTT
Organism: Ceratopteris richardii; assembly: GCA_020310875.1. NCBI lineage: Eukaryota > Viridiplantae > Streptophyta > Polypodiopsida > Polypodiales > Pteridaceae > Ceratopteris > Ceratopteris richardii. The sequence continues at coordinate 161,720,061 of CM035427.1, read as the reverse complement.
GAATCCATGTGAGGTATACTCAACCCCATTATTTGAACATAAAGCCTTAAGATTAGTTCCTTTTTTGGTCTCAATGGAAGCAAGCCATTTTCAAAAAGTGGGGAGTACCTCATCCTTTGATTTGGTAGAATATACCCTGAGTTTTCTAATAGCATCATCTATGAAAGTAACACAATAAAGAGAACCACTTAATTACCTTGTGGGCATAAGACCACATACATCTATATGAATGAGATCTAAATGTTGAATTGAAGAGTCAATGTGCATCTTATGCACATTCCTAGTTTGCTTTCCATATTAAAAGTTTTTATAAAATCAAAAATCATAGAAACATGACACATGTAAGTAGCCAGAATGAGAAAAATTTTCCATTCCACTAGGAGATATATGGCCCAAACAACCATGCCAAATACAAGCCATAGGTTCCTTACTAATATGTAACAAGTGTTCTTTTTGTGATACAAATAAAGGATAAAGTGAGCCAACATTGGGATACAGGAAACTTGACAAACGATAGTAAAACATTGACCATGGATTCATCAATGTGTTCAAACATGGTAGTTTTAACAAGAAAACAAATAAAGTAATCTTAAAATAGAGTAACCTCAATTGGTCTAGCTTTGGTGGGAGTTGATGACTATATACACTCAAAAACAAAATGATGAAGTAGAATGGATGAATAGGACCATTGAGGAACACCCTCTACCAATGCTACATCATGCAAAAATAGAAAAATGTTTTTGGATGGAGGAACTACTAATAGTCGTGCACTTGATCAACTTAGCATGAAATACAACCAAGGGATTGGAGGTAGTCCTCAATTAATCAATATGTTTGTTATTATAATATGATCATTTGAAGGTTTTCAATTGTAAAGCCTTTGTACATGTGCCTAAATAGCCTCATCAAAAGTCAGATGCCAAATGCAAGAGATGCAGCTTCTTAGACTATGAACAAGTGGAAATTTTAGATATTTCTTATGGATCTAGTATCCAAAATGACAATAATTAGCAATGTCATCTTCGATGAAGTGGATATCAAACATTTTATCTTTTATGCTTCAAGAATACCCCTTGGGAAGAGTACACAAAGTACGATGGAATTTCCATACCCAATGGAAAGTGTACCTCTTTCAATCGAGGATATGGTCGAGAAACATAGTGAGGGAGTGATGGAAGTACCATCCCTAACATTCTTGAAATGGGAGACATCTACTCTATGACAATCAAGACGGGCATCGAAACCTCCAAAGAGGTTTGTTCTAGGGTTCAAGTACATCTTGATTAATGATGTAGGTGTCCCTAAGGCTATAAGGAAGTTATGTGGGTTGAGAGCACCATGAAATATTTCTCGAGGCATTGGAAATCGAAATGGATATTATCCTTAAAAATGACATTTGGGAATTCTTCTGCTTACTAGAAAGATAGCTTTCTTACATGGAAACCTTGATGATGCAGTATATATGGACCACCCAAAAGGTTTTCTTGGTTCTAGTTAAAGCAACCTTGGTATGAAGGTTGAAGAAAAGCCTCTGATACTTTCATTTGTAATCAGCATTTTGACCGTATTAATCACAATTAAATTATGTACGTATGGAGGCACACTCAAGGTAATCTATCCCGCCTCATTTTTTAGATTGACAATATGTTGATTTCCAAAGTATGCACATGAGAGTTAGCTAATATTAAGAAAATATTGTGTCAAAATTTTGACAAGGATTTGGGAGAAGCTACAAACATCCTAGCTATGTGCATTACTCAAGATAAAAGTAACTACCATATTTTTCTTTCATAGATGGATTACATTTCTAAGGTGATCGAATTGTTTTGTATGGAAAAGGGAAAGTTAGTAAATATGTGTTGCAAAAGCAACATAACCTACTAGGAAATAATCTAGCTAACAAGTCTAACTAGCAAGAACAAAATTCTAAAAGAGAGCATGTACCCATCCATCAAAATCCTCCCATATATGTACAAATAGGCCAAGGGGTGCATGGCCTTAGACTCATCCAAGTTTCCCTCATGTGGACACTTTCCCAAGGGCAACATTCCTTCTAATTTGCAAGGTCTATCGCATACCTACTAAATCAAATAAGGATTCTTCTCTCATGTACTTAGAGAAGCTTCTCCTACTACTAAGGTCTTGACACCTTAGGATATATTGAGTGTAATGGTCACAACCATTCAATTGGGAGCTCATATGAATAAATACCCCAAGGGTTCAAAATAAAGGTTCAACTAGACTCTTTAAGCATGTGCCAAGGGTAAATGCAAGGCTAAACCAAGCCTAATATACATAATATTCTAAGCCTTAGAATCCATATGTTTGGCCTTTTGAACCCATGTCTATACAACATTCCCCCCTAAAAAAACATTTCCTAAAAAATGTGTTAGCATATAATATGTAGATTATTCTCACATGCACCATGATCTCTACTATAAGCGTAGTCATGTATCTCTTTAGATTCATCCTCCATAGTCTGATTAGGGTTACTACCTTCCTTAATCTCAAAGGACAAGAACCATAATCCCTACCCAAATCAAATTTCCTCAATCTAGCTAGATGTATGTGCATGTCTTGTATTATGCTCTAGTGAAATGGGTGGATTTCTCTGGTGATCATTGCTTAATTATTTCCAATTGGCCCTTTCACAATTATTGAGCTCTACAGAATCCTACATTTCCATATAGTTTGTACCTTCATGGAAATGTATAATTCTAGGAGTATACAATAGATGCCTTCCTCTGTTGCTTGCCTATCATGCAAGCTTCACATGGTTCTTTCATTTCTGCAACCAAAGGTAGGTGAGCAACCATGCCTTTTTAGTGCATCTCTTTCAGTACCAGGTACCTAATGTGGCAAAATCTCTCATGTCAAAGCTTACTTGTGCCCACATTTATCATGTTTGTAAGAGCGACAATTCATTCAGATTGTTCCTGCTAATTCTGGTCCCAACAACTTTGTTGTTTTGATCCAAAATCTCAACTCCTTTCTTGCTGAAAGACACCTGATGAACATGATCAGTTATAGAAGCTATCAAAAGTAAACTTCGTTTCATTTGTGGAACATAGAGCATGTTTGAAAGCTTTGTAATATCCCCATTATGGTTAATGAAATACATTGTACCTCTGCCCATAGCAGGGCGTCTTGTATTGTTGCCTACCTTTACCATGATGGGTTCCTCTAGAGGTTGTAGGGAACTCTAAAGTTATTTCCTACCCATCATGTGACAAGAGGCACCACTGTCCAATACCGATGAGTCATTTGTAGCTAAATCTTCATTTGAGAAACACATTTCCTCTACCATAACAAAAAAATCAAGCTCGGTTTCGACAGTGTTGGAAAAATCCTTGCCCTTATCACTTTTCGAAGAGCCACTCTTTTCCTCTGCCTTCTTAATACGATAGTCTTGGACTTTGTGGCCTTTCTTCTTGCAGTGGAAACACTCACCCTTGAACTTCTTCTTGATGTTCTTCTTTTTTGTCCCATCTTTCCAAGAATTGGGTTTGCCATCTTTAGCATTTACCAGGAATGCAACTTCTCCTTTACCGCTATCATTCCTTGCCTTGAGCCACAACTCCTCTTCCATGAGTAAGGCACCAAATTCTTCAAAGGTTAGTGGTTATGGTCTAATCAAGTTATTGAGGGCAGTTACCAGACCATCATACTAGTGGAGAAATTTGAAGACAACACCGAGCTAGTTTTTCACTTGAATTTGGTATACCTGCTCCTACCATTTGATCCCATAGATTCTTTATGCGAGTGATAAACACTTTAGCAGTCTCCCCATCAGCAGACCTCTCTACAACTAGCTTATTCTCCAAGTTCTGAATCTCTTTCTCATTTTGAGCTTCATATTAATTTCTTAATATGTTCCATGCTTCACATGCCTTTCTAGGTGCTGAATAAGAGTCAAAACAGTATCAAAAGTACTTGTAACTAGAGTACAGAGTGCATGTGCATTCCTACGCTTCCAAGCATGTAAAAGATTAGCATTAGGAGGAATCATTTGACCAAGATCATATGAATTAGGTGTTTCTTGGGCCTCACAATCAGTCCCAAGTAGAGTCTTGAGCAGCTCATAAGAATCAAGGATAGAAATGATCTTAAACTTACACAAGGTGCAAGTAGTACCATCGAGTTTACCTTCCATGAAGGCTGGTGGTCGTATCCACAATCTTTCCACGATTGACATCATTACTGCTCAGATTTGTGTTCCAAGTACTCACGGTGATGAATCACCTTGATTCCAAATAGTAGATGATGACACACCACTTGACATCTTCTCTCTTAAGTCATTCCAAGACTTTTGTGACTTTTGCATTTTTTGCTTCTACAACACTCAAAATATTCTAAGGTCTAATACCATGTGAGAAATAAACAAGACTAGTGATGAAGCTGATTATGTTCAGTAGGTAGGGTAGTGAGAAATTGGACACACTGATAGAACTATACACAAATAGAGAGATATAGAACTCACATTCTCAAATGGCCAACAACAGTAATGTATATACACCAATTATACTGTCCACCCATGTGCTTCCACTGTGGACCTTCAATGGAGATCTAGACAAACTCTAGACAAAGGGCTTTATAATTCCCACTACCCTGATTTCATCACAATAACTACAATACCTAATCCAATGATTTAGGCATGATCGTCGGGACTTCCTGATGTTATAATCCATGCATAATCATAGAGATCATCTATAACTCAGAAAATACCAAATTACCTAAGTATGGGATTGGGTAAGCCTTGGAACTAAAACCAATGGCCTAAGCACCGAACATAACCACCATAATTCTAGACTGGTTGTCTACCACACTGCCATACCTTCGAAATTCCAATGCCTACCTAGCCTATTGACTAGACTCACATAGATCATCTAGTACCTTTGCTCGTCTCATGTAGACCTCATCACAAATGTATGGACCCTCATACTAGCTTGTCCTCAAAATGGGGTCTATACAGCTTAGAGTACCATGGATCATTTGTGGTCATGTGCAGGTGGAGTGTTGAGTATATCTATCAGGCATCACTATGAAAGGTAAGTGTGTAAGTAACAAGTTGCTCACTTTGATAGATATCCTTAGCTTTTGTTTACAAAAGTTGCACACTATATGGAAAATATAATTTCTCTTATTTGTGTCCAGATATATCTAAATAATTCCATGCCCATCCACACCCTCAAGAACCTTCCACGACTATTTCAAAACACAAAGCAAATCATAAAATCCAATTATTCAATAGTCCATATGTGATAACATGCCCCCTAGTTGAAAAAGCAATTGACCTCAATTGGTAAAAAATAAAATAGACATGGATGGCTAGTCACATGTTACATCACTAAACGAAAATAAGCATGTTCCATGTAAAAACACATGCATGGAGATGTATGTTTGGGGATTTAAATTATTGTGATTATGAATGATATGCAAAAATTAAGTGATCGTAATGGTGTTAATGAAGTCTTATCAATCCCTAGAGATTATTTTATAGAATTCTTTTTATCCTTTACTGAAAAACTATGATATTGAGTACCTATATGTGTAGTAGTTATGTCATGATCAATTTTTTTCAGAGGAATACAATTCGGGATTCTTCTTGAAGCAAAGGAGGATCATCAAGAAGAGGATTTAATGGTAAAGTTCCTTTCAATGTCTTCAGTAAGCTAATATGAAGAGATTTATGTATGCTCTAATCAGATTGTATATCGAATCCAAACAAATTGTCATTGATCCTTTGAATAATGCAAAATGTTCCATAATAGCATGGTGCAAATTGGACTTTAGAATGTTAAAATATTTCTTAAATGATGTTTCATAATATGTAACCATACTAAATAGATTTCATTAAATTCTTTTGCTAGCCATTTCTTTTTAGCATTACGAGTGTAACTTCTTTTAGTTTTCCTAATGTGCTCATGAACTTCTTGAATTATAGAAGAATGAACTTGAACTATAGAATCAAACATAGTAGTTATTTCCACTTTTAACATCTCCATACTTTGTTTCTATTAATATCTCAAATGAAAGGCTTTTCTTTTTCCTTTAAGTTTTTCCATCATCTAAACAAAAATCTTGCCATTATTCTTGATGAATCTTTGAAAGAATCTGGACAAATGTAGGAAGATATGTAGTTCTTCGAGGTTTCTAGGATTCAACCATTCCATAATCACTTGCACCTTTTCACGATCCATCTTGGTTCATGTTTAGAGATGATATGTACAAGATATCTAACCACTAGTTTGAAAAATTCATACTTTGATTCTTTGACAAAGAGTGAATTTTCCCTTAACACTTGAAATTCTATTTGTATTTGTTCCAAGTGGTCTTCTTCAGACTTACTCTAAATTAGAATATCATCAAGAAGGTCTACCAAAAACATTCCTAAATAAGACCTTAACACATTATCAAAGACCTTAAAGAATGTGGCTAGAGCATTGGTAAGACAAAATGACATCAGCAAAAACTCATAGTGCCCATACCTAGTCCTAAAAGCAACCTTAGATATATCTTTTGCCTTTATTATAATGTGGTGATACCCTGATCTTAAATCAATCTTAGTAAAATATTGAGCTTGATGTATCTCATCAAATAGATCATCCAATCTAGGCATTTAAAATCTATTTTTAAAAGTTACCTTATTTAATGCTCTTTAATAAATACACAACTACATAGAGACATGTTCCTTTTTAACTAAACGTATTGGAGAGGCCCATGGGGAATTACAAGGTCTAATAAATCCTTTAGCTAAGTAGTCTTGAATTTGCATTTATACTTGTTGATGTTGAGCTACACTTAGTCTATATGGAGGTTTACTAATAGGTTTTATGTCAGCTACTAAGTCAATGGCATGGTCAATATCTCCTCTAGGAGGTAGTAATCCTTTGGGTAAGTCAATCGGAAATACATATTTATATTCAAATATTAATTGTTTAAAATCCTTAATAACACATTCTTGCAAAAATGAATAGTAAAAATTCATGTCCATAGTTACATTATTATAAAAAAAGATACATAAAAAATATCATAATCATGCAAAGACATATGAAAATCTACACTAAAGATTAACATCTAATCCTTAACTTCTCTGGTATCAATGTGTGATTAGAGATTTCTTGATGAATCCTTCTATTTGTAGAGGGGCATGAAGAAGAAGATTTGAATGAGCCCAACCCTAAGCCAATGTTGAGAGATAATTTAATGTGTTCCTTCCAACCATGTGGTCTCCAACTAATGCCCTCTCCCTCTCTATGTGCAACCATAATAAGTGGCTCTTCATATGAATGAAACTTGGCCAACATGTATCCATCCTTAGCTAGAGGAGGACAAGCTCAACATGAAGCCTTAGAGCAAAAATAGGAGAAGTTGTTAATGAAGGAAGTAGACCGAAATATGCACTCTAACATGCATAGGGAACTACTCATGGAGTCATTCATTCAACCACAAACCATCGCCCGAACTATGTGTCAAATGTATAACAAGACAAGTGCAATGAAAAATATAAGGCCACACATAGGTGGTTAGTTTGGCCACTCTTCTAAAAAGATGGTGAAATTCGTTAATTGATATGGGTGCCATAGCTTATGTGATAATGTTTTATGTTGAAGGCTAAAATCAAACAAGTCAAAGCCTACTTCATAGGCTTAGGAGGTATGCAAACCCCATGTGTTAGAGAAGCTACACTCCCCATGAATTTGGGAAAGGCCTAATTATCTATCAAATTTTGTTTGCAAGGATGATAACCTAATGGAAAATGTCAATCTTTGACAATTATCTTAGAATGATCCCCAAATGAGAGGAAAAAATGTACTTGTACTTCTTTCTACTTCTTCTTTAGTGAATGGCTTGATATTGAAATAGAATCCATAAATTCTTGAAACTTTCTCTAAGCCAAAACTTGCACCAAAAACACAACCTGTCAATCCGCATAAAAACATAGAAAAATCTAGATAAGTACAAACAAGACCACAAAACCCCCTGGAGCAAATGACTCTCAAGAGGCTAAACAACATTGGTTACCCAAGTCTCTTGTGGCAGCACAAGCATTACAAAAATTCATCTACGTGCCCGAGAAATCGGTAACATCATTTGATGTGTCTTCTCATAACCATAAGAAGAAACAATCATCCAATAACAGCCAGTTTCAAAAACTCCACCAAGCGCAGATTCAAAAACTCTACCAAGCCCAAGTGAGCCACACGCCATAGCCACATGAATCTGGATACTTAAGACCATTTGCGCAACAAAGAAGTACTACAATCAAGTATGAGGAATGGACTCTTCTTCAAGGCAGGTGTTTAGTGTGGGATCGCTCAACTACCCAGCTTCTCTGCAAATAGGATCTTCCTTGCTTAGAGGGCCTCAAATGGAGAAATGGTAAGAAATTATCCAAAATCCCCAACTTCAAAGAGAACTTAGATGTTCATCACACCCTTAACAAGCGGTGCTGCCTTTCTTGGACCAAACTTCGATGGGAATTTAAGTTCATGTCTATTTGGCACCCCTTAATTGAGATCGAAAAGTTTGTTCTCATGTGGCAGATCTTGCATAAGGGTATCTGGTCCAATGCAAGGGCTAACAAAATCTATGGTGTGCCTCCATGGTGCAATCATTGCCATCGATGCATCGAAGATTTAGCTCACCTTTTCTTCGATTCCCCCAAGTCCCACGTTATCTGGCACCACGTGACGCACATATTGAGACTCACAAACCAAATCGATTGGCAGCAGGCGCTGTTAGGCGAGGCAGTTGGCTGCTCATCAAGGCTGTGGAATGCCATCAGGGGCGAGACTCTTTGGAAGATTTGGAGGGAGCGGTGTGCTGTCAGTTTTGGCCAAATTCCAAAGGAATGGTCGATTGAAAAATCCTTGTTTCTTCTAGGTAAAAGAATATCCCAAGATAAGAGATCTCCACCGTTTAAACATCACTGTATTTATCTCCTCGAAAATAACAAGTTGAAACCCAAATGGGTCCCACATGAGAGAGAGAGAACATTTACTTGTAACTTTTCTTTATTTTAATTAAAGTCCGGGAGAATAGGCCAAGGCAGAACTTCCCTTAAAAAAAAAAAAAAAAAAAAAAGTATGGGATCCCAAATCTATCCTCATGGCTCTATCTACGCCAATCCTAAGGAAGCCTAGAACGAGGGTAGTTAAACAAAAATGGGCTCATAGAACTAAGAAAAGGCAACCACAACAACCAAAGTATAGGACAATATAAAAGTGGGCACCCAAAAAGCTACAACCTCACCAAGAGAAGAAACCCATGCATACTCAATGGGTTCGAGAGAAATCTACCATTCCTCTTTTTGACCACATGCTCACCTCCTCACACATCACTAATCCAAAGTGGGCAATCATCATCAAAGAATATGCACCAGGGTTAAAAGATTTGATTTTTGGAGCTTCATGCTTTATAATTCATGCATATGTCTTAGGAAGAGAAAAGATACACTTGAATATATGTACTTATATGTTCTTTTGTTTTACTTTTGCAAAAATAACATTGGCCATCCTTTCAAGTTGAATGATTAAATAACTCAAGGATAAAGAAATGATTTATCAAAGTGACAAGTACCTCTTTATGCAATAACCACGTTATTCAAGCACAACCCTATGTTTTGCACCATATCAGATTCTTTGCACTTCAATAATGCATCCAATAGGGCCACATTACATATCCTTGTATAAGACATGGTTGTCGATATCCCTTGCACAAGAGCGATCTCTTTTAATGTGAGGATACACATCACTTATAATACTTGGTTTTCCTAATCACATTTTTTATCAAGTGATCGTCGCTTATAAGCACACACATGCTCCAAGAAAAGTGGAATCATGCTCTTCATGTAGAAAATTGTCTACCTTTCCAACTACCGTAACCAATAGAGAAGGGGAATCCATGCATCATCAAGTGTAATATTTCCTATTTTTTTATATCATATGCCTCCTCGAATAGTAGAATGAAAAAAATAAAGATAAAGAAAAATAAAAAGAAGGAGGCTCACCAATTGCTTGGGAACCTCCTCCATGTTCATATGTATGGTTACACATGATTGCGTTGTGGAGACCCTTTATGGTTGCTCGTGGTTGAGCTAAGAGGTGGCTTCCAATAGAGCTAGATACTCCATCCTAAGGGGAGTCACACAAGCCACCTTTTGCTGTCCTAAAAAGGAGACATCAAATATCTATCATAGGTTTCACCATGTATGAGTTCATGAAGGAGATGGCAAGTGGAAAAAAAAAATGGGAAACTCTCATGAAGGAGATACAAAAATGATCCCTTGGCTCTGATACGAATGTTGTAAAAAAAACATTGGTAGTAAATAATCTAAATAGCAAGTCTAACTAGAAAGTGACCTCGAGCATCTAGCAAGACCACAACTCTAAGAGAGATCATGTATCCACCCATCCAATTCCACTCATATATATACCTCTAGGCCAAGAAGTTGCATGTCCTCAGGATCATCCAAGTGTCGAGCAAAGTGTCCCTCATGTGGAAACTTTCCCAAAGGCCTTCACATGCCTGTTTAATCCCAAGGGCTATCACATGCCTTTTAAATCAAATGAGGATTTGTCTCTCATGTACACCTCAAGGTGGCACTTAGAGAAGCTTCTTTTCAATACGAAGGTTCCACATAGGAGAAATCAAGCCTAAATGTCTCAATTCTTCCATTGGAGCTCATATGAATAAATATCCCAAGGGTTCAAATCAAGGGTTCAACTCAAATATTCTAGCATGTGCCAAGGGTAAATCAAGGGCTAAACTAAGGCTAATATCTACCATATTCTAACCCTTAGGATCCACATCTTTAGACTTCCAAACCCATGATCTATACAATAATATGGGACTACCTCAGCGTTTGAAGTCGTCTACAAATAATGGACCTAAATCATTACCAAATAAAAAACTCACACATCAAATTCCCTACTAGTGCATGTTTTCTAGCTTGATGAATGTTATGATTACCACATCCATCACCTATGTTTTGGGATTTGTGGAGATATTTATTTAAAATCTCCTAAACCATCACTAGGAAGTTGTCAAAGTGATATTTATGTATCTAAATGCTACGATTGATAAGAAGCTGAAGTATGGTCATGGAATGGCATCAGAATTGGTTACATAGATTCTAACTATGTAGGATGTCTAGATACTCGATGGTCTACATCCAAGTTCATTCCTCATTTTGTAAGTGTTGAAATTTCCAAGGTGTTAAAGCTCCAAGAATGTGTTTCTATGTCCACCTTCGAAGCAAAGTACATTGTAGCTAATGAAGCTTGAAAAGAGCCCATGTGCTTTTGAAGGCTAGCTACTAACTTTGACTTTTGGTAGCATGTTCCACACCTCCTATGTGATAGCAAAAGTGCAATCATGCTAGCTATAAATCTGATCTACAATGGGAAGGCCAAGCACATTGAACTGTGATATCACTATATTCAAGAGTTTTTAAAAAGTGACCATGTGTAGCTCAGAAATGTGTTCACATATTACAATGAAATAGACGCCTTTACCAAGTCGTTCATGACAAATTGGTTTAATCGATGTTATCGAATGATGGGGATCATATATTATGATGATGCTATTATTTTGATTAACTTTGGTGGATTGTACCATATCAATTAAGTGTGAAGAAGCATATGGATCATAAGTAATGAGTTCCAAAAAACATTGCGTTCAAGTGGGAGCTTATAGAAATTTTGACTATAGATAAGGAACAAGTCTAGACATATCCATTTTTGGGCTTTGTTGGAGATTTTTGGAATTTATTTTAGTCATGCATTGAGTGTCAAAGGAAAAATCTTGTATGCATCTTGGAAGCTTTGGTAGTGCACATTGATATGGCCATGAGTTTACCCCACAATGCAAAAAACCATGCCAACTCTATATTTCTTTATCTAATGGAAGATTAATGATCCTTCTTCCATCTACATTATATGTACACTGCAAGAGAACAAGGATTACGACCACCACATGCTTGAGAGATGACTCTCCTCCCAACCAAATGCCTCTATATATAGCTCTCTCCAGGGGACTACCTTCTTGGGCAGGAGAATGCTAATCATCCAAGTGTCAGCCATGTAACTACATGTGCGCCAAGTGTCCAGTGGATGCTTCTAGAAGGTTCTAGAGCTCTTTGAGCAAAATACTCTTCCCATGTACCTCATGGGGATTGAACCCAAGACCTCGTCCTTCACACCCTTGAGTCTTAACCACTAAGCTAAGTGGTTCACTTGTTCACAAGAGCACAAGACTTCCTAGTAAGTCTAAACTCGAGATCTTTGGTCATATACACGGATGACCAAACGGTGTCCGATTTCAGATCTGTCTGAACCGGCCAGACCCTTGGATCATAGACTTACTTTATTACATTCTTTCCCCCTTGGAAAATATTTTCGTCCTCGAAAATAGAGCTTATATACATACTGTAGGCAACCCCCGAGCCTCATGTTCTAAAACTGGAAGAACATGGTCATGTTCTAGAACTGGAAGAACATGTCTCATCTCTGTGGTGGCATCCCTGCCCAAATGATTCAAAACACTATCCAGGTTTGCACTTTGATAAACGGGACAAAGTACAAACTAGTGAAGAATAATAAGGGTGGATCTAATGACATCCCTGGCTAATTCACAGTTTCTGGATGTGCGATCTAGGCACAAACATGTGAACTAGGTGGATTCAAATTACTAGTCCATTTCTAGGCATAACTGGTGCATGGGCTTAGTAATGAAAGTGGGATTCTTATCCCTCGCAAGACTTTGATTCACTTGAATTTGTTTTGGAGAACTTGAAGTTTGGTTGTCCCATACATCTAACTTTAGATGTCTGTACAATGGTTTACTTTTATCTTAACAGTTACTTGATTTTTTCACTCGACTAGAGGACTACTTTGTCCTTATGAGTTTAAAAATCCTTTGTAAACTGTAGGAGAAAGTTTACCATTTCGGTGGAATCAACCATACTAACTTCACCAATTCAAATTCAAAATGAAAATTGTCCAACTTAGGACTTTTTTCAAAGACTTTTAACTGAAAGTTCTTGGGAATTGTCAATCTGATGAGCAATTCCTAACTTCCCTATTCTAGAGTATACTGGACTCCAGGAAATCATTTATGCTATAACTTGAAGTAAACTCAAATGAATAAGTCCACTTAGACTTATCACCTTTTGAAGATTGAAAAGGTTCTTGTACATAACATCTATCTAGGATGTTCAAGTTAGTTATTTTATTCTAACCGGCTAACCCTGGTCTTTTGCAAAAGGAATCAGATACTATATCTGAGTCAATTTCAAAAGATTTGGAAAGCGGAAAGAAATAACTAAGACTCTGTACAACCAATTCAAACTTCGAATATACATAAACTTGCTATGAGTCAAAGACTAGATGACTCAGGACTTTTTACTTTTCAAAGATCTATTTCAACAAGATATTCAAGCATTGTCCTTCTCTTTCAGAGAAATAAGCTGGATTCTCAAAAAGATACAAAGAAAACCAAAAACATCATCCAACCACAAGATACTAGTGTGGTAACCAACATCAGTGTGTCGACCCACTGAGGTTCTGTCGATGAGTTTTAAATATTCAAATAATGCTTCACTTGAGACTAAGTTCAGGTCTCATTAAATCTTTTTGACTCCTAATCGTGAATGCAATTCTTGTGCATTTCTTTGAGTCAAAAGAGTGAATTTTTTCAAGTTACACTAGGAACTGGATGCTTGACTTAGTCAATTAAATCTTTAGTTGAAAAGATCAACTCAAAATCAAAGTCCAACTTCTTTCAGAAATTTATCAAATATTTCTGATCAATAACACTTAAACTTGAAGTGTTCTATGAAGATCTTGGAAGTTACTTACTTCATATCTTCAGTTTCCTTAATCTTGAAGTTACCTTGAAGTATCGTAAGATACTACTTTCATCCTTTACGAATTAAACTTTCCTTGAAGTCTTAATTCCCTTGAGGATGAAACCTAACTTCAAAATCCAAACTAGGACTAAAAGATAATCATCATCCCACGGTCCGATGTCCCATACCATCTTTCCTACATCAATCTGAGTATAAATCTGGTGTCCCATACCACCCTATTTTATATTCACATTAATGTGTGGGTGATTCTTATCCTAAAGTCTAAACATCTCTTGATAGAGTACCTTATTTCTTCAATTCTTTTACAAGAATTGGAAGTTTCAGGCATTACCTCTAACTAGATTTTCCTAGGTTTTGATTCCTTCGCATGATCACCTCATAATCATGTGCTTTGCCTTGGAAACTTGAAAACCTCTTGACAGAATATCAATTCTTCTTTACTGGGGCTTTCAAATGAAAACCAATCAGAATTCCAAGTTCTTGAATTTCTCAAATTCAAGTTCAATTGGTTATTCTTGACCAATTTTGTAGCGACAAGAGTTTGTGACTTCTTGTCTTTAGATTCCTTTCTATACTGGTGCTTTTAGGTACCTATCCCGGCCGGGGCTTTTTACAGGAATCTCTCTACTGCCTTAGTCTAAGCATCCGCTCATGCTTTTTGGATTTGTACCAAAATCCCTTTAAGGATAGGCAAACACTTATGTTTTACCTTCCACAGACTTAAGTACCGTCTTCATGGTTGCAGACTACATTTTTGGAATTCCTTCACTCTGTTCAGACTGGGAACAACTTACTTTTTCACAATTTTCCATTGAATAGATGGAACTTGAGTGAATACTTCCTAACGGAATTTTTTTTTTTTATTGCCAATACTTGGGCAATCTATAGAGTAGTTCTAATCGCACGTTCTTGGACAATCATGGCCAAGTTTGATCAAGTCTGATTGATCCTTGCGACAAAAATAAAGACTTAGTCTTTATCTTTAAGATCTCTTAAACTATCTTTAAGCTTCTTTGCTTACCTGTAGGATTTTAGAGATCTTTCCCTTTACACAAGTCCAAGCATATACTAATGCCTCTCAGATTCCAATACTAAGAATCTTTGATATACCTTTTAAGTTATATCACAATTTGGACTTGAAATACCACTTCTAGTGGTTTGGGATGTCTAGGGAACTACTTACTATATAACTTTTCTTGAAAGATGCTAGTCTCACGTCTGGGGAGATTTTTCTTTCAAGAACTTTTTGATTCCTATCAAGTAATACTAGGCTATAATTTGAAGCAAATGATTCATCTTGGAATTTTTTGCTTTCCAGTCTAATGATTCATCTTGGAATCGTTTGTAAAAAGAACATTTGAAAGAACTTCTTTCAAATAATATCCAAAAAATTTACTGATTCAATTGTATTCATTTCCTGAGTATCAAACTAGAGATATTTGCCAGTATGAAAGTTTAAGTTGAACTTTCATTTATGTGATATCGACTTCTATTCTTGAGTTTGATACAAAACTCATTATTATTGGTCAATCTTCAGATGTTACTAGAGTCCTTTAAACATATTTCACCAATCAAATTTATGTTTAAAGTCCAAGCATCTATTGATGATTGATCCAATAGTAATGTTATTGTGAACACAACTTTGAACTTTATAACTTGTTTAGGAGAAGTTCATGGATTGAAAATCCATTTCTTGGAACTTTCTATTCCTAAATGAAAAGTTCACACTTGCTTCAAGTCTTTAGGAACTTATATTATTTCCTAAAGATTGCTTAGCTAGTTGCATCATTTACCAGAGATGCAACTATAGAACCTAACATCCTTTTATTGATATCAAGGATCAATTGATGTTGAGGTTTAACCTTTTGATTTCCATCACCCCTTGGGATGAAATCAAATGAAAATTTAAAAAAGCTTGATACCTTTATATCTTGACAAAACATTTATATCCTAAAGAGATTTTGCCTTCATCATTCCTTGGACCTATCATATAATATGAATTTATATGTATTTTGGGAAGAGTTCATGAATCAATTAAGATCCTCTACTTGGAACATCTTCCTTCCCAAAGCTAAATTCATCTTGAACATAGTAGGAGAATGATCTCTCATGAAATAGAAGGCTTGACTATTTCATATCTCTATTCCAAAAAGTTACTTACCGAGGTTTCATCATGAGATACAAATCTTGAAACCACAAGAAACTTCTTTAAAACTTTCGAAATCTTCTAAATAGAAGAGTGCTCATGGAACTTTGGAAATATAGTTGATGTTCTCATCCAACCTTGGGATGCTTGAGACAGCTTTATCCGCATGACTTTCTAAGTACATCCAGGACTTAGAGTCATCATACATCACAAAAGAGTTTGCAAGTAATTAAATTTTCTTGGTCATCGAGAAAATTTATTACTTTTCTCTTAGTGCTTACTTATACCTAGCAAGACATCTAACATACTTAATTGTCATTAAGTATTTATCTTTGATAGTAGAATATCGAATTGGAAAGAAATCGACTAATTACTTGAGTTGCAAACTAGAACTAGTATGTCTTTGCAACTAACTAGTCCTTGGTCTTCCCTAATGTCAAACTGCGAGCTTTATAAAGTAAGCTAAATACTAAGAGAGTACATTCTCATATCTACTTGCAAACAACATTCCATTCTTCCATGCAAATGCATGTATCTACATGCAAAAGCATATGTTCACATGCGTATGCATGCATGTTCTTTGCATGCTCAAAAAATAATACAATAATCATGCATGAACTTGATGCACGATTTTTTCCTTGTACTAAGAATGTATATCATGCAATCCTGATGCATGAATATCCTTTCCTTTGTCTAAATGCACTATGATATAAAAATACCCTTAAGGTGCAATAGAAAACTTACTCAATGGAAAGGAAATCTATATTTAAACTACCAAAATACATTCTTTGATGCACAAGGATCTTTTGAAATCAAATCTTTCCTTAATGCAAACTAATGCTTGAAATAAGAAATTGATTGTTTTCATTATCCTAATCTAGACTTAATCGATTGAAATCTTAGCTATTTCAATGTGCATCTAGGATTAAGTGTAGAATAATGAAAACAAGATAAATCAAGCATTAAGATCAAGCAGAAATTGGAAAATACTTAGCTTTGATCAAAGCTTCGTCCATCCCTTGATCCTTTGGAAGAGTGATTCATCCTCTTGATCCTTGCGAGGAGCTATTCACCATTCTTGAAGCTTCCTCATCAAGAAATAGTCTTGGATGACTTGGTCCGTCGAGATCGACTAACTTAGGCCTCCGGATCTTCACTCCACAACTCCAATTCCTTCAAGCTTTGCTCAATCTTTGATTCTCCTTGTTTGTTTCTTTGGCTAAAAGCAGAATACTTCTCGGGTTCGGCCTGCAACAACTGATTTGGCTCCTTGGATGGATGAGAGTTGGGCTTGCACTTCAGCTGTGTTTACTGCTTTAGTAATCTTTGCTCTACAACTATAGGCAAGTAAAACTCGTGGGCGACGTGGCTACGTGAGCATGCTCCCAAGGAACCCGTCTGGGTTCGATCCCTAACAGGCGCAGCGGGCAGAGAAAGCTATCCTTCCCTTTTTTTTTGTTCCTTTTTGAGATCTGCTGCAGTGCTGCATTAGGAATTGAAGTTTGTGCAAGAGCACTAGTTCACGAATGGCGCACGGTCGCCTTGGATAGAAGAGTGATCTCTTGTACAGGCGACGAGAGTTCGAATCCTTGACCTCACACCTCTGCAATCGACCTTTTTGCGCCTTATCTAGAGCTCGATGACAGCGCTGGTCTTTAGCAAAAGAAAATAACCTGCATTTCTTGGACGTAATCCCGCCGTGGGCGCCTTGGGTAAGCTATCTCAGCCTTATAGGGGGGGCGAGGGATCGATTCCCGCTGGCAGCACACAGAGTTGATAATCTTTTGCTATGCTTCCCCTAAGCCAATCCAGCAGAATCAACGTACTCTCTTCTCAAAACGGCCGCGAGCTTCTTTCTTCTTCGTAGAAGAGTTTATGCACACGCATATAGGTGAGAGCAAATTGATGAGCAAGATGATGAAAGAGAGCTATGGAGAATGAAGCTCTGATACCAATGCAAGAGAACAAGGATTACGACCACCACATGCTTGAGAGATGACTCTCCTCCCAACCAAATGCCTCTATATATAGCTCTCTCCAGGGGACTACCTTCTTGGGCAGGAGAATGCTAATCATCCAAGTGTCAGCCATGTAACTACATGTGCGCCAAGTGTCCAGTGGATGCTTCTAGAAGGTTCTAGAGCTCTTTGGGCAAAATACTCTTCCCATGTACCTCATGGGGATTGAACCCAAGACCTCGTCCTTCACACCCTTGAGTCTTAACCACTAAGCTAAGTGGTTCACTTGTTCACAAGAGCACAAGACTTCCTAGTAAGTCTAAACTCGAGATCTTTGGTCATATACACGGATGACCAAACGGTGTCCGATTTCAGATCTGTCTGAACCGGCCAGACCCTTGGATCATAGACTTACTTTATTACATACACTATCTATTCTTTGCATTCATAATTCATTGATGATTAGGAAAGATTATCACAATGTGTGAACTTCAACCTAGATCACAATACAAATTGAATAATAATACATGTCTCTAAGTTCATCTTCTCTATCCTCCTTCATCCCTATTCATCTATAATCAATAATGAGATTATTTGTTTACTATCTAAGTGTAGTCTATATTGAGCTAGCTAGGGAATGTATGCACAATATCATCTTTCTGGCATTGTTGTTATTGAGCTTGTATGTTATTATCACTTGGGTGACCACTGCCTCTTGATGGTGCCATTTGAAAATCATTGAACATCGACTCTTGTGGGGTTTGGTATCCTTCAATCGCTCGACTCCAAATATTGAAAAAATTCATTAATAAAAATGTATTTTCAAGAATCTAAGCAGTCATCTTTTATGCTAGGCTAGATTCTGAGCAAGAGGTGAATCTTCCTTGGACTCAAACAATAAGTATCAACAAAGTCGAACCCTAGTGTACTTTGATGCACCTTTGGTGATCCATATGCAATAACTTTGATATCAATAGTAAATTCTTTTGGAAAATCCTTTCCTTCTACGTTGTAAAAATTGGGTTCCTCTTTCCCAAAGTTTTTTTTGTATGCTTTTCTATCTCACTTGACTCCATCTTTGCTCAGCTACGATACTCTTTCGTTTAGTTTCTTGTTTCGTCAGTCTTTCATACATGTCTTCCTCGATCTCTTTTGGTATTTATTGGGAATAAGTTGGGTTCCACTTCTATTTATTTTGGTCTAGCACCATGGGTACTTAAAATGTGACTATTTTCTCTAGCAAAACTGGTCCTACTGGGCTATGAAACCTTGCACATTATTTCAAAACCTCCATCACTAGCACATTCTTCTATTTTCCTTCCTGTTCCTTGCTACTTTCCAATACTCACAATGAATGTCCATCTTATAGTACACACACTACTTGTTTAGAAAATCAGTACCATTGTGATCATCCATGTTAGCATTTTGGAATGTCCATCAGCTCTTTCCTATAGTTTTGTCTAGTCCTTGCCACTTACCAATCTTCTCCATGCATCCATCTACTACACATACTACTTTTTTAGAAAATCAATCCCATTTTGATCCTCCATTTTTATTCGTATTTATTTATTATGTTGTCAACTAGCAAAGTTTTGAGCATAAACAAAATAGTCCAAAGATTGTGAGGTCCGATAGATAATGTTGGAGTTCAAAGTCTGTAGAAGCATGCGAATAGCACAAGGAAGAAGAAGAAGCTTGGAGCAAAACACACAATACTAAACGTATTTCCACTAGAATGTACAAAGATTCGTAACTCGTTAGGGAAATATGCGTATATACAAGCCGGTGGAAAAAACTCTTAAAGAGGGAAAAAAGTGCATCGGTGGTCCTAGTGTGTTCACACACATCACTACCTAAATATATCAACAAATCTTCCCTGGGAGTGATGCAGTGAACAAGGAGCTGGCACTCATGTATAAGGAAGTGCCAAGCTATGTGGAATCAATCCATAAAAGGAAGTAAGCCCAAAGCTTTGCGGAAAGCTTCAAACTTCTCCCTAGGTAGAGCCTTTATGAAAAGGTCTGCAATGTTCTCCTGCGTGGGCATGTATGCCAAGCTAATCTCTCCAGCAGAGAACCTCTCCCTCACATAATGATAATGCACCTCATTGTGCTTCGTGCAAGCATGGAGCATAGGGTTCTTCGCAACTGCCAATGCGCTTTGAGTGTCAGTGAAGATGGTGGTGGCAGAAGACTGAGCAACACCTAAATAAGCCATAAGTCATCTGAGCCACACACACTCGACAGCTGCTATGAAGGCTGCCCTATACTTAGCCACAATAGTTTGATTCTTGTTCAATCAAGTTATACATGAGCTACCAAGTGTAATAAAGTAAGTCTATGATATAAGGGTCCTACTAGTTCAGACAGATCTGAAATCGGACACCGTTTCGTCACTCGTGTGTATGACCAAAGACCTTGAGTCTAGACTTACTAGAAGGTCATTTACTCTTGTAACCAAGTGATCCACTTAGCCTAGTGGTTAAGACTCAAGTATGTGAAGGAGGAGGTCTTGGGTTCAATCCCCACAGGATACATGGGGAGAGTGTTTTGCCCAAAGAGCTCTAGAGCCTTCTAGAAGCATCCACTTGAGTTAAATCTAGTTAACTCGGACACTTGGCACACATGGATGGTTAGTATCCACTTGACCAAGAAGGCAGTCCCTTGGAGAGAGCTATATATAGAGGCATTTGGTTGGGAGGACAGGCATCTCTCTAGCATGTGGTGGTTGTAATTGTAGTCTTGTTGCATTGGTATCAGAGCCAGGCTTCCATGGTGATCTTCATGCAAGCTCTCATGGTGACCTTCATAGGCTCATCATCATCTTGTGCAAGTTTCTTTGAGTAGAAATATCCCCGAGTTCATTCGTCATTATCATATGCTCTTTTGCATAGTTTTAGATATGCAAAAAACGATCTCCTTTGTCTATCCAGCTGTCGATCAAAGGATTCGATCAGTAGACTTTGGTGTGCGGGCGCCGCTGCTATAACCAATTGATCAGCCACCCGCTTCGCTACGAGTTTAAGCATCTTATAACTTATCACCTACTTTGCAGACACACTGAGGCTCTGTTTTGCTGTTTGTCCATTATCTGAATCCATCACGAAGGTTCCCTTTCTATCTCCCTATTGATTGCGGATTCTTTCAGCTTCATCGCTAGGTCGTCTGAGGAGTATGGACACTACTACCGTTGATGTCTAGCCATCATCCCAGGGCCTCCGTGAGCAAGCTATATTTGAACAATTCAGCGGGAATAGGGATGGGAAAATCACTCAGGAGGAGATAGCCAACATGATGCATTCGATGGGCCTGTCTATATCCTAGGATGAGCTTGAGAAGCTCATGGCCGAGTCCGGCGCCAATACGGATGGCCTTATCGACTACGAGGGCTTTGTAAGGGTCTATCGAGACCTAATGGGAAAGAATCGTGGCAGAAGCGGGAGTGTAGCTAACTCTACAGCCGCTTCAACGCTCAATGACGATGCATATGGATCGCTCAAGGAGGCGTTCCAAGTGTTCGACGCCGGCAGAAATGGCCTCATCTCGGTGCAGGAGCTTCATGATGCTCTCAAGTCGATTAACGTCCTGCAAGATCGCAACGTGTCCGACTGCGAGGCCATGATAAAGAGAGTCGATTTTGATGGAAATGGGCATGTTGACTACGAAGAGTTCAAAGCAATGATGGATTGATGAACTGCCATGTTTCTTAGTCTACAATGTTTTGTCGAAAATCATTTCCTTGACTTTCAAGAATCGAAAGCCATAATGACAAAAAGAAAAAGGGTGATTCTGGATGCAATTCGGACTTGAACTACCGACCTCCGATATGTTGGCGCTCATGTAAACCACTTGAGCAAACTCATTCGACAACAATCAATATTGTTTACTAATGTATAGATTACATCGCTACTGAGGAAGCCTTGATTATCAAGGACAAAAAAGTTGTTCATCTGTAGGATGTAGTCATAGGGATCTATCCCGAAACCTCATGTATATGATGAAAGCGCTCAATATGAAGCAATCTCCAATCTGAATTCTATTTTAGCTATCTTCAGCCGAACGTGAGTGTATACTTTGAAGATTCCTTGGTGATCAAAGCCAAGTTATTTTCAAATCCGAGACAAAGTCTTTGGAGATAAAGAAGGTGCTTTATCTACTTCAAAACGAAGTAGTCAAGCGAGATCTACTTTCAAGAGAAGGGAGAACTACAAGCCATGCATATGGAGGTCTCAAAGGATGGAGAATGGCTCTTTCTAAGGATCAATGGAAGGATGTAGCTAATTGCGAGGTAAGTATTTTCCAAGTTAATGATTGGTTTTAATTTTTTTTTTTTTGCTCTTTTCTTTCATGTAGGATGCATTTTCATCATCGAAATATGACAATAAACCTCATTCTTGATAATCTTGATGCAAATTATGGAAACCTACATGAAAGAGCATAAAGATATTGAAACACTCATTAAACACAAGCATAGGCATGCATCTACATTTCTCCTTTTCAAAGATTTTTTCATGCACAAAATAGGTTTTCTTTTTACTTGAAAAGATAGTTAATGCTCAAGTTTATGCACATGAAAAATTATATCTTTTAAAAGCTAGCAAGAATGTTTGTGCATGGATGATTGGATGCACATATGTCAAGCTCAAGAATTGCTTGAATTAGGTTTGATGCATGAAAGGAGAATGCCAACATATGCATGCACTTACATGCATTTGCATGCAAGAACATACATTTATATATGCATGACTGTTTGTTAAGTAGTTGAATGCTTAACCTAGTAAGGATGCAAAGTGCCTAAAAAAAACTATGAATCTTTTATAAGTTTTTATTTGATTTCATCCCAAGGAGTGATGGAAATCAAAAGTTGAACCTTAGCATCAATTGAACTTTGATGTTCAATAAGAGAATGTTAGGTTCCTTGGCTGCATTTCTAGTCAAGATGCAAAGTTTTCAAAAAAAAGAAAGAGCTTGGAAACATTATTAAGCACTTCTCTAAGAATGAGAAGAATATACTTGGTTCTGTTTAAGCTAAATAGAGCTTAATGAAGAAACCCAAGTAATCTTTAGTAATCAAGATATTTTCCGAAAAGATATGTCAAAGTAATCTTTAGGAATTAAGCTACTTTCTAAAAGTTAAGCCAGTAAAGGAAATAGCCTAGTTAAATATTTCCTTAGTTAAAAAGGAATATCTTTTGGACAAGCAAAAAAGCGTTAAGTCTTGTTCTCGTTCAATAGTCAAGATTTCTTTTAGAGAGATTATTCGAGTAAAACTAAGGATTCCAAAATGAATCACTGGCTTAGTATTACTTGATTCCTTGATAGGAATCTTAAAGTTCTTGAAAGAAAAGTCTCCCATGATGTGAGACTGGAATCTTTCAAGTAAGTTTGATAACTAGTAGTTCCCAGTAGTTCCCAAATTATCAATATTGGTACTTAAGTCCAAATATTGATATAACCTAAAGGTATATGAAAGATTCTTAGCTTTGGAATCTGAGGGGTATCAGTGTATGCATGGACTTAAGAGGAGGAAAGATCTCTAAAAGCCCATGGGTAAGCAAAGTATCTTTTGATAGTTCAAGAGATCTTAAGGATAAAGACTAAGTCTTTATTTGAGTCGCAAGATCAACTAGACTTGATCAAGCTTGGCCATGATTGTCCAAGAATGTGTAATTGGAACTACTCTGTAGATTACCCAAGTTGTCATATTAGGGATGCACCCCTCCTTGGGTGAGGTGGCACTCATGCCATTTGGCATCTATTTGGGTTTATATTATATGGTAGAAGAATTAACAAAGGATTATCTCTTATGAGAAAACAGGGACTCTTGAGAGAGTCGGGAGATGAGAGATTCGAGGAGCTCGGCGGTTGGGAGGCAAGTTCGAAGAGCATCTCTGTGTGTGCGTCGAAGCAAAAAGGTTTCACTTGTAAGATTGGTATCAGAGCGGTGTTCCCCAACGTTTCCGCGCGTGCAGAAGGTGGGATTCGAACCCACGCCACATGGATAAGAGGCGCATGGCTTAACCAAGGCGCCATCACCTTGGGATGCTTCTATCATGTGTTCAGTGCTACTAAGCCCGCAGGTGATCGAACACAGAACCTCTGTGTTGAAGCGCGTCCGTCTATCCATAAGGCCACAGCCGTTCATACTACCTTAGTCACAGATGCCCGTGAAGTATGGAAAAGCTCATCCTCAACCTTCGATGTCCGTCAGACTATGTATAGTTTGGAGGACTAGATGAAGAATGTTCGCGGAAGGCGTCTTCAAATGAAGATCGAGAACAAACAAGAGAGAGAGATGGGATGCACTTGCTGCATATGAAGAGCATATACTCCAGGACTTGTCCAAGGTCTTGATTCCAAATTTAATGGGCATGGAGCTTCATGTTAATCACAGGTATTATTATTTCAATTTTGAAAGGTTTGTATTTTCGAAAAGCACCATGAATTGTTAGGAGGCCAAGATCCGGGAGGGAAATCACATGTACGGAGAGTATGAGGTATATATATTCTCATTTAGGATCAAGGATTCCCTCCAAATACAAGAAGGCCAAGTTCAGGCTATCCCTAAAGTAGCCCTATTCATGGTTTCCACATAAATTTCAGGGGCTGTTTTTGACTAGTAGCCATTTTGGGAAGGGGAAAAGAGAAGGTATTTTTCATAGATTTATAGAAAAAACCATGCACACTTAGAGTCTAGTGTATTGAATTCCATATACAATCAAGAAATCCATAAGATACCTCAGTTTGATGGGAGTTTGAAGCTCCACAAAACCCCCTTCCATCACAGTTTGATAAAATTTCAGCACCTAAAATTGAAAAATTTCCATTTGAAGAGGGAAAAAGAGATGCAATAGCTACGGATGGATGGGAAAAAGTATATTTACTGAGATTATGGTGTATGGACTTCTTAGGCGAATCATTAGATTCATTAAAATGGTAAGTTAAGGAGGAATTTTACTTCCTCAAAGACCCCCTTCCCACACTTTTTGGAAAAATTCATAAATTAATCTTTTGCCAAACTCCACTTCTTGGAGTAAGAAAAAGATCACTTAGAGGCTTCCCATGGATTATTGTGCATAATCCAAGAGAAATCCACACTTAGAGTGGATTAAAAGCTTGCTAAGAGCTCCCATTCAAGTTTTTGTATAAAAGTAGAAATCTTGATTTAGGCCTCTTTTGGGGAGTGAATTAGCATGCACGAAGGGAGGATTTGGAAAGATGAAACTAGGCCTAAGCATCTTCATATGCCACTCTCCGAGATTATGAAGAGAATTTTAGGATTTGCATGATGGAAGAATGCTTTTGGACACCCCAAAAATCACATTTTCACACTTTTTCCAACCCCTCCAACAGTCCACTAGGTTGGCATGTCCCACTTGGAATGGCCATATCTTGGGCTAAGAAACTCCAAATTGGACGTGCTATGGCTCGTTTCGAAGAGCACAAGGTCTACCTTTAGTTTATGAGAAAAAATTTTGGAAAGTAAAAATTTTTGCAGGTCTGAACAGGTCTGCAAAGTCTGAACAGTTTTTGGCGACTACCTTCCGGGAGCCATATTTTTCAAACCGGAAAGGCGATTTGAGTAATTTCACTTAGACCTATTTGCACATGCTTTATATTTCAGTTTATGAAAATTTGCAGGTCCTAAAGTGGGTTTTGCAGGTCTAAAGAAGGATTACTAAGGCATTTTTTGACTAATTTTGCATTATTTTAGTAATCATTTGACCATGCTTTATGTTTTGGGGAGTGTTCCGATGTTTTCGGACACTTCAAAGTTTATGTTAGGACCTGAGGAGGAAGGTGCAGAGGTCTCGAAGCTTATCGAGAGCGATTGGATGCATGCAATTCCAAAATCAGACTACTCAGGGACGTATATTTTATGCTTTCTGGCATTTTATCTATGTTATGGCATGTTCTGTATCTACATGCATGAATGGGATTGCATACATCAAGTGTTGATCATTGATTAAGCTCTTAAAGTATGGATCAACATGCAGGAAGTATACTTTTTGATTGTTTGCAGGAAAGAAGATTACAGAAACCATATGGCTATGCAACACCGGGAATGGTTGCTAGCAAATACTTTTGTGTTTTTGCAGGTCATGGAATCCATATATGAGTTTATGGCGTGCATGGCATGGGCCTGTCAAGCCCTATGTCGTTGGGTGGCCTTTGTGCCACTGAGCTTATGGTAAAATTTTTTGGGATTCCATTTCCTGGGGAAATGCTGCCGAAAATTTTCCCCCCTCATGGCGTTATATACGCACTTGCCTTTAGGCAAGAAGGTTATGGCATGGTAACATGCCCATTTTGCAAACTTCAATAAGGTGTAGGCATGCTTATAAGCATGTATTTGATGGACTTAGGACCATCAGAGTATTTTATATAAGGCAACTTCGGTAGTAGCAGGATCCCTACACATAATCCTTATGGATTTAGACCATAGTATTGCTAACGGAAGGAGCTACACCTTCACCATTAGTAATGTGCACAAGCAATCCTATAGGTTCAGGAAGTTGCATTCAGGCACGGGAGATGCATTTTTTTATAATCTCCAAGTTAGTGAAGATTTATTTATCTTCACAAGAGTCTCACATGATGTATAGGAGACTTTGTGGTATTATTAAAAATACCCAAAGAGTGACTAGTTTCACTCTTGCACATCACTTGAGCAAGTAGTGAAGCATTTTTGCTACACTACTAAGGAAACCAAATAGAAGGGATCACAAAGATGGGTTTCATGAGATAGCATCGACGGGTGCTTATGTGATTCGAGCGATGGTTAGGAAGGCCACAGGCATGGCACTGGCTCTATGACTCAGAGCATAGATCCCTTACTCAGGAATAGTTGGGGTACCCAATACATATATATGTATATCGGGATCTACAGAGAGGTACTTAGACTCAGTCTTTGTACCTAGGAACAAGTTGGTTTGGAACAGAAAGGGATATCCATTGTCACACATTGACTAGAACCAAACTAACTAGTTTGAGGACATGGGACTCATTTGAGTCCACCGATATGAGTTGAGGACATGGGATTCATTAGAGTCCACCTATATATTCCATTATATATATATGGAATATATATTTGGTTTAGTGTAGGTATGAAACCATGGATTGGAAGAAGGTTCCACTGGTATGGGACGGTGGAAACGACTTCCCATTGAGCACTCTTCTTCTATGGCCAGGGAGAAAAGGACTCATCATTCACGGCGTCATGTCTCACTAGATCAGAGGAGAGCTCTTAGTAGACATCTCCTACTAGGATGGGGAGTTATCTTTCACAGTATGGGAAGATTTATTCTTCCAGTACAGAATGTGGTAGGTGATTTTATCACCATTGGTATCACATACTCATTTTTTAGTTTTCAGGAAGGATAATTCCATCAGTTTGATTGGATCGTATAGATCCATGCACAGAGTATGGTTGGCAGAGATAGTTCTTCACTATGGATACACATATGTTTACGGTATCATGTCACATCATTGCTGACCATTTCAGTAGAGGGCTTTGACCCTTATTAGGAATTTATTTTCTCCACTCTTCATTACATACACCTTCATTGGTTAGGGGAGATATGTTCTTCATCTTCATAGGAAGATGTGTAATCAAGGATTATGCATTACATATGGAAGAGAGGACTAAATAAATTCATCAGTTTCTCTTTTAAGAAAAGGAGAAAGTGGGAATTAGGTAAAGATCAAGAAGAGATCTCACTTTAGCTCAGTGGTCTCACTTTAGCTCCTGTTCTTTGAGAGAAGAAGAAGGAAAGGAAAAATATGATTTCTTCATAGAAGAAGAATAGAGCATATTTTCCTTTGGACAGAAGAGGTGTTTAGAAAACATCTCTTAGTTTATATTTCAGAAGGAATTTGTTATTCTACTTGTCAATATAATTTCCTTCATATGGGAGTATGATTCTCCACTATTTTAGAAGGGAAAACATGGAGAACTTATGTGCATGTTCTCAGTCATGGATAAGTAGAGTTAACGGATTCAAAAGAATCTCTTTCAAAGGGAAAGGGAAAGTGGAATAGATTCCACTACCAGAGCTCTTTTCCTTAGAGGAGATTACAGAGAGAGATAGAGAGAGAGTTTCACTTTCTCATTTCGGTTGTCTAGATAGAAGTGGCACTCTTCTATCTAGAACAAGAAGGAGATCAGTTAATCATGATGGTTAGAATGAGTCTCACTTGTAAACTCTAGAAAGAAGCAGTTATGCTATTTTCAGTGATGGTCTTTGACTAGATGAGATAATCTAGTTATTGACATTAGTTAGACTGGGAATAGAGCTATGACTCTGATCTTTGGGGTTTATAGGAGATAGAGATATATCTAACCTATTAGGGTACCAAACTCTCAGTTGATGCTTCATCATGAGCATGATGTGTGAGCATCAGTTAGGAGGATGGGTACTTCGGGATTATCTGAATATCAAAGGGAATGCTTTCTGCATTCATATGGCAAACTATAGGGAAGAGAAATATTAGAGTTTGCACAAGTGCCAATAGATGCTCTTCCAATAGAACCTAGTCCAATGGTAAAGGATGACAAACCACAGATTTCTTGGTTGGTGAAATGTAGAGATTGCATTTTACTACCAAGAAATTCTTAGGTATGAGCTAGATGATGGATTTGCATAGTTCACAAGGTAGTTTAGACAAACCTACTACTTGTGATTACACTCAAGGTTAGCAAGACCTAGAGTGGTATGAGGGAAATCTATCATGTACTCCTAGATGGGTTTGAAGTCACTTTTTATGGGACTTTGTTCTATATTTCAGAGGAACATATGGTTTACTGTCTTCATTATGGTATGGTCAAGCTTATGAGCTTGGCACCTTACACTTGCTTTTCTTACTATTACTCCATAGAGCAAACATCATATGGACTTAGGTCATTCTAAGGATGTTATATGTTATGGGAGTGATAGTTTGGAACTTGAGTGTATATGGGAGATAGTAGGCACCACTCAGATGGTTTCCCACCTTTGAGATGATCTCATATGAGACTTCTTAAGGGGAAGGATACGGGGAAACAACACACAGAGATGACCATGTACACAGAGTACATGGGGTTCAGGGGAGTCCGAGCACTTTCTTCTACCATTATGGACATTTCATTTACATTTTCGAGGACGGAAATGCTTTCAAGGGGAAGGAAATGTCATATTAGGGATGCACCCCTCCTTGGGTGAGGTGGCACTCATGCCATTTGGCATCTATTTGGGTTTATATTATATGGTAGAAGAATTAACAAAGGATTATCTCTTATGAGAAAACAGGGACTCTTGAGAGAGTCGGGAGATGAGAGATTCGAGGAGCTCCGCGGTTGGGAGGCAAGTTCGAAGAGCATCTCTGTGTGTGCGTCGAAGCAAAAAGGTTTCACGTTGTAAGATAATGTCATATTAGGGATGCACCCCTCCTTGGGTGAGGTGGCACTCATGCCATTTGGCATCTATTTGGGTTTATATTATATGGTAGAAGAATTAACAAAGGATTATCTCTTATGAGAAAACAGGGACTCTTGAGAGAGTCGGGAGATGAGAGATTCGAGGAGCTCGGCGGTTGGGAGGCAAGTTCGAAGAGCATCTCTGTGTGTGCGTCGAAGCAAAAAGGTTTCACGTTGTAAGACAAGTATTGGCAATAAAATTCCTTTTGGGAATTATTCACTCAGGTTCCATTTATCCAATGAAAAATTATGAAAAGTAAGTTGTTCCAAGTCTGAGTAGAGTGATAAAATTCCAACAATGTAGTCTGCAGCCATGAAGACAGTACTTAAGTATGTGGAAGGTAAAACATAATGTTTGCCTATCCTTAAAGGGATTTTGGTACAAATCCAAAGACCATGATCAGATGCTTAAGACTTAAGTAGTAGAGAGATTCCTATATAAAGTACCTGGGATAGGTACCTAAAGCATCAGTAAAGAAAGGAATCTAAAGACAAGAAGTCCAAAGATCTTGCCACTATAAATTGGTCAAGGATAAACCAATTGAACTTGAATTTGTGAAAATTCAAGTACTTGGAATTCTGATTGGTTTTTATTCAAAAACCCTAGTAAAGAAGGATAGATATTCCATCAAGAGGTTTTTAAGTTCCCAAACGAAAGCACAAGATCGTGAAACGATCATGTGAAGGGATCAAAACCTAGAAAATCTAGTTAGAGGTAATGTCTAAAACTTTTTTCTTTTTTAAAGAGTTAAAGTGAGAAGGTCCTCTATCAAGAGATGTTTAAAATTTAGGATAAGAATCACCCACACATTAATGTGAATATAAAATAGGGTGGTGTGGGACACCAGGATTTTTTCTCATATTGATGTAGGAAAGATGATATGGGACATTGGACCGTGGGATGATAATTATCTTTTAGTCCTAGATTGGATCTTAAATAAGTTTGATCCTCAAGGGAATTAAAACTTCCAAGAAGAAGTTTAAATTCAAGAAGGATAAAAGTAGTATCTTAAGATATTTCAAGATAACTTCAAGATCAAGGAAATAGAAGATATGAAGTAAGTCACTTCCAAGATCTTCTTGAAATACTTCAAAATAAAGTGTTGTTAAATAAAAAATAATTCATAAATTTCTGAAATAAGTTGGACTTTGATTTTCAGTTGATCTTTTCAACCAAGGATTTGATTGACTAAGTCAAGCACCAAGTTCCTAGTGTAGCTTGGTAAATTCACTCTTTTGACTCAAAGAAATGCATAAGAATTGCATTCTAGTAAGGAGTCAAAAAGACTGAATATGACTTGAAGTTAATCTCAAGTGAAGCATTATTTGAATACTAAACTCATCAATAGAACCTCAATGGATCGACACACTGATGTTGGTAACCACACTAGTATCTTGTGGTTGGATGATGTTTAATTTGATTTTCTTTGAATCTTTTTTGAGAATCCAGCTTATTTTTCTTAAAGATAAGAAAAAATGTTTCAATATCCTATTGAAACACATCTTTGAGAAGTTAAAGTCCTAAGTCATCTAGACTTTGACTCATAGCAAGTTTATGTATCTTCGAAGTTTGAAATTGGTTGAACAAAGTTTTAGTTCTTTCTTTTCCACTTTCCGAATCTTTTGGATTTGACTCAGATATGGTAACTGATTCTTTTCACAAAAGTCAAGGGTTAGTCACATACAAGTAACTAAATTAAACATCCTAGATACATGTTTTGTACAAGAATCTTTTCAAAACTTGAAAGATGATAAGTTCAAGATTGACTTATTCCTTTGAGTTTGCTTCAAGTTATAGCATAAATGATTTCCTAGAGTCCAGTATACTCTAGAATAGAGAAGTTAGGAATTGCTCAGTAGATTGACAATTCCCAAGAACTTTTAGCTCAAGACTATGAGAAAAGTATCCTAAGTTGGACAATTTTCATTTGAATTTGAATTGGTCAAGTTATAGTATGGTTGACTCAAAGAAAATGGTAAACTTTCTCCTATAGTTTACATAGGATTTTTAAACTCATTAGGACAAAGTAGTCCTCTAGTTAGGTGAAAAAAACAAATCAAGTAACTGTTGGATAGGAGTTAACCATTGTCCAAACATCCAAGTTAGATATTTAGAACAACCAAACTTCAAGTTCTTCAAAATAAATTCAATCCAAAGTTCTCAACATCTTGCAAGGGATAAGAATCCCACCTTCGTTATCAAGTCCATGCACCAATCATGCCCAAATGGACTAGTAATTTGAATCCACCCAATTCACATGTTTGTGCCTAGATCACATATTGAGAAACTATGAATTAGCCAGGGATGTTTTTAGTTCCATCCTTATTATTCATTGACTACTTTTAATTTATCAAAGTGCAAAGCAAGATAATGTTTTGAATCATTTGGGCAGGGATGCCACCACAGAGATGAGACATGTTCTTCCAGTTCTAGAACATGACCATGTTCTTCTAGTTTTAGAACATGAGGCTCGAGGGTTGCCTATAGTAATTATATATCTCTATTTTTGAGGATGAAAATATTTTCCAAGGGGGTAAGAATGTAATAAAGTAAGTCTATGATCTACGGGTCCAACCGGTTCAGACAGATCTGACATCGGACACCGTTTGGTCATCCGTGTGTATGACCAAAGATCTCGAGTCTAGACTTACTAGAAGGCCATTTACTCTTGTAACCAAGCGATCCACTTAGCATAGTGGTTAAGACTCAAGGATGTGAAGGAGGAGGTCTTGGGTTCAATCCCAATGGGATACATAGGGAGCGTGTTTTGCCCAAAGAGCTGTAGAGCCTTCTAGAAGCATCCACTTGAGTTATCTCTGGTTAACTGGGACACTTGGCGCACATGTAGTTACATGGCTGACACATGGATGGTTAGTATCCACCTGCCCAAGAAGGCAGTCCCTTGGAGAGAGCTATATATAGAGGCATTTGATTGGGAGGAGATTCATCTCTCTAGCATGTGGTGGTCGTAATCTTGCACCAAGCATGAAGCAAAAGCCACTAGTGGAAACATGAGTGTCATAGTAACTAGCCTAGTCAAAGTAAAAAAAAAAGCATGTAAATCTGATAGTAGTGATCCCCCCTTGGGATAAAACAATCCAAGTAGTCGGGTACCACTCAATTAGCAAAAGATGCGCTTAACCGCCTACAAATGCCTGACGTCTGTGCAATGCATATATCTACTCATCTATGAGAGAGCAAACTGAATATCTAGCCGAGAAATGCATAAGTAAATCAAGCATCCAACAACCTGTTGATAGAGAATAACATTAAATGCATGTCCAGTATCATGAAGACTCAATCATAAACCTATCTCTATAGGAGTGGTAATACGTTTATAGTCTTCAAGACCAAAACGCTGCAATAATGTGCCAATATATTTTGTTTGATACAAAGCTATTCTGACATGAACGTGCATAAATTGAATGCCCAAATAATGATGCAAAGGCCCCAAATCAGACATCTTGAATGAGGCATGCACATCAGCCTTCAAATTAGGGATATGCTTCTCATGAGGATGAGTGAGTAGCATGTCATCAACATACACAACAATGATCGGAAGCACATCATTAGCATGCTTAACATATAAGATGCTCTCAGTTGGACTATTCTCAAACCATGTACAATCAAATAGGCATGTATCTTTTCATAACAAGCACGTGGTGCTTGCTTTAAACCATATAATGCCTTCTTTAACTTGCACACTTAATTTTTATGCCCTTTTTGCACAAAGCCATGGGGCTGAAAACATACACTTCTTCACATTAGGGCGAAAAACGACCAAAGAAGGGCCGTGTAAGGATTTCAATTAGTTGTGCTTAATCTAGATTAAAGTTCTCAAATCATTTTAGAAAATTCCGTGTAAGTGCATTTAAAACATATCTTATGCAAATCTTGAAGAGAGAGAAACTCGTGTGATAATCATGAAAAGTATGTGTGATATCTTATGCTTGAAGTTTGTGCTCATTGGGCGTTCATGAAAATTTGAATTTTCCTCTTGTTCACGGACCTATATAATGTGTGCTTATGATATTTTGCACTTTTTTACTCTACTTTCCATTGCAGGCCTGTTTCTCTCTTTCATGTCATTTTAGACACTTTTGTGTCACTCTTCATAGCAGACCATGGAGAACCTCAACCCAAACACTATCAGTGAGCTTTCAACCAGTTGAAATCATTGTGATAAGTTCCATATCAACATTGCAGTTAGTTATGAGTATGCAACTACAAGAAAGGTATTCCGAAGGACGTATATAATGTGTGCTTATGACGTTTAGCACTTTTTTACTCTATTTTGCATTGTAGGCATGTTTCTCTCTTTTATGTCATTTTAGAAACTTTCGTGCCACTCTTCATAGCAAACCATGGAGAACCTCAACCCAAACATTATCACTCAGCTTTCAACCAGCCAAAATCATTGTGATAAGTTCCATATCAACATTGCAGTTAGTCATGAGTATGCAACGACAAGAACGGTATTTCGAATGGCTCTTCAACCTTCTGAAGTGGATGGATTGCGGAAAGAAGGCAAAAAACATATCGACATATGGGTAGATGGATCTATTTATCCAATTGATCCACAAACTGGAAGGTATCCCCTTTTTCATAATCTTCATGATCTAATTAGATTTGTAGGAGATGGTGAGGATGGTTTACGAGGCTATCATTCAAGGCTCTGAGAGATTTCAAGAAATTATGTACAATACATAAGAAAATGTAAATCTCTACTTTTAGAAATGAGATTTCATGGTGGCGATGTTCATCTAAGAGAAGATCCAAATCTTTCACAAAATATAGGGAATGTACTACATGATGTCTCAATGGGGGGTGGAAAAGCAAGGAGATTCTTCAACAACCATGATAACAAACAATTAAATGCCATGTGGAATTGCTGGAAAATATTTTGTGAGTTCACAAATAATGTAAAAAGCAAATGAGAAATAGCAAAAAAGAGAATGGAGGTGTGGGTCAAACTAGATAATTTTTAAAAGATCATGAGGCAGCAGGTAACATCAAATAGCTATGTGACAGATTTCAAAAAGGTGACCATAGAGCTTATAGAAACCATCATACATGCATGGAGTGCCAAAGACATAACAAACTACTTGGTGAGTTTCAAAGATAATTTACTCAATTTATTTTTCTTTAATTGAAATAAACATTTGATGAAACTCTTCTGTTATTCTAGCTTATTCTTCTTGTGCATGGTGCATTCTTTGTAGAAAAGGAAAGACTTGCCAAATGGAACACCCAAGGCATGGAAAAATCTCATTATCAAGCAAGGACAAGCTTCTTTAGGTGCACAAGGAAAGGAGGAGGAGTAACAAAAAGAAATGCCTCCAAAGAGCTTTTTGATTGGTTCTTTAGAAGACAATTACAAAGGAGCTCATGCCAAATATTGTCATCAAAAGAATAGGACTATCACCAGACAAAAACATCATGGATCAATATCACAAAATGAAAAAGATTACATTCCAAAGGAAGCCTTGATATTTGCAATGTCTTTTATTTCTTTGAGAAATAAAGATGTCTATGTATGTACATTTCATGATGTAATAAGCTTTGAAAAGAAATATGTCTATGTATGTATATCTTCTTTGAGTCTTCTAAATGAGCTTGAATTTGGCAAATCTGCCTTCAAAGAGATTTTTGATTGATTCTTGAGAAGAAAATTACAAAAGAGCTCAGGGAAAATATTATCATCAAATAAATATGACTTTCACTAGAGAAAAATAGATCATGGATCAATAAGGATTAATATTAGGACATGGATCAATTACACAAAAAAAAAGATTACATCTTTCATATTTGCAATGTCTTATATCCCTTTGGGCAATAAATATGTGTATCTATGTACATTTCATGAGTAATAAGCTTTGAAAAGAAATATATTTAATCCTTCTTGAGTCTTTTGAATGAGCTTGGATCTGGCAAATCTCCTCTATATCTGAGGTACTCTTTTCTCCTGTAGCCAACAATACTTTTAACATATGAAACCCCTGCAGCCATTCCATAGCTTTAGTAACAAAGGAAGTAGCCTCCCTTGAAGCATTGAATCTTGGGGCATATCCAAAAATTTTTAATGCAGTTGTTCTTTCAAGTAGCAAATCTCTATATGTATTAAAGGGTATTGAAGTAAAACCCATGTATCTTGAAAGAGTCCTCAAGGAGAATAGTGCAAAACCAGGCTCTTCACTATAGTGCTTATGAATAACACAAAATAATTCTGGATTCAATTTTGGAAGATAGTGGATCACTGAATGAATATCCACCTTTGTCTTTCCTTTCTCCTCTATGGTTTTCATTGTTCCCTTTCCCATGCCAACATAGTTGCCTTCATCCAATATAAATAACTGTGGAAAAAATAAAAAAACCTAGGTTAGAAAAAGTCCAAGGAAACTTTTAAAGTCATAGAAATAAGTGGAAACACAAGTATAAAAACAGCATGAGACATGACCGATTCAAGCGATTACGGTCATTAGAGAATATCGGATGGGCCTAATCGCATGCATCGGTCATGTTCGATTTCTCATCCTAAACTTTATAGAAACATATAATTAATCTTGAAAAAATAGCATTTATGCACACATAAAGTTGTTATATATGGAGCATTCAATCATAAAGCTAGGAACATGATACTTTTATGGACACGACCAATCCAAGCGATTAGGCCCATCAAAGAAGCATGGATGGCCCTAATCGCTTGAATTGGTCGTGTCCAAAGGAGGTCATCTTGAACCTTAGATTGCATGTGAACTTTTATATCTTTATATTGGTTAAGAATTTGGAGAAAATTATGAACCATTCCGTCCGGAACGTGCCAAAACCCTAAGATTGACTATCTATTTGCATGATTTTGATACCCAGAGGACTTGATAAGCCTTTTTGTGCTGATTTCCAGACACGACCAATGCAAGTGATTAGGCCCATCCAACATTTCCAGATGAGCCTAATCGCTTGCATTGGTCGTGTCCTAGATTCATGTATAAATAAGCTCATCAAGACCTCTCGGTATCAGAATCATGCAAATAGACAGTCAATCTTAGGATTTTTTCACATTCCGGATGCAATGGTAGTATTAGTTTCTTGAAATTCTGAGCAAATAGTAATATAGAGAAGTTCACATGGAATATGAGGTTTAAGATGACTTCCTTTTTGTCTAAGACATCAAGGATCTTGCATAGGGAGTAAAAAAAATATCTTAAATAATGCAATGAAACTAGGGCATGACTGAAAATCAAGAGAAATAGAGGCTAATTTTCCCATTTCTTTGGTAAATATCTATGAATGATGAGATTGCATAAGAAGAAAACCAAAGAACCCAAGTATAAGAATGAATATAGGACATGACCAATGCTCTATCTCTTCACCATGAACATATTCTTCCTCCTTTTCATTTCACATGTGATCAAGCCATATTAAGAAGACAACGTTCAAGGGGAGCAAAGAGCAATCCCTTTCATGCTTTGGGCATAAATCTAGCTTTTCTGGCAAAGGGGATATCCTTTTGCACTTTCTAGTTATCCTTTTCCTCCATCTTAGCTCTAGTTATTCTAGTGTGTCCTAGTGGAGAATACGACCGATGCAAGCGAAATAAGCTAGTCAAAGGCCAGTCAAATGCGTGTAATCACTTGTATCGTCGTATCAAGTATGAAGCACAAGTATGTGTCCTAGTGAAGAACATGACTGATGCAAGCGAAATAACTATGAAGGTTGAAAATGTCAAATGGTGAAGGGGACTTGTATTTATAGTCGAGGAGGACCGGGTAACGGTCACATGATGTGGACCAATAAGTGAGTGCTACATGGCAAAAGTAAGGTTGGGAATTGCAACGGCTAGATGATGTGGCCCACTCAAATGATGCCACGTGGCATTGTACGTTGCGATTTGTAATGGCTAGATGACATGGACCAATCACAAGCTTCCACATGTCACCAACGATCAACTCATTCCAGAGACCTATTGAAGCTCCTATATTCACTTTTTTTTCATTTTTTTATGAACTCCTTGCTAGCGCCAAGTTGCCATTGCCTTCACATTTTTTACATGCTTTTCAAAACTTTCCATAGAACACATTTTTTTGAGGTATGATGGATCAAAAAATCTTGTACACGACTGATCCAAGCGATTAGGGGCATCGGGAAGATTCATATGCCCCTAATTGCTTGGATCGGTCGCATTCATTCATATAGCTAGGAATATGATAGTTGTTTGGACACGACCAATCCAAGCGATTAGGCCCATCAAAGAAGCTTCGATGACCCTAATCGCTTGAATTGGTCGTGTCCAAAGGAGGTCATCTTGAACCTTAGATTGCATGTGAACTTTTATATCTTATTATTGGTTAAGAATTTGGAGAAAATTATGCTATCATTGTGTCCGAAACGTGCCAAAACTCTAAGATTGACTGTCTATTTGCATGATTTTGATACCGAGAGGTCTTGATAAGCCTTTTCGTACTGATTTCCAAACATGACCGATGCAAGCGATTAGGCCATCCAACATTTCCAGATGAGCCTAATCGCTTGCATTGGTCATGTCCTAGATTCATGTATAAATAAGCTCATCAAGACCTCTCAATATCAGAATCATGTAAATAGACAGTCAATCTTAGGGTTTTGGCACATTGCGGATGCAATGGTAGTATTAGTTTCTTGAAATTCTGAGCAAATAGTAAGATAGAGAAGTTCACATGGAATATGAGGTTTAAGATTACAACATGGAAAGTGCAAAGTGTAAGCCTTACCATAAATTTTGTTGTGTTCTATTTTAAAGCCTTGCCATCCATTTTGAATTTAAGTTTATCTTGCAGTGTTGCTAAGATTCTCAATGCATATTGATCAAAACTTTCTAGTAATTCCTAAATTGAATGAAGAAAAAAGGTTTGGATACATTCAAATACATGTGCCATTACATAAAGACAACACCTCATGTGGCTGGAGAGTGATTGAAAGTACAGTAAGGTTCTTGGAAAGAAGTTTTTACAATCTTGAGTTAAACTTGTCAGACTATCCAGATGCATGGGTCATCTTGATCAGGGAGAGAGCAATAAATACCATTATGAAACATGCAATATGCCCTTATGATCCAGACTCACCTCCACCACCAGATAAAAAGAATTCTAAAGAAAATAAGAAAGGGTTTCCTATTCACTCCCCATTGAAGCATGGGCCAAAGAATAAGAGTAGAGGTGAGGGCTCCAAAAAGGACAAGAAGCAGCACAAAGGTGAGGGCTCCAAAAAGGACAGAAAAGAAGGGTGAAACATTATATTTTTTGAATGTAAGATTGTAATCTAATGTGTAACCAACATATGTCGAAAGATTTATTTTTGTATGAATTGTATGTAATTATGCCAGTCTGGAAGATGGTCATTGTAACTATATTTATATGCCTTGAGTAATGTAATGTTGAATTGATCCTCTTGAGAACTAAGCAAAAGTGAATTCATTGCATGGTTCAAGAAAAATTGAATCCTATCATCAAAATTTATATTCTGTGTGTTTTTTGCTTTATTCTTGTTGAAAAATCAAATGTGAAGAGGATAGAGAAGTTTTTATGGCATGACCGATACAAGCGATACGGGCAATCAGAATTTCGGATGGCCCGTCTTTCTTGCATCAGTCGTGTCATCCAAGATTTTCCATTTTCATACCATCCAAGCTTTTCCATTGTCTAATGTGCACCTTGGATAGACTCAATACTTAAATGGAAACTAATTATTGAAAAGTAAAAGTATTGTTCATCTAGAATTTACTCATATGCAGTTCCTGTATAGTCATTGCCCCATTGAAACTTCATTAGAATGTTGAAATTAAACAAAAGAAAGGCCAATAAGAATATAGTCCATAAAAAGCTATAATTGAAGTGATGTAATGAGTCACATTCTTAGTTGCCATCCTGCAAAGGAAAATCAATGGAAATATGGAAAAAGATTCTAAAAGGGAAGATATATTATGTAAGAACTTCCTGGTTTATATTCTTGAGTCACGTAGAATTTACTCATGCAAGTTCCTTTATAATCATTGCATAATAGAAACCTCATCAAAATCTTGAAATTAAACAAAAAAATGCCAATATGAATATAGTCCATAAAAAGACATAATTGAAGTGATGTAATTATTCACGTTCTTAGTCACCATCTTGCAAAAAGAAATCAATGGAAGTTTGAAAAAATCTTCTTAAAGAAGGAGACTTTTTACAATCCAAAGGGTTGGAACTTAATCACCCTGGGTGGCAAGCAAGTTATGCAAGATAATGTTTTCTCTAATCTAATGTTAACTATTGCATCACCAATTGAGAATCTCAAATGTGATGATGCCTCACCAAGGTATTCTAGGAGTTCCCTTACATTTGTGAGTTTCCAATTTGCTCAGACAATTATTTTCCTAGATTGAAAATCTGGATGAATTAGTACTTCTAACTCAAATTCTCGATAGCTCTCCTCTAAGTCCAAGGCTATCCAGAGTCCAAGCTTTCCTTTCCACCTTCTGTTGAATGATCAGGAGCATCCCAATGTAATAAAGAGATGCAAGGAGTAGGTAGATGTACAAGATTTCCATTAGAGCTCCTCCTTGATGGCACCTGATAATCTGCAAAATGGACAAATAACTCTATGCGATTGAAAAATTGAACAGATTTGTCTGCATATATAAGTTCTGCATATTCACTCTAGATGTTCCTATTAAACATTCAAAAGATTGCCACTCCAGAATATTGGAAGGAAAAATATCTGCAATACAAAAACATTTATGTTGTTATGCAAAAACAATTGAAATGATAGAAAAGCATTGTAAAACTTCACTCACAGTACAAAGGTAATTGGAGATGATTTTTTAGAACAAGATCCTTAGTGTTGTACACATGTACTCTTACAAACCAACAACATCTCTTCAATTTGAAACTAAGTATACGTCCCCTCCAATGGTTTCTTGTGTCGTTACTTTTAGCGTGCTTGACTTTATGGGCACCTCTACAGCTAGGAAGCTTAGTTACTCATTCATTTAACTTCACAGAAAGAGGTTTCCACAAAGAATCATCTCTTATGTTGTAAACCTCACATGCGGTTACATGATTGGAAGGACGACGAGAAGAAGAAGCCATTAGAATCGAGAAGAAGAAGAATGCTCAAAGCTAGAAACCGACATTCATAAACTTTGCCAGTATTTATAGATAAAAAGGCTTTGTACACATGGAAGCTTTTGATTTGATGTAAACCCTATCGCCGAATGACCATGGAGTTTCGTGAACCCAAAAATATTTCGTATCTTCAAAAATCTTTTTCTTCTTGGAACTTTAAAAATATGCATTGTGTGGTGTGTAAAAATATATTTTTTTGTATCAAATCGAAAAATTATACACTAAATACAAGAATCTTCATCACTTTCGCGGTGCTTTTAGAGCATATTGTCTTAAAAAAAGAATTTCTTCGTACGGTTAAAGGAGACAACAATGTTATATTCTTATACACGTGGAAAGACTCTATTTGTCAATTTCCTTAATCGTTCATTAGCAAACAATCCCTTTTTGGCCGTTTTCACCCTGATGATGCAAATCACCATTTAGAAATGCAGTTTTAATGTCCAACTGATGTACATTCCAACCATGATGAGCTACAAGTGCACAAATGCAATGAACAATAGTCATTCGGCAAGTAGGAGCAAAGGTCTCATCAAAATCAATTCCTTTTTATTGAGCATAATCCTTTCCAAAAAGCCTAGCCTTATACTTGTCAATTGTTCCATTAGGCTTATGCTTCAGCTTGTATACCCACTTAATTCCAATGGCCTTCTTGTGAGGAGGCAAGTCACACAAAGACCAGGTACCATTCTTCATTATAGCATCATATTCAAATTGCATAGCGGCCATTCAATTTTCTGAATTTTATGCTTCTTCAAACAAAACATGCTCATTCTTATAAGAGAGACTAGATGCAGCCATAGTATAGCAATCTGATACAAAAGAGGCACTATGAGAGCCAGAACAAGTACGATATGATAGAGGATCATCTAATTTTCTATTATGCAAAGTCTGCACTAGCCATTTTGGCATAGTTTTTGCCTCTTTAATATCAGTTCTCTCATCTACATCAGAAATGGAATGTTGTGCATCATCACATGAAACATGTAAAGGCTGAGAAGTGGCCTCATTAGGACCAATTCTATACTGTCCACTTATAAAAAGAGGTAGAAGAGTATCATATATATCTTTGGAGCAAATATATATCTTCTTAGTACATAAAAATAATGGCTGAATAACATCTTCTACAAAAAAACATCACCACTAACCAAAATGCATTTAGTCTATGGAGGATACAAATGATAGCCTTTACTTTCATACATGTACCCAACAAAAATACATTTCACTGCTTTATCATCCAATTTCCTGCGATATTTTTCAAGCACTAATGCATACGCCAGACAACAAAAAACACACAGGTGAGCAACAGATGGCTTGCAACCATGCCATAGGATATTTTTCAATACCCTGCGCAATATTCTTGAGTCCATTTGTGACCAATATATGACGTATCATACAAGCCCATAATGGACAATTCATACCATCCAACTTATCCTCAACAGCCAACATATGAAATACATCACTGCTTTTAGCTATGGCCATTGACTAAAATACCTTGATGCAAAAAATTGATTGTATCTTAAAAATTTAAACAAAACTATCCTGTCAAGTTCTGCTAAACCTATAACACACTTTGAGATACTTATACTGGCAAACTGAAACCTGTATGTAAATTTAGCTCAAAAAGATAAAATAGCCTACACAAGCATTACAATAGTGCATTCTAAGGCCAAAACGAGCTCATATCACAATTTCGGCACAACATAGTAAATCTATTTTGATCTTCTATTCATCTCGAGTATGCTCACCAAATTTCATGCGATTTTGAGACTGTGAATCGAGGGGTGTCAATGATGCCCTAGATGAAGCAGCGACCTACTTTGATACCAATTGTTGGAGTTCAAGGTCTATGAAAGCACATGAACAATACAAGGTAGACGATGAAGCTTGGAGCACAACACATAATACTGAATATATTACCACTAGAATATACAAAGATTAGTAATCCATTAGGGCAATAGGCATATATAGAAGCTGGGAAAAAACAATCTCCTAAAGAGGAAAAAAAGTGTCCGATGGTCCTAGTGTGTTCACACACATCACTACCTAGATATATCAACAGATAATCATTCCATAATGAAGTATGCACACAAGCTATCAAGTGCTTCTTTTACCCCTCTTAGCTAAGGGGATTTCTTGAAATTCTCTACATAGCACTTGTGCACTCCAATTGAGGAAATGCATGATAGACTTCACTAATCCAAAAAACATAACATTAAGAGTAAATTTAATCTATTTTTTCAAAATGCTATGCAAAGCTTCTCCTGGTCTACTCTAGCTTCTTGAAAATATGAAGTTATAAAAACATATAGAAAAAATAGTATTGATAGTATTGATGATCAATGAACTCAAATAAGTGGATTAATAGAATACAAAGATAACAAAGTTTGAAGAAAAATACTACTCTCTTATTCATATAAAATAAAATTATAATAGGTATTAGCTTAGGATACCAATCGTTTTGGAATATTAAAAGAGTTCACACAATTTTTTAATGGGTGTACAATCAAAGAATTCATTAACGGACTACATAGAGCACAATCCAAGACTTCATAAATAATTCAAGGAATTACTTCAATGATTACAAGCATCCATAAATAGTATCAATACTTTGGCATGGAAAAGTAAGTAACTAAGATAAGGCAACAACTTAAAAAACTCTCGTTTTTATGCACCAAGGAGCCATTACTTCCATCAAAGTCTTTCATGTTGTTTGATCCTTTTTAGTAACCCAATCTAGATGTCTCCCCATAGACATCTTGAAACCTCCGATTGCATACCTTGGAGTGAATCACTAAGGACCTCCTCCTAATGGGTGCCATCACATTCTTCTTCATCATCCCAAAGATTCTATTGTCGTTTACAAACAAGTGGCATACAACTTTTGTAAGGCACATACACTTCGAGGCCAACCGATTTTAGGGGTCAGAGGCTCAGTAAGAGAAGAATCTAGAGGCCAACTTGTTTTCAGTCCAAACGCTTGTTATGCCCATGACCCGAAGGGACTCCTCTCTCATTAGCCTTGTAAGTTAAAGTACAAGAACGGAGGCAAAAACACATTCAACCCTAGCTGAAGAGGGAATCCATTACCTCAAGCACAAAGCAAGCATGGCAGACTGATGATGAACTCAAAATCTCCTTTCCAAGAAATCCTCTACCTCAAGCATGGCAGAGTGACGAACTCCAAGCCTCCTTTCGAAGACTCTAATATTTAACTTCATCTGAATGCCCGTTCTTGGAGATGAGAAGGGAGCATTATGTGTGTGTATGTGTGTGCGCGTGTTCCATGATGGTGGGAGAATCCCTACACCCAGTAAATACACAACAAGCTGGAATGACTCTTTTCATGAGAGAGGATCATGGGAATCCGGAAACTGAAGGTGCCTTGGGTATGCTTTGGGCATGGTGGAACTCGGAAGCTTCTGTCTCTCTCTATCAGTGCTGCTACAAAGAGAGAGAGAGAGAGAGAGAGAGAGAGAGAGAGAGAGAGAGAAACTCTATGAAGACGCGTATTACGAGCAGTGGTCTGTATCGCATACTCTGTGGGAAACCGCGTAAAGGAAGCTGCAAACGTGTAAAATACTAGTACTTCATGCACGGGACGAGACCTGCACAAGGTAACAAATTATTATATACGGCCTGTTTATTCCAAAGCAGACGGCGAGGAAGAAAAGCCGCAGAATCTTTCCCGTAGACTCGCAGAGAAAGGCGAGAGACAATGACGGAGACTGTGAAGCAAAGGGAGAAAGAAAGAGAGTAAAGAAGTTACATGTTGGATTTATTTGATAAAAGCAACGCAGGAGAATGGAGACACAAGTGCGATCTCTGCGAGGATAAGCAGCCGTCACGTGAAGGAGGTAACGCACCGAAGCCAGTGCCACTGCATCGATTTGTTCGCACGCAGGTCTCATGTGGATGATGATGAGACAACTCTCAATCTCGTGCCAGAACTAGAGATCGTAAAAGGGAGTGAAGAGGATAGAGAAAGAGAGAGTACATAAAATATGTGAGTAGAGCACTTGAGAAGGCAGCGGCGAGCGCATGGACATGGAGGCAGAACTGTGAGGATTA
Organism: Ceratopteris richardii; assembly: GCA_020310875.1. Classification (NCBI taxonomy): domain Eukaryota; kingdom Viridiplantae; phylum Streptophyta; class Polypodiopsida; order Polypodiales; family Pteridaceae; genus Ceratopteris; species Ceratopteris richardii. The sequence goes on along the minus strand of CM035427.1, from coordinate 161,675,420 downwards.
AGACTCGTCACGTGAACGACGTAATCCAGCAACGACAGAAGAAAGTTACGCCGATTCGTTCGTACGTGTAATGTAGGTCACGCAGATGGGAGAGACCGTTCCTCTCTCTCTCTCACTCTCTCTCTGTGTCGCGCAGACACACGTACTCGAGTGCATCGTCCACGGCTCTCGTTGCTCCATCACATGTTACCTCGCGTTTGGAGAAACGAAAGGGTTGCATTCGAAGCTGCAGTACTTGTGTGTGTATGAGAGAGAGAGATGCATGACACACATTGCACAAGACAAAAAGAGTCTTGAGAGAGTTGAGGATACCAAGAAGACCACACATTGCACAAGACAAAAAGAGTCTTGAGAGAGTTGAGGATACCAAGAAGACCTTGGAGTAGACCCTTAGCCCTCGTCCTTGGAAATGGTTCATTATCCTAGAGAGTAGAGAGCCCACAATTGGAACTTGAAATGTCGATAATGTTGGCATCCCCTATGCAGGTTCATGAGGTTAGTTACTCTCAAGGGTAGACTCACTTGGCTGATAAGATTGGGACCATCATCCTAATTGCTATGGATTCTCTATGGAGGGCTCACATGGTTGGGATGAAAGACTCTTTGAAACTCATTTGGTTTTTTTTTTAATAAAGGAAGATCGGCCTTGGCCTAATCTCTCGGACTTTAATTAAAATAAAGAAAAAAGTTACAAGTGGATGGGACTAGTGTCCATGGGACCCCCCAAATCCCACAATGCAGGGGAGGAATATGGCAGCCTAGAGGGCATTACAAATGAGGCAGATAAATTCATCATCACCTTCATGTGGGACCCATTTGGGTTTCAACTTGTTGTTTTCGAGGGGATAAATACTCCAATAGTGCAATCAACCCATGACGATATCCGTAGAACTCCTCCATTGGTGTTGGAGGACTACCCATTGCCAGCTCTTGAAACAAATATACAAAAGATTAGAGGAACATACATGAGAAATTTAACACAAATAAATTCAATAAATGAAATGGTACTTACAAACTCATGACGCATCATGTCATATCCGCCGCTGCCCAAATGTGACCGTCCAACCGTATCTAAACGTGTGGCTGCGGCATCTCGCTACTGGCGATATCAATCAGGAGTCTGCTGCTGCTCATCACGAATCACGTCCCACCCCTAATCAGAAAGACTTAGACTTAAATCTGAAATACTAAAACCTAAATACTTAAACACCTATAAAAATCTAAACCCCTAATCATATTTTATATATATATTTATTTATATATTCAGATTTTTTTCTTATTTTTCCCTATATTTTCTCTTAATATAAATATAATTGAGTTATATGTATGCCTAAACCCTAAAACCCTAATCTTAAATATCTAGACCTAAAATATGTATATTTTTGTATACATGTGTATATACATGTATATATATTTTATATGTGTATGTGTATGTATGCGTAAATAGCCTAAAAACCCTAATCCTATTTTTATATATTTGATGTAAAAAAAAACTTCAAAATAAAAAATTTATATATTTAATTATATATATTTAATTAAAACACTAGCATGTGTGTATATGTGTGTATGTGCGTATATGTGTGTATGTATGCATGTGTGTATATGTGTGTGTGTATGTATGCATGTGTACATGTGTATGTGTATGTATGCATGTGTGTACATGTGTGTGTGTATGTATACATGCATGTGTGTATATGTGTGTATGTATGCATGTGTGTATATATGTGTGTGTATGTATGCATGTGTCCATGTGTGTGTGTATGTATGCATGTGTGTACATGTGTGTGTATGTGTATGTGTGTGTATGTATGCATGCATTTGTGTGTATGTATGTGTGTATGCATGTGTGTGTGTATGTATGTGTGTATGTATGTGTGTATGCATGTGTGTGTGTATGTATGCATGTGTGTATATGTGTATATGTGTGTATGCATGCATGTGTGTATATGTGTGTGTATGTATGCATGCATGTGTGTATATGTGTGTATATATGTGTGTGTGTATGTATGTGTGTATATGTGTGTGTATGTGTATGTATGCATATGTGTATATATGTGTGTGTATGTATGTGTGTATGCACGTGTGTGTATGTATGCATGTGTGTAAATTTGTATGTATGTGTATGCATGCATGTGTGTATATGTGTGTGTATGTAAGCATGCATGTGTGTATAGGTGTGTGTATGTAAGCATGCATGTGTGTACATGTATGTGTGTATGTATGCATGTGTAAGTGTGTAAATGTGTGTGTATGTGTGTGTGTATGTCTGCTCTATTTTCCTATCTCTATCTTCCTTTCTTTCATTATTCTTTATCTCTCACTTTCTCTCTCTCTCTCTCTGTCTCTCTCTCTCTCTCTCTCTTTCTCTCTCTCTCTCTCTCTCTCTCTCTCTCTCTCTTTTCTCTCTCTCTCCCTCTCTCTCTTCTCTCTCTCTCTCTCTCTCTTCTCTCTCTCTTTCTCTCTCTCTTTCTCTCTCTCTCTCATCTCTCTCTCTCTTTCTCTCTCTCCTTCTCTCTCTATCAATAGAGAATAAAACAATCACTTACAAGTATGTCCCTCTTTTGGATCGTTGTCGTCAAAGTGTAATGTATGTCGCCTAGTGTCTAATTCCAAACAATCGACGCCAAAGAAATTCTACAAAATCAAAGAAAAGAGAAATATAAAACCTAAAGCATAGAGAAACACAAATGCTCACAATACGCGTAGCACTTACCAAGCTGTGAGATCTAAGCCGAGAGAGAGTGTGTGTGTGTGTAGAGAGAGAGATATGTGTGTGTGTGCACAATACAATGCACGTCGCAATTCGGTTCGCGCGTGCAAGTTCGACAGAAGACCAACAGTACTCAAACGTGCAAGTTCGATAGAAGACCAACAATACTCAAACACGGGCAAAAATGTGAAGTTTTGCTCTTGGGTTCGCAGTATGTTTAAAACTTGCCCTTAGTATATCCGTCGATATAGGTGTCAGTAACTTCCAGTAAATTACCGATGCTTATACCGACACTTATACCGACGGTGGAGGGCCACACCGACGATCCGTTTAAAACGGTCATACCGACGGTCACTTGACTGTCAGTATCTCTAAGTGAAATTTTCCAACGCCCATACTGACGTCGAGTGTGACCGTCGGTATATGCAGCGTCGGTATGCCCCTCATATGTTGTAGTGTGATCTCTTGTTTCTAGAGTTGTTTCCACTATTTGAACCCCTTGTTCCATAATCGTTTTGCAGTTTGGAGGTTCCAAGACTCCACCTCCCTAATTCCGCAGATCGGGAACCAGATAGAGTCATTTTGTCTTATCCCAGCCACCCACTTCCACTCATCACTGATTCTGATGACTGTTTGGCCTTGTTCCAAATCTTCCATAAAGAACACACGAGGCTAGAGCCTTTAGGGGACACCGGGTGGGGGGAGAACAAAAGTGTGAGAATCCCTATGTCCTTCCAACCTGGAAGGCCAACTAAGGTAAGGTCTTTCGTGTTTCTGAAGATCAATTTAGCCCAAGAGGAGTCCCTATTGCTCCAAGCCTTGATAAGCCACTTTGTCGCCAGCTTGTCAGCCAACCCACCGATATCTAAAATTCCGAAGCCCCCTGAGTCTTTAGGGCTAATGCAAGTTTCCCATTTGATTTTGGGAATCCCCCTCCTGTTGGGGTCCCCAGTCCAAAGGAAGTTTCTGTAGATTCTTTCCACTTTGGCCAAGTCTTTCTCCTTAGGTCTCCAACACGAGATAAAGTAAATAATTGTAGACAGCATAAATGTGTTAACAATTATAGCACTCCCTGCCAAGTTGACTTGCATACCTTTCCAATGATTCAGGTTGCTATCCATCTTGGATAGCACCCAGTTCCAGCGTTGGTCCATTGAGATGTTGAATCCCATCAGAATGCCAAGGAGACGGAAGACTTGACCACTAGGGATAACTTGACACCCCTTGAAACTCATTTGGTTGATAAGAATGGGACCATCATCCTAATTGCTATGGATCTTCTATGAAGGGCTCACATGGTTGGGATGAAAGACTCTTTGAAACTCAAACATTTGAGTGACAATATCAATTAGGAAAAGATGCATGGCTTTGTTTTTTGAAGTCTCAAAGCTTCATCTATTCGAGAAAATAGATATAAGAAGGATTTACATTTTAGAAGAGTAAAATCTTCTTTTCATCATTGTATGGAAGGTGTAAATTCTAATAAAGGTATCATCATAAGGCATTTGACAATGTAAAAGAACTACCATTAGAAGTAGTTAGAATGATATTTCCAGCTCCCATTACAGGATAAGAGGAGTTGTAAGTACATGTGATAGTATTCACTATAGGGTTAGGCTCAAGTGAAGTGAAGAAATTGCATTGTGAGGTAATATGTATGTTGCACCACTATCAAAGTGCCAAACATTTGAGTCTACAGTAGACATACATTGGTCATGAAAATTTATTTCATAGTCGTAAATAGTATTGGTGAGACCTTTGTAATTGGTCTGGCAAGAAGCCCTCCATTTTGGTGCTTTGCCCAACTTTCTCAATGAAGGTGTTATTGATTTGATTCACAAAAAAGACATGAGAAACAAGATAGAAAATTGGAAAAGGATCACCATGTTGTAGACTAGCTATAAGATTGTCGCAAAGGTCCTAGCGAATAAGATATGGATCAAATTTGATATTGGTTCAATGAGGATCAAAAGGTCTTCATTAAAGTTCGGTCCATCTTGGCCATTAACGATGTGTGGGAAGACCTTCATCCAAGGATGTTCTTTTCATCAAGATTGATTTCGGCAAGGCCTATGATTGCCTCGAGTGGGATTTCATTCTCTAGTTTGTTTGCTACTACCATGGACAACCTTAGCTACCTAGTTAACCATCACACAACTTGGGAAGATCTAGGGGCTATTGCTTCCCCATAGCTAGAATCTAATGCTATTGAGTTTGTGGATGATAGAAATGTTGTTGTACAAAATGAAAGCAGTAGCATCATGGCCTTCTCAAAATGCCATTACACCTTTTGCATTGCCTCCCTCTCTAAGATAAACCACTCTAAGATGGCTTTCAAGTCTCTTACAAGGTCCACCTTGCATTTCTTAATCAACCAGGGTACTCAAGCTCCCTGGTAGACAAATCTTCATGTTCTTGGGAATACTGAGGGGCTTTGATGTTTCTTTGGGAAAGAGATGAAATTGGGTTTTCGCTAAAATTGAACATGAATTTGCCTACTCAAAAGAGATGCAACTCAACTTGGCTAGGCATGCTATGTTGGTTAACACTTTCTTGCTTTTGTCGGCTATTTCCTTTCTCGTGTGTTGGAGGCCCAAAGACAAAGAGTCATCAAAATTTGAAAGCTATTGTAGAAAATTCCTTTGGATGGGGATTCAAATAGAAGGGGTATGCCTAGGGTCAAATGGGACTTGTGTATGAACCAAGAAGATGATGATGATGGTTTGGGTAGTTTGGATATTATGATGATGGCTAATAAAATGGCCACCAAATTGATGACCAACGCTTGATGCAAGTTTGAAGCATCATGGACTAAGTTGATTCTTAAAAAAAAAAAATTCTTTGCTTACTTTAAAAGACATCCCAAGATGGAAGGATCTTGAACTTCTCACTTTAATCTTCTCTCCGCATCTAGTGACTCCTAGAGGGTTTGATTTGCTTTGCTCTTTGTGAAAGAGTTGGAATAGAATGAAACCGTAGATCAAGGTGAATGAAACTAGAAAGGGGTAGTTGGCATCATACAAAATGACTCTATTTGGTCTCCTATAAGGGGAATAAAAAAATTGACTCCACTAACTATCAAAGGGTGAAACAACTATGAAATAAAGGATTTTGTGTTTAGAAACATCTCTAGAACCAAGAAAGAAAATGATGGATTAGGGTCGAGGATATTGAGCCAACAACTAGAATTGAGCATGAGGATTGGTTCCTATTAAGACATAGAATGTGCCCCTATGAGAGCTCAAACTTGCACCTCATGCTTGGTCAGGATCTCCCTTGCATCGAGTGACTTAGATGGATCAACAGTCACATATTGGATAAAGCAACAAGATTCAAGAATCATGTGGATTGCATAGTGCTCTCAATAGGAGATGGTGCCTTGACTGGTCTTGTATGAGATGGAAATATAAGTTCATGGATCTTTGGCACCTCCAAATTGAGAACAAAAATCCAGTTCTTATGTGCCAAATCCTTCACTATAGAATTTGGACCAATGCCAAAGCTAAAAGGATTTGCATGGCGCCCATTGGTGTAAGCATTTTTATAGGGCTAGAGAAGACATTTGCCACCTTTTCTTTTCTTGCCCCAAGAGCCACAAGGTGTGGCAAGTACTCACAAAGGTATTGAAGCTCAAAAAGCAAATCAATTGAAAAAAAGCACTACTAGGTGAAGTGATTGATTGTTCCTCTAACTTGTGGAGCACCATGAGAGGGGAAGCTCTATGGAAGATCTAGAAAGAAATATGTGCAACCAATTTCCATGAAGCTCCAAAAGAATGGTCGATCATCGAAACCCTACCTTGCTTGGCAGAAAAATATGAAATGATAAGAAATCTCCTCCTTTCAAACACCATAGGGTCTTTGTCTTGGTAAGTAAAAAGCTCAAAAGTAGATGGATGACCCATGAGGGCGATGGAAGCCTTAATGCTCCTTGTGAGTGGCCCTCATTGTAACACCATTAAACTTCTCTATAACATGAGCAACTTTTGAGCATTGTCCAATCCTTCCTCTACTTTGTGGGATACAAGGGTTCCCATGGACGTGTTTCCCCTTCTCTATCTTAGTTCTTTTATTAATTAAAGCATGGGAGATTAGGCCTTGGATGAACTTCCGTTTGGAAATAAAAAAGATTAGCACACTGTTTTAGGTGTAGATGCCTCTCCAATGACCATTTGAGCCTCTTTCTTCTTTGCCTCCTTTGCAACTAGTTTAGGAAAAATCTTAATGACATGCGCATTTGCCTTATCATACTTGCAAAATTGTTTGTACTTGATCATCTTTGTCTTCCTTCTTTGACTATGCAACATTGGTAGACTTTTTCTTACTAGCAGATGAGCTCCATTTATGTTTTCCATTCTGAGTAGCTAAGAAAGCTTGATCTCCAACACCGATAATTGACTTGATTTTCTCCATATTGATCTTCTTGGAGCAAAGCAGAGAATAACTCCCCAAGGTTAAGGCATTTGGATTGCCTTTAATCATCTGTCGAAGAATGGAAGAAAAAATGTTTTTATATGAATATGAAAGAATGTAAAGAACATTGTGCACAAGTGAACTATCTTGCAAGATTTCATCAAGAGAAATCAATTGCTCTTTCAAATCCTTGATCTTTGTAAAAAAACAACTATCCATTCAATCTCCTTCATTCATATGCTCACTCTCCAAGTGCTTTTAGAGGCAAGCAACATGAGCCTCATTTCTTGCTTGGTATAATGTTGTAAGAGTATCCCAAACATCATTTACTATTTTCCATGAGAAAATGTGAGGGATAACGGCATGTTTGATAAGCAAAGCTATCAATGCATGTGGCTATGCATCTTTTCTATCTCAATGAAGCTGTTGTAAAGTAGGTGCAGTAGGAATCACAACACAACTATGAAATTCAAGATCATCATGTTCAACACCATCTACATCACTTGAAGCCACTATATTTGTAGGTGTGGTAGGATGTTTTTTAACACCATCTACTGCACCCTTAGTCACTTTTTTTAGGTATAATATTATGTTTTTCAACAAAAATATGAAATTGAAGATTGTCATCTTCAACACCATCTACACCACCTTCGTTCACTATATTTGTAGGCGTACGAGGATGTATTGCACAACCCTTTGCTAGCAATACATGATGCACATGTATGCCCACAATGGGTAATTAGTACCATCCGACTTATCATCAACAACCAACATATGGAACACATCATTGCTTTCAACCATGATGAGTGACTAGATACCCTAACGTTCAAAATTGTGTGTATCTCAAGAAGTTGAACAGTAGTACCCTATCAAACTTAGCTAGATCTATAGAAAACTTTAAGATCCTTGTATTGGAAAACCCAAACCTCTATATATTTTTGGGACAAAAGGAAAAAATATCCCACACATCTGCTACAATAGTGCTACAATAGTGCATTCAGAGGCCAAAACATGCTCAAATCAAAACTTTGATGCCACAAAAACAAGCCATTTTGAACTCCTAATCACCCTTAGTAGGATCATCAATTTTTATCCGATTCAAAGAATATGAACAGAGCAGTGTTGAGGATGCCCTAGGGAAACCTATTCTAATACCAATTTTTGGAGTTTGAGATCTATTGAAGCACTGAAATCATGTTATGTATCAACTCATCTTGAGTTTTGAATGATGCAACTTGCATCAAATATATAAAATATCCATAGTGTAAATAAATAGTTACGAAGATGTTACTCACACTGATACAACTTGCATTCACCCAAATCTGAAATTATATTGTCCACATAACCATAAGATCACTTACTATGTTGCATTTATTTTGGCCAAATAATAAAAAATTACTGGAGATAATCGAGTTTATTTGGGGATTTCCAAATATCTCTTTGTAAAAAATAAAGTTCTATTTTTTTATGTAAAGCACTTTCCATGCCTTTTTGATTGAAAGTGCAGCCTTTTTGATTGAAAGCACTTTCAATTGAATATTATTTCAATCAAAAGTAGAAATTGACTAAAAATATATATAACTCCACATTCCATCAAAAGTCACTCATTGGGGTGAGTTTTTTTTAATCAAAAAGCATGGAGCAGAGCAAAGAGCACAACATAGAGCAAAGGATTAAGAACTACTTCAGCATACCATTCAAGTATTGTTTCTTTTTTTATTTGTTATTTTTCATGTTATTATGTTTGTTGTGTATCATCCATCTGTTATGATTCACGTATATGTCTCTTAGATATGTGTGATTTGTGTTTGTGTACTTGTTATTCATGTAATTTTTTAAGTATACATGTTCTAACTCAAAAACATTTATCTTACTTGTATACTTTGATTGATCAAATTCTAGAAAAATCAACTATTCTGATTGTCTACTCATTGCATCGATTCTTACTCTCACAATAGTATAGGGATATAGAAATTAGATCTATTGAGATTTTTTCAAACACCACCTTGATTATACTATCTTAATAGTATAGGGAATGTATAGGGACTATTGTAATTATTTGATTGTCTTGGAGTTTGAGGTCTATGGAAGCACACAAACAAAAGGAAGAAGAAGAATTTTGAGCACAACACAATATAGAATGTACTTCCGAGTGAATGTACAACGATAAGTGATCAGTTAGGGTTTTAAATGTATATAGAGGCTAGGGGAAAAAACCTCCCGAAGAGGGAAAAATGTGCCCTAAATTTCCTAAGTATGTTCACACATCATCACCAAATTATATAAATAAATAACCCTTCAGAGTAATGCAATGAACAAGGAGATGGCACTCATGTATAAGAAAGTGTCAAGCTATGTGCAAAGAAATCAATTCACAAAAACAAGTAAGGCCAAAGCATTGTTGAAAGCCTTAAAATTCTCCCTAGGAAAAGCCTTTTTGAGAAGGTCCACAACATTATTTTTGGTGCACTTATACCCAAGCCCACATGCTTAATCAATTCACTTATGCTTAACTTATTGGCATAACCCATGAAAGGCTTCATATGATCAACCTCTTGTGAAAATACTTCACATTTATCCTTGTAAAAGTAGATTACACCCACGAGGAGTTAGGAAGCTTTAAATGATGTATCACTTGGTTGTTGAGCAATATTGAGAGAATCTATCCTATATGTTAGCATTCACCTTTTAGGTAGAAGTTTGAACTTGAATTCAAACTTTGGCTCCAAGTTCAACTATGAGAAGAGGATCTAAAAGGCCCGCATGTATTGAGAGATCATTTTATAGTACATCCATTGTGAAGTGAGAGCTCACCTCATAGCTCTTTCACCTTTCGCACATTAAGCAATGCTTGATTGCCATGACATTGTATTTGTACATATTTAATACATATATCATTACATTCTCATCTTACTTCTCTGTCATAACTCCATTAGAATAGTGATCTTATCAGAGCTTGTTCTCAGTGTGTAGTTGATCATTTGCTATGGTTTAAATCATGATAGAATCAGCATACTCTCTATTATAATCATAAAAAGTTTCATTAGCACTACATCTTTGGATCATGAGATATTAGCATATCTTGGCTCACTGGTTTGATGACTGTTGTAGCTAGTGAATGTCGGGATGGAGTTGTGACTTGCTAAACTCCTTTCTCTGCATGTACTCAATCATTTTTTATGAAATTACTCATGATTGCTAGCTTATCAATTTAATTACAGTTCCTTGAAAGGAATTAAGCCAATTGTTGTTGTGCTCAGAGAACTGTTCAAAACACTCAACAGGTATAGGAACAAAAATAGCAAGTTTTTTACTCTTGGATCAATTCTTACCTATCTGTTTTGATTCATCTTTTTGACAGTGATCTTCCAAGGTACATAGGGTGTCTAATACATCCTTTCACAAGGTAAAAGGGCCCACTACATATATCTAGAGTTCATTTGGCGGGTGTAGTGCAAAGTTTTTGTAGCACCACTCCATCTTCATCAAGTACAAATCCATCCTCACAGTGATATCACAGCAAGGTCCAACATGACAGATGGATTTCCTTCATCAATTGACAAATTGGATAGAGATAACTACTTAACATGGTCTTTAATGATGGAAGCATATCTTCAAGGCAAGAATCTATATGGTTATAGAGCAAGAGATGATGTTAACCAAGGTTCACGAATAAAGGTCAACCTACACAAGAAGAGCAAGAAAGAATGTGCACATGGTGCTCCAAGGATGCACTTGCAATGTCTTATCTCTTCAACCTATCTTAGATTTTTTGTTGCCTCACATTAGAAGTTGTAAACCATCACAAGAAGTGTGGAATGCACTTGAGGCCTTCTTCTCTTCAAGCACAAAGGCTAGAAAGAACCAACTATGGTTGGACTTCACAACAGTCAAGAAATCTTCTAAGCAAAATGTGACTTATTTTGTCACAAAGATAAAAGATATTGCTGATCAGTTAGGAAGCATTCGAGAAGTGATAGATGAAGAAAAAATTGTAAGGCAAATCATCAAATGGTCTGAAGGCAGATGCCAAGAGGGAAGCCTTTACAATAGCAATGGATCTATACATGGATATGCATGTACTAGATTTCAATACACTCATGGGACAACGACTTACTCAAGAGGCCAAGCTCATGAAAAATGGAGAAGGTTCCAAAGGTAATCAATCTTTTGCTTTGTATATTGAAAAAAATAAAGCCAAAGACAACAAAGGGAAAGGAAAGAAAGTGGATGATGAGGTAGGTACACACCAAGCTAACTATGCAGGTAGAGGAAGACATGGTAGAGGTAGAGGTAGAGGAGGAAGACAAGGTAGGGGGAGACCTCAAGAATCTAATCCTTGTTCTATTTGTGGATTAACTAATCACACAAGTGAGAATTTCTTTAGGAATTCCAAGAATCAAAGAGGCAGAGCTACACCAGAGGAGGCTATGGCTACTCAAGAGGAAGGTTCAAAAATTTCCATGGCAACCACAACAACTAGAACAGTTCAACCTACCAAGGAGGCTACAAAGGGAGAAGAGAATACAATAATTACACAAAAGACTCAAATCAAGAGGAATTTCTACTTCTCATGATATGACAATGTCACAAAGTAAATCTGATGAACATGCTTTCTACATAGATTCAAGTTTCTCAAATCATGTGGCAGGAAATGTGGCCCTCCTATTAGATTTTGAAGATCCAAGGAACAAGCATGAAGTGCAAACAAGTGATGATAGAAGGCATCTAGTGGAGAAGATAGGAAATGTAAAAGCACCTGATGGAAACATCAACATACTTAGCAAGGTACTCTATGTCCCTACTATCACAAAAAATTTGATAAGTGTAGGATAGATTGTGGAGAAAGGCCTACATGTTAGGTTCACAAAAGGAGAAGCATTTGTTGAAGATCCAGGCCAAGGATTCATGAGGATTGCAAAGGGTGAAAAGGTTAACACATATTGGTGAAAGATCATTAAAGAAAATTTGTCGGGACCAAAATGTAATTGGACTCCCAAGTCAGTCAAAGCAACATATGATTTATAAGTGTAGTATGTAAGGGAGAAATTGATTAGCAAACATATTCAACTATCCTATGTATCAACTCATCTACAATGTGCAAATATACTCACAAAGTCATTGGATGGAACAAAGATGATTAGGTTCAAATTGATGATTGGTTTGCAGGAAATAAAGGAGCAATGAAGACCAAGCATGTTAGGCTTGATGGGGAGCTATTGGTGCAATTATACCCAAGCCCACATGCTTGATCAATTCACTTATGCTTAACTTATTGACATAACCCATGAAAGGCTTCATATGATCAACCTCTTGTAAAAGTACTTCACATTTATCTTTGTAAAAGTGGATTACACCCATGAGGAGTTAGAAATATCTAAATCACGTATCACTTGGTCTTTGAGCAATGAGAAAATCTATCCTATATGTTAGCATTCACCTTTTGGGTAGAAGTTTGAATTTGAATTCAAACTTTGGCTCCAAGTTGAACTATAAGAAGAGGATCTAAAAGACCCACATGTATCTTGAGAGATCATTTTGTAGTACATCCATTGTGAAGGGAGAGCTCACCTCATACCTCTTTCACCTCTCACACATTTAGAAATGCTTGATTGTCAATGCCATTTTATTTGTGCATGTTTAATACATATATGATCATTATGTTCTCATCTTACTTCTTTGTCATAACTCCATTAGAATAGTGACCTTCTTAGAGCTTGCTCTCAGTGTGTAGTTGATCATTTGTCGTGATTTAAAGCATGATAAAATCAACATACTCTCTAATATAATCCTACAAAGTTTCATTAACATTGCTTCTCGGAATCATCAGATATTAGCATATCTTTGTTCACTAGTCTAATGACTGTTGCAGCCCATGAATGTCGGGATGGAGCTATGACTTGGTAAACTCCTTTCTCTGCATGTACTCCATCATTTTTTATGAATTCACTCATGATTGTTAGCTTACTAAATTAGATTTCACCAAAAAGAATTAAGCCAATTGCTATTGTGCTCAAAGAATTGTTCAAAACACTGAACAGGTGTAGGAACAAAAATAGCCACTTTTTAACTTTTGGATCAACTTTACCTATCTGTTTTGATTCATCTTTTTGAGAGTGATCTTCTAAGGTACATATGGTGTCTAATACATCCTTTGGCAAGCTAAAAGGGCCCACTACATATCTTTGGAGTCCATTTGGCTGGTGTAGTGAAAAGTTTCTGCAGCACCACTTCATCTTCATCAAGTACAAATCCATCCTCACAATTATCCTATGTGGGGACTATTGGAGTTAGATGTTTGTGGAAGCACGCGAAAAACACAAGCAAGAAGAAGAAGAGTGGAGCACAACACACAATATTTAATGTATTATAACTAGAATGCACAAAGATAAGTATTCCATTAGGGAAATAGGCGTATATACAAGCCGTGGTAAAAAAACCTCCTAAAGAGGGAAAAAAGTGCCCTGGTGGTCCTAGACTGTTCACACACATCACTACCTAAATATATCAAGAAATCCCCCCTAGGAGTGATGCGGTGAACAAGAAACTGGCACTCATGTATAAGGAAGTGACAAGCTATGTGGAATCAATCCACAAAAGGATTTAAGCCCAAAGCTTTGTGAAAAGCTTCAAACTCTCCTAGGCAGAGCCTTCGTAAAAAGGTCTGCAATGTTCTCTTGCCTGGGCACATATGCGAAGATGATCTCCCCAGCAGAGAACCTTTCTCTGACATAATGATAATGCACCTCAATGTGATTACTACGAGCATGGAACACAAGGCTCCACACAACTTACAATGTGCTCTAACTGTAAGAGAAGATGGTGGTGGCAGAAGACTAACCAACACCCAAACCAACCATAAGGCGTCAAACCCACACACACCCAAATCAACCATAAGGCGTCAAACCCACACACACCCATAAGAATTGATTTTCCATGTGTAAAAAGAGACAAGAAAGTTTTATACAAACACTTGGAGATAACAAAAGTCTCCTTGATACATGAAAGTAAGGGCTACATTGCATCTTCCACAAAAAAAACAACATGATCATTAACCAAAATGCTTTGGTTTGTGGATTTTTCTTTTGTTGTACATTTTAGAGCTGTACCCAATAAAAATATATGTCAATACTATATCATCTAGTCTTGTGTGTTGATCTTCAAGACTAGTGCATATGCTAGACAACCAAACACATGTAGATGAGCAATAGATGGCTTGCAACCATGCCAAGCCTCATATGGAGTGATCAATTGCATTGCTTTGGTGGGATAGCTATTAAGTATATATGCTCCACACAAAAGGGCCTCAATCCAAATGGGGTCCATGTTGACGATCATGCCTCAACATCATTATGACCATTGCAAATGCATGGAAAGACCACGTTACTCATAATGAGAGTCATTTGACCATCGATTTAACCATTAAAAACTATTGGTTGGTATACATGTCGGAAAGTCACGATGCCGGTAGAGGTGCTAGTATAAGCATCGATATATGCTGTTGAAAGTTTTTCAAGCTCAAGAGTGTGGGAACATGCCCAAAATTGAACCTTCCACATCATCCACAATCAAAGGAGGCTGATTTCCATGAGTTGGAGGTATCAAATCATGCCCATAATGGAAAGAAGTTGATTAGAGAAGATTTAGCTCACCTCTTGATGTGATTAGACCTCACTTTTGACGTGTATATGCTTTTGATTGGTTAAAGAGGTCAGTATGTGGTCTTTAAAATCTCTAATGAGTTTTATAATGACTTGGAGTCATGGAAATACATGCCCAAGCTGCCCCCTGCTTAAGCACACCCCCTACTAGCTATTCTCTGCATATTTTGCATAAATTTCACTTTTATACACTCTCTCTATCTAGATGATTTTGCCAAACCCGCCTGTCTTGTAATTGTTCTTTCTCCTTCATCCCAAATCCCTTTTCAATTATTTTTGTCTTGTGGGAAAGCTTATAAGTTCTACGTTCAGTAGTATAAGTCTTTGGTTCAATACCTGCACACCTAGAGAGAAATGTCCAGAACAGTGTCTGTGTAGTTAGTTAATACTCTATGAAGAGCTCAAGTTATCTATTTTGTTGCAGCTAGTTGAGGCATCATCTAGTATTCAAATGGAGTGACTTTACTCTTACTTGAAAGCCCCTAAATCTAGTTTGAGCCTACAAATTTTCATTTTCATTATGTGTATGTACTTAGAGAAACTTATAAAATACAAAGCCTATGTCAAAAAACCTTCAAGATCCTAGGAGGGTTCATTTGCTTTTGTTGTGCATATAGGAGTGTTTATCCTCCAATAGTGGTATCAAAACTATAAGTGGAGTATCAAAGAGAGAAGAAGGAGCTACTGAAGTGAATTAAAGACTTTATCAAAATTTGAAGGAAGGAAGCAAAGAGCGGGCATGTCAACAACAAGGGGAAGCAAATACATCATCAAATGAAAGATGAAACTTCATCCAGAGGAGTAGCTCTATTTTTTGAGGTAAAAGCCATCTTTTTCAACTTTACTGCATGAAGGGGGAGGTTCAAAAGAGCTAGAAGGGACCATGGATGATCTCAATGATCAGATTGAGAAGCTGAAAAATGGAAACTACCAACCATGGTGATTTAGAATAAGCAATTTTTTGATGGGGACAGGCTTGTGTGGACTTGTGAGTGGTGGAGAGCCAAAAACTACATAGATGACGTAAATCCAACCAATGACCAGAGAAGAGCAGTAAGAGAGTGGGATGAAAGGTACAAAAGAATCATTTTCATTTTATCTCATCATATTAGCATCCATGATAGGGCATATTCAAGATTTGGATACATCGAACAAGGTGTGGGAGTGCTTGGAGAGATTGTACTCAACCTCCAGAAAAGCTAGAAAAAATCAGCTCAAGAATGAGCTAAACAATCTTAGGAGAAGCCCCTCTCAAGGTGCTAATGATCACATATTAAAGGTTAAAGAGCTTGCAAATGCACTATGGTCAATCGGTTGTGCCCCAGATGATGATGATCTTGTCGGTCACACCCTAAATGGACTTAGGGATGATGAAAAATGGAGGGCCTTCACAACTTCAGTGTATGTAAGGGACTTTATTCTTGATTTTGATCAACTAATCACTCTCATGGTGATAAAAGAGATTAACCTTGGTATTTATAATGTCAAGGATAGCCAAGGGCATTTGTTGTATGTAGGTAGAGGAAGAGGAAGACACAATTGAGGTGCTACAAGAGGAAGAGGAAGATATCAAAGCAACCAAGGAGGTCAAGGACAACAAGAAAATGAAGTCAAAGAGGTGGAAGAGCCACAAATAGAGGAAGATGTGCAAGATTCGGTGGAAGAGGACAACCCACTTCAAATGGATGCTTTGTATGTGGTAAGCCCGATCATTTTGCAAATGAATGTTATCATAGAGCTCAAAGACAAGGGAATCAAAGCAACAACAACAATTATAGAGGGCAAGGTAGTTATGCAAACACATCATCCAGCTAAGGGAATGATTATTTACTTGCCATGAGGTATGGAGAAGATACAACTCAAGCTAGTGAACATGTATGGTATGTAGACAATGGATGTAGCAATCATATGTAATGTCAGAAGGATCATTTTAGTAATTTTCAGGTCCCAAGAAGGAAATGTGGAAACAGGTGATAACTCAGAGTGTACCATTCGACATGTGGGAGATATCAGTTTGGAAGGAAATCAAAGAGCAAAGTTCTTATCAGAGGTATTACAAGTCCCTACTATTACCAAAAACTGGATTTTGGTAGGCCAAATGGTAAAAAAAGGCTATCAAGTTAGGTTCAATGAAAGAGGATGTTTTGTTGAGGATCCAAGGGCAGATTTTAAGCTCATAGCAAAAGGAAAAAAGCAAGGGAGAATGTTCACAATGGACATAAATCAGCCACACCATTCAATGTATATCACATATGGAGACAAGAGGATAGCAAATCTGGATCTATGGCATAAACGAATAGGTCATATCAACCTACAAAAGCTCAAGGACATGCAAATGAGGAGCTTGGTAAGAGGCCTACCAAATTTTACATCTAAAATGTTACATGAAATTTGTGTAGCTTGTCAACAAGGAAAACAATCAAGGTTGCCTTTCAAGAAGAGTACCCATGTGAGTGCGAATGTTTTAGACCTCATTCACACGGATGCTTAGGATCCAAGAAGAGAAGCATCCCTTGCTGAAATAGTAATTTGTAACCTTCATTGATGATTTTTCAAGAAAAGCATGCTTGTATTGCATTAGAAACAAATCAGATGTGTTCCACTACTTCATGAAATTCAAAGCACATGTGGAGAATGAGCCTCACAAGTTTATCAAAACTTTGAGATCCGATGGAGGGGGAGAGTACTTCTCCCATGAATTTTCTGATTTTTTTCAGGTCAATGGCATCAAAAGACAATTTACATGTAGGTATACCCCTCAACAAAATGGGGTAGCAAAGAAAAAGAATAGACACATAGCAAAGGTAGCAAGGTGTATGCTCAATGAAATGTATATGTTGCATTGTTATTGGGGAGAGGCTACATATACAACCACATACATCATGAATAGATGTCCTACATTAGGTATAGATTATCTAACCCCTGAGTAAGCATGGAGTGGAAAAAACCTTGCATTTCACATCTTCAAATCTTTTGTTGTATATGCTATGTACATGTACCTCAAGAGTTGAGGTCAAAGTTAGATGCCAAATTTAAAAGGTGTATTTTTTTGGGATATTCTATGGAGCAAAAGGGGTATAAATGCTATAATCCCCTCACCAAGGAGGTGAAGGTAAGTAGGGATGTTGTCTTTGATGAGCTGAAGCCTTGGTATGCATGTACGGGTCCATTGCAAGTTGAAGAGATAGGTGAGATAGATAAGAAGAATGATGATAGAGTTCAGGAAAGCATGGATTTAAGTGGTCCAAACAACTCATCCAACACAAGGACACCGTTACCATGGAGTTAAAGGCTTAGGGAAAGCGAGGCCAGCTCTAAAGAAACCAAAGTCAAAGGCAAATAGAAGATTTCAATTGAAGAAGGAAGCTATGTGGACGAGAGCATGTTGGAAGATGAAGAGATAAAAGAAATTCAAACTCTAGGAGTCCAAATAGCTATGAAGAAGCTAAGGATTGCAAGGAATGGCAAGAGTCAATGAAGGAAGATCTCAAAGCACTTGATGGGAACCATACTTGGAGCTTGGTACGAGCTCAAGAAGGCATGAAGGTGATATGTAATAAGTGGGTTTACAAAACTAAAAGAAATTCAGATGGTTCCATTGCTAGGTACAAAGCAAGGTTGGTCGTGAAAGGCTTCTCCAAAAGCTATGGGATAGATTATGATGAAACTTTCAGCCCCGTAGCCAAGATGCCAACAATTAGGACTTTGATTGCAATGGCCACATCAAATGAATGGAGCTTATATCAGTTGGATCTGAAGAATGCCTTCCTCAATGGAGACCTTGAAGAAGTTGTCTACATGAGCCAACCTCAAGGATTTGCTAGTATGAGGTACCCAAATCATGTTTGCAAGCTAAGGAAACAATTATATGAACTAAAGAAAGCCCCTAGGGGCTTAGAACCAGAGGTTAGTGGATTATTTATCAAGTTGTGGATACAAAGAAAGTGTTGCAGATCCATCACTTTACATGAAGAAGCAAGGAGACAAGACGGTATACATATGCATCTATGTGGACAATTTGATCATCACAGGAAGTGATATTGCAGGTATTAAAGATATCAAATCAAATCTGGGAAAGGAGTTCAAGATATCTCATCTTGGAACACTAAAGTACTTCTTGGGAATAGGAGTAATCTATGCACACAATGGCATCTTCTTGATTCAATGAAAATACTTGCTGGATGCGCTATAAAGGTTTGGTATGAGTGGTTGCAAGCCACTTTGTCAGCCCATGGAGCCCAATACAAAGTTAGTTGCAGGTCAAGGAGAAGCTATACAAGATATAACAGTATACAAAGTTAGTTGCAGGTCAAGGAGAGGCTACACAAGATATAACACTAAAGTACTTCTTGGGAATAGAGGTAATCTATGCACACAATGGCATCTTCTTGATTCAAAGAAAATACTTGTTGGATGTGCTATAAAGGTTTGGTATGAGTGGTTGTAAGCCACTTTCTCAGCGCATAGAGCCCAATACAAAGTTAGTTGCACATCAAGGAGAGTGTATACAAGATATAACACTATATAGAAGCATAGTTGGTTCATTAATTTATGCTACATTCACTAGACCTGATTTTGCATATGTAGTAGGTGTTCTCTCTCAATTTTAGCATGCACCCACTCATGATCATCTTATGGAAGCATGAAAGGTGCTTAGATACATCAAGCACACCATCAACCAAGGTCTATTTTACTCATATGATACTGATCTAAGTGTCGAAGGATATAATGATGCTGATTGGGCAGGTAGCAAGGATGATCGAAGGAGTACATTGGGTTATGTTTTCTTGATAGGTACAAAAGCGATCTCTTGGAGCTCTAAGAAGCAACCCACTATTGCTCTTTCATCCACAGAGGCTGAGTAGAGAGGTTTAGCATTGGCTACATGCGAGCTATTATGTCTTAAGAAGATACTTAAGGACTTGGAAGTGGAAGTGGAGGAGTTTCCTCTTTATGGTGACAACATGTCAAGCATCTACCTAGCTAACAATCCCATGTTTCATGCAAGGAGCAAGCACATAGAGGTTCATTACCACTTCGTTAGACAAAAGGTGATGGTGAAGGAGCTAGATATAAGGTATGTGAACACTAAAGTGTAGGTTGCAGACATGATGACAAAGTTTCTTGAAGGTACAAAGCTTGGAAGATTCAAAGAAGCAATCAACATAAGAAACATTGGATGAAGCAATGAAGTGAAAAACTTGAGCTTGAGGGGGAGCGTTGAAAATTTTTCGAGCTCAAGAGTGTGGGAACATGCCCCAAATTGTCCCTTTCACATCATCCACAATCAAAGGAGGCTGATTTCCATGAGTTGGAGGCATCAAACCATGCCCATAATGGAAAGAAGTTGATTAGAGAAGATTTAGCTCACCTCTTGATGTGATATGCTTTTGATTGGTTAAGGAGGTTAGTATGTGGTCTTTAAAACCTCTAATGAGTTATATTATGACTTAGAGTTGTGGAAATACGTGGCTAAGATGCCCCCTTGCTTACGCACGCCCCCTTGCTTACGCACACCCCCTACTAGCTATTCTCTGCATATTTTGCAAAAAAATCACTTTCACACACTCTATCTATCTAGATGATTTTAGCAAACCACCTAGTCTTGTAATTGTTGTTTCTCCTTCATCCCAAATCCATTTTCAATGATTTTTGTCTTGTTCGAAAGCTTATAAGTTTTACTTTCAGTAGCATAAGTCTCTGGTTCAGTACCTACACATGTGCAGATAAATGTCCAGAATAGTGTCTTTGTAGTTAGCTAATACTCTGTGAAGAAATCAAGTTGTCTAATTTGTTGCAGCTACTTGCGGTGTCATCTAGTATCCAAATGGAATGATTTTACTCTCATTTGAAAGCGCTTTAAGTCTAGTCTAAGCATCCAAAGTTTCATTTTCATTATCCATATGTACTTGGAGAAATGCAAAAAATACAGAGCCTATGTTAGAAACATTTCAGGATCCTAAGAGGGTTCATTTGCTTTTATTGTGCACATAGGAGTGTTTATCCTCCAACATATGTGTCGGTAGAGGCATTGGTATAGGTACCGGTATGAGTGTTGGTAGATTCTTGGAATTATTAACGTTGAGACTGATACCTATATCAGCACGTATACTGATGGCATGTTTAACATAACTCGACCTGAGGGTGAAAAGTCGACATTTGCACGTGATTTGAACTGAGTATTACTACTGTCGAGTTTGCACATGCGACCTACATTGTGATCATCTTGGGTACGCACACACATAGAGATCTCTCGCTCTACACACACATCTCTCTCTCTCTCTCTAGATCTTGTATCTTGGTAAGTGATGCGCATACTCTTTCATCCTTTCGCTTTCTCTATGTTTTCTCTATTCTAATTTCTCTTATCCTTGGTTCCACAAGAGCTTTTTGGTGTGGGTTCTTTGGAATTTGATGAGAGACAATGTTGATGGGGCTTTGACGACATCGATCTGAAGAATTACATCGATGTAAGTAATTGTTTTGTTCTCTATTGATAGAGAGTGAGATAGATAGAGAGAGAGACGGAGAAAGAGAGAGATGAAAGAGAGAGAAAGATAGAGATCTAGAGAGAGATAAAAAAGAGAGAGATAAAGAGAGAGAGATGAGAGGTAGAGAGAGATAAAAGAGAGAGAGAGAGAGAGAGAGAGAGAGAGAGAGAGAGAATGAGAGAGAAAGAGAGAAAGATACTGATACATACACACACATAGATGCACATGATTGTTTTGTTCTTTATTAGAAATAGAGATAGA
The DNA here is from genome assembly GCA_020310875.1 of Ceratopteris richardii. Classification (NCBI taxonomy): domain Eukaryota; kingdom Viridiplantae; phylum Streptophyta; class Polypodiopsida; order Polypodiales; family Pteridaceae; genus Ceratopteris; species Ceratopteris richardii. The sequence continues at coordinate 161,653,885 of CM035427.1, read as the reverse complement.
GAGAGAGAGAGAAAGAAATAAGATAGAGAGAAACAAAAAGAGAAAGAGAGAGACATGAGAGAGAGAGAGAAAGAGAGAGAGAGAGAGAGCAAGAGAGAGAAAGAGAGAGATAGAGATAGAGATACATATGCACACACACATACTCATGTATATGCATGCATACATACACACACATATACGCACATGTATATGCATACATACATAAACACACACACACACATATATACACATTTGCATACAAATACATTCAAACACATACGTACACACACATTCATACACATATACATATACATAAATATGCATATATTACATACACTTTCATATGCATACACATACATGTGTACACACACATATATACACATATACATACAGATACACATACATATTAGATACATACATGCATATTATGCATATGCATGCATGCATACACACATATGCATACACACTCACATATAAACACACACACACACTCACATATATATTTATACACTCACACCTATACACACACATGCATATACATACACACACACACATATGCATACACACATGCATATGCATTTATACATACACACACATATGCATACACACATATAAATACATACATGTACACACACACACATATACATACACATGCATATGCGCACATACATACACACACATGCATACACACATATGCACATATGCATACAAACAAATACATACACACATATTCATGCACACATATACACATACACACACATATACATACAAGTTTTAGGTCTAGATCCTTAGGATTAATTAGGGTTTTAGGTTTTTTACATACATACACACATATACACATACATATACATGCACATATATATACACACATATATATGTTTTAGGTCTAGGTCTTTAGGAGGAGGATTTTAGGGTTTTTACACTTGCATACACACATATACACACATAATACATATACATATACACATATATATACACATGCATACACACATATACATGTTCTAGTTCTAGGTCTTTATGATTAGGGTTTTAGGATTTTTACACATGCATACACATATATACATATACACACAAAATACATATACACATATATATATACTCAAGCAAACACACATACACACATATACATGTTTTATGTCTAAGTCTTTAGGATTAGGGTTTTAGGGCTTATATACATATGCATATGCATACATACATATATAGATACACACACATCTACATACACACATGCACACATATACACATACACATATATATATACACATGCATACACACATATACATGTTTTAGGATTTAGGGTTTTAGGATTAGGGTTTTGGGCTTTTACATACATACACACATGCATACACACATATACATATATACACACATAATACATATACACATACACATTGTCAGACATTGGTCTACAAAGACCATTCCATGTGTGTGTGGGACAAGGGCTAGTTAGCCAAGGTCCTAAGCTCGGGGGTATATCCTAAGGTATTTGATGGTTAGTGGGGATGAGTGTTGCATGCTGGCCACATGGCAACGCTAGATCATTCCAGATCACTGCTATTTTAAATACAAGAGGATATAAATGGATGGGAGGAGAGTGGCACACACATCATTCACATGTCTTCTTTTGAGGAAAGCCTCACACTTGGTATCAGAGCATGGTTTTTAGTTATTTTTGGAGAAAAAAAAAATCTTGCGTAGTGGTTGGAGTTCGTGCATGCTCTTTCGTCATCGATTGTCTATGGCGGCTGCTTTTTGGAGGAGGGCAGAGAAAAGGATTGGAGGAGCAAAAGTTTGGGAAGCTTTTTTCGGGGATGCTCCTATTAGCTCAAGAAATGGTTGGTTTGTATGCACTAATATGTTTGTATTTGGCAGGGGAATTCATTTGATTACAGGTACCTGAAGAATTGATCAAATAATTGACGAGAGGAATACAACATGGGAGTGCTAAGACATACAACACGGATTTCCTCAAACTTTTGCCGTGGGGAGCTTCTACCATTTTTGAGTAGACAAAGGCTACACTTGCGGTTCTTGAATGATTGATCCACTCATTTGATAAAGATGTTTTGATCGCTCCTCGGTTTTTCACCAGAGCAATCGCAAGCATGGGAGCTAACAAATTCAATTAGATATCTATGAATTTAATTTGGTAGATGTAATAGGCCAAAAGTTGTTTCACTCCGTTTCCTTTGCAGGTCTGACAAAAGAGTCTCTAGTAACAATAGAGGAGGATCATCCAAAAAAGGGGGAAAATGGGCGACAGTTTTTTTCTTTTGTCCGTTTCCTTGTTTGTCCTCGAGCTCTCTGTTTTTTTCGGGCGCAGGCATTGAAGGGGGGGACAGCAGCTCGAGAGGACGCGCTTGAAGACAGAAGCTGTTTTTTATGATCTCGCATGTATTTTTCCCGGGGCGTATTCGATATTGCTTACCAATCCCACCTCACGGTACAATGCTTACAGCGCTACTCTTGTGGGAATCTTCTATCTTTACTGTTGATTCAAACGGCAGATACCTACGGGAGGACTATGTGGAGAATACTACTTTTGCTTCATAAGTAACTCTAATGGTGCAAGAACTGCATCGTAGCTCAGTTTCTCTTCATTATAAATCCAGTTGCTTATTACCTATTGGGAGGTGTGTAACTTTATCTGAAACGTGGAGAGGCCAATGCTGTTTATGAGTCTGGTTTTGAAAAGCACCTATACCATTTCATATGTTATACTTCTAAAGTGATCGAACTACTGCGGCAAGGAAAAAGATGGGAGGACAACAGCCTTATTGCATTTTCGTGGAATGGGCGTAGCAGAGGAGGATTCAATGTGACGCCCAATTACGACGTACTCAGCTGCACGTTGTGCTCCCAGTACAATTAAAGTTTGTTTCTTCTTCTTTGCGACTTTCTTCTATAAGTGTATCTGCTTTTCTTTAGAGTTGTTTTCTGAATAAGAATGTGACCAACAGTGGTTGTTTAGCATCGAAAGAAGTCTGATGCTTGGTTTCAATGTTCTGAGAATGATTTTTTGTCTTAATATCAAGGATGATTCATAATGTAAAACTGGCGAGTTTGTTGCTTTCCTCTTTGTTATATTAGGATTCAAGAACGATCTGGGAAGGTTTGCAGGCTATGCAATTAGGAATTGGTTGTCAGATGAAATGTGTACATTACCTTGAGATGTATCACAACGACTGCAATACTTTCGATTGTGTTAGTTTGGATCACCCTTTATTCAGTAGTGGCCAGAGTTGTGGCATTTTACAGTATGGTTGAGATTTCGCTTCACACATTCTACTAGCTGCTTATGTGTGAGTTGAAGCATTAAAAATGCATCATAAGTATCTGTGAGAGATTTAGCGTGTGAGCAACAGTACTGAGCAACAGTACTCATCCTAGACTTACATGTGGATTGTCAAATGTGAAAAATGGGAGATGTATGGGTACACTGGTCACACAAATTAATTCGGGTACTATTTGGGAAGTTTTTGAACCAGATCTATAAAGAACATTGATGTTCGTTTTATGCAATATATTAGCAGTTTGCTTCATGCTTGGCTATGCCATTTAGGTATATTCCACAGCTCACTATCAAGAATAATGTGTAATGCAATCGAAGCTGGATGGAAAATTAGCGACTCAGAAACTGGAACCTTATCCAATATAAACAGTTATCGTAGGAATTCTTATTAGGATTTAAGCATGATTACTATTACATGTCGAACAGCAAGTTTCCTGCTTGTAAACCGAATCATTGCTCATTAGAAGAAAAAGAAAAATGTGAAATCTCTAGGTGATATTGCATGTGTTGCGTGCGAATGCTTTGTTTAATTCGCGAATTTCATTCGTAATTGGAGACAACCATCTTAGCTGCGTGTTGCTTCGGATAGATTCACGTTTGCCATATATCCTCAGTTTTCAATGTTCGCTAAAGCTTACGAAAAGTTGAGCATGTTTGCATGTGCTAACCTTTGTGCACGAATAACGTATTGGAGAAGCATTCAAAGTTAAAAGCGGTTGAAATCAAGATTATATGTGTTATATTTTGTACTGCGTATTACTTCAAGTACTTGTATAATGCATAATATATAAACACACCCACTTCAATGAATGTAATGGAAAGTTTATCAGCTTCCCCGAAACTTACCAAAACCCATTTGTAGAAAAATTGGGAAGCCGCTTGAATGTTATTCATGCGAGTCTTGAGTGTACCTCACATGTACCCCAAGCTACGTACAAGATGCTCAAAGCTTCTTGAAGCTTTCTTATGTGATAACCAATTACCTCATAAAACCTCTTGCTCCAACTAGTCGAATGACCCAATGCACTTTTGACGCATCTAAATAAATGTATTCCCTTTTGCTTCAAATATGATCATGAGATGTTCTAAAGCTTTCACTTTTATTGCTTCCTCACCTCCTTCCTTTATATGAACTCCGCTACAACGTAGTAGGTCTGAGACTTAGTGAGGTTGAACACACATAAGTGAAGGTGGATTTGTTGGCGATGGGGGAGAGAGAAATGCGAGAAATGTATTTCCTTTGGCTTATGTTGATTTGACCTACCCAAGATTTGAAATTCTCCGTGCTAAGTGCCTTGGTCAGTAAGAGAGTGTGGAAGTTTGTTATGATATTACTAAGGTGTATTGTATATTCTTATGCTCAAAATAATACGAAAGTGAAGCTGTCGTTCCGTTCAACAATGTTGGAAAATGTGCTCGGCAAGAATAATGTAATACCATGCGTCATTTGTTGAGTCCAGGAACCATACATATGCTTAGAACGAATTGCACATTAGGGGTTTGAAATTGTGAATTTGAGAAGTTGTGAGTTGGAGACTGGCAATGTAAGAGGGAGCAAGAGAGACAAGAACGAGAGAGGTGGTTGTATGAGAAAGGACGAAGAGAACAATTGGGTGTATGTGTATGCATGTGAGAATGTGTGTGTGTGAAGGAGAGCTCATGAAGGAGCGAGAGCACGTGAGTGAGAGTGCCTAACCAAGTGTGTCTGATTGGTTGCCGATCTGAGTGTGTACTTAAAGTTGTGCATATATGAAGATGTGTTGGTGCAAGAGCATATGAATATATGATTGTGCATCTGAGTCGTATGCGAGAAGGAGTGCTCAATATGAATAGAAAAAATGTGTGCATAGAGGGTAAGTGAACAAGGGACAAGTAAGTGCAAAGGAGAGAGCCTGATTGTGCATGTGATTGAGGGAGTGTGTTCACGAACATATAAGTGAGAGGGCGAGGGTCAACTCTGTGAGCAGGTATCAGTGTGCATATGTATTCGGATCTTCTTTCCTTTCTATTCTATCACTATATGTGAGTATGATTGTGGGCTTATAGGAATGCCAATGGGCCAAATCCGAGTGACTTACGTAAATCAATAGCATCTACACAGATTCTTTCCCTTGGACTAAAAGTCGTTATCAGCTCCATAGGAACCGCCCTTGGTAAGCTGTCCACGAGTCTATTGGGAAGTGCATGAACACTGCCTCTGTGACTCCCACGCAGGCGTCGACTAGATATGTCCAGCGCTTCGCATCAAAGATAAGGGCCCACGCCTCATCATTCACAGGCAGTAATACGTGTTTCAGAGTTAGCCGCCTCCCAACGGTTCTCAGGAGATCTCCAATCGGGAGGATTTTGCACACTATATATGCTTTAATGCATAGAAGAGCGCTCTTTCACACTAGGCAGGGAGACATGCCTATGTCTCTTCTTTTACTCCTTTGAACAGCTCTCCGGCACCATTGATATAGCTCAAAAGCCTTTAAAGACCTGCATGTGGGATAAAGGTTCTCCCTGGCGCGCCCCTGTGGCTAGAAAAGGATTACACGGAGGCGATTAAAGATCACTTCAAAGTTTCTATTTTGCTACAAGCTTAGCTAGGTCACCTCTCTTCACCAAATTGGCCATATCTTGGTCAATTCTTATCCAAATTTGGAGTTCTTGGGCTTTTTAGAAAGCTCTCAAGCATCATCAACGAAGCACTTTTTGAAGGCATATGCGATCCACGGACCAAAGGGAGTCGATATTCTACTCTTGGTTCTTCAATTGGATGCTTCACGAATATAAAAAGAATTTAAGATAAGTAATTAGTCAATATTTGGTTGATTATTTTTGCTGATTGTGCATGTTAGAAGTATTCCTGCATTACGTGTAGAATGACGTAAGTAGAGCATAAGTAGAGATGTATGGTCGATGCTTGAGCTTTTCTTATAGGTGGTAAGTATCGGCAAGTATCGACAAGAGAAATATTATATTTTGATTGAGGGCTGTAGAGCCCAACAACATACTTGGAAAAATTTTCAATTGCAGGTGTTCGTTGAGAAGACAAAATAGATCGTGCTTGCCGGCACTGATGATTTGATTTTGTTGAATGCTTAACGCTTTTCGAAATTATTTTGGATTTTAAAGTAACGTCGTTAGGCTGCCAAAATTTCTAAAATATTAGCATGCATGTGCATTGAAGTTTAGGAAACATATTAATTTCCTTTCTTTTATCTTTTTTTATTAAGCAAAAGCTTTGATTGGTTCTTTTTCCGCTTGCCACTAGTATATATGATTGATTAGTATATATTTTTTGAAAATAAATAAAGAGAGAAAACCAAAAGAAAAAGTTACTTGCCTTTAGTCCTAGCATGGAATCTGAACCTTCATCACCTACTAGGGTATATACCCTTATGCCTGAACCTCCAATTGATCCAATTCAAGCTATTAATAATAGATTTCATTCTTAGAGAGTTATCTTTAGGATATCTTGGAACACGTACGTGGAAGAGCTACTCGATTCTGATTTGCCAGAGATGGAGGTAGATTCTCCAGATGAGCATCAAACTTCAAAAGTCCCTAGAGATAGCATCTTAGTTAGAGAAGCCAGATGGCAGCTTAAAGATCTTAAGCCGCCAAGATATCATGGCTCAACTAGCGCTAGGAGTGCTAACGCGGTTGAGCAGTGGCTCAGCAAGTGGGAACAGTGCTTCCGCCTGTGTCATATCACTGATGATAGACACAAGATTCAGCAAGCCACTTATAACCTTATGGATGTTGCACATAGGTGGTGCCAAAAGATAGAGCAGGATAAGAAGGAGCCCACGACATGGGATCAATTTAAAATCATATTTTATAACAATTTTGTACCACCTGATGAAAGGTCTAGAGCACTAGACACTTGGTTCTTCATCAGCCAGAAGAATCAACCAGTTCAGGAATATGCAGATAGGTATAGAGAGGTGCTTCTTAAAGTACCTGATACCATTCCAGAATTTCTTCAAGTCCACTAGTTTGTTTTGGGACTCCAGAGAAACTATCCGACCTTAACTGAGGAAGGAGCCATGTCAGTCTTTGGCACAGGCCACAGAGATGGCCTTGGTTTATGAGGACGGCCACAGGATCATAGGTTCCAAGGGCCAAAGATCCACATGGATTAGGGTTAGCCGAACTTTCTATTCTTTGACTCTTGGTTCGGTCAGTGCACAACCTTCCAGAGAGGCTAAGCAAGTACACATGATCCAGATAGTCTCAGAAGGAAAGAGAAAAGTGTCTGCTCTGGCTGAGAGTGCATATAACCGATCTATTCTTACCCCTTAGCAAAAAGAGAAGGCAATGAAAGAGGGTTTGTGCTATGGTTGCTTAGGGCAGCACTTGTATAAGGATTGTCCTAAAAAGAAAAAGATAGCAGCCACCATAGTCATAAATCCAACTCAGGCACGGGGTGGGAGTGAGGATGAGTTTGGGAATTCCCCATCTCCACTATCATCTCCCATAGTGGCCATGACGGTCACTAAAAAGGTTTCGACTGTGCCAGATGATGTGCTTTCGCCAGTGGCATAGAAAGGATACTAGTTCCCAGATACTGAGCTTATTGTCATGAGAGGAGTCGTGGCAGGACAACCTATCAAGGTACTCTTTGACACAGGTTCGACTCATAATGTTATTAGTTCTCGATTAGTCAAGAGATTATGCTTAGATACGGTAGAGTCAGATTATACTTATACAGTAGAGCTAGCTGACGGGAAGGGAACTGAGACTTGGGACAGACGAGTAGTTGATCTTCCTATTCAAATCCAGTCCTATGAGGACAGATTGGATTTTGAGATAGCGAGATTAGCTCAATTTGACATAGTTCTTAGTAAGAAGTGGCATGCGAGGAAGAAACCAGTCATTGATTTTGCTTTGCATGTATATCAGTTTGAGCACGAGGGAAGGAGATTAAAGATCCGTGGAGAACCAGATCTCCAAGAGACGCGATTGGTGACTGCTACCAAGTTGCTCAAAATTGATTTTAAGTATATCTATTTTCTTTATTTCATGTATTTGTTGTATGATGAGATGGATTCATGCAGTCATGGAGACTCAAGTTGGAATGCTCCAGCACTTTCAGCCAAAGTGAGAGCAAAATTCCAAGAGTTTTTTTTAAATGAATTACCATCAGGTTTGCCTCCTTGTAGGAATATACAACATAGAATCGAATTGGTACCAGGAGCGAGTCCGACCGCTCGGCCACCATTGAGCGAGTTGGACCGCTCGGCCACCGTTGAGCGAGTCCGACCGCTCGGCCACCATTTCGAATGAGTTTGCAAGGGGAAAATGAAGTCCATAAGGTCGTGGATGAGTATCTTCAAAAAGAGCTGATTAGACCCAGCTATTCATCCTTTGCCGCACTAGTTCTTCTTGTGAAGAAGAAGGATGGATCTTATAGGATGCGTGTCAATTATCGAGCACTCCATAAGATCACTATTAAACATAGATATCCCATGCCCCGAATTGATGATCTTTTGGATGCTCTAGGTGGAGCCATTGTATTTAGTAAGATACATTTTAAGAGTGGCTATCATCATATTAGAGTGAAAGATCATGATGTACATAAGACAGCTTTTAGGACCCGTTTTGGTCATTATTAGTATTTGGTCGTGCCCTTTTGTTTGAAAAATGCTCTAGCTACATTTATGATGTTAATGAATGATATCTTACGACCTCTCATAGGAAAATGTGTTATTGATTTTGTGGATGATTTGCTAGTGTATAGTGGGACTGTGCATGAGCATGAAAATCATTTAAGATTTGTGTTGAATATTTTAAAAGAAAAGCAGCTGTATGTAAATCCAGAGAAGACACAGTTGTTTCTTCGGAGGATAGAGTATTTAGGGCATGTGATTTCAGCCGATGGGGTTCAGATGGATCCCAAGAAGGTATCAGTCATTTTATCATGGCCTACTCCTCAGGATGAGGGGCAGTTAAGGTCATTCTTAGGACTTTCCAGTTTCTATCAAAAATTCATCTCTTCATATTCGTTGATAGCAACACCTATGACAAACTTGCTTCAAGGCAAAATTCCATTTGCATGGAAGCAAGAGCAGCAATAGAGTTTTGATACTCTGAAACAAGCTGTTTTCAGAGGCTCTTATACTCAAAGTGGTGGATCCCCAGAAACCATTTGAGTTAGAAATGGATGCTAGTGGCATAGCCATAGGAGCAGTCTTGAGTCAAGATGGCAGGCCAATAGCTTTTGAAAGTAAGAAGTTAAGTAGTTCATAACGCAATTGGCCGGTGCATGAACAAGAGTTGTATGCGATGGTGCATGCACTTAAAGTTTGGAGACACTATCTTTATGGTGCGGACTTTAAGGTATTTACAGATCATCATACACTCAAGTATTTTTGTAGTCAGCCAGATCTTCGAGGCCGACAAGCTCGTTGGGCTGAGCTCATGCAGGAATTCCATATGGAAATCTTGTATAGAGGAGGCAAAGAAAATATATTAGCTGATGCATTATCTGGTATAATGTATCAAATGAGGTTTACAATTTTAGAAAGCTCATTGCTTCAAGAAATTAAGGAGGCACAGGTGGAAGATCCACATTTGTTAGAGATAGTTAGAGCCATTAGTGATGAATCTATTTTAGGACACGGGACAATTCCAACCGTTTCTTCTTCTACTAAAGCAAACAAGTCCATTTCGTATTCTAATTTCTCACAGGAGAATGTAATATTGAAGCGGAAAGGAAAATTTTGTGTACCAGATTCTCGGGATTTACGAAAGAAAGTCATGCATGATAACCATGATGTTCCCTGCGCAAGACATCGTGGTATTGACAAGACAATACAACTTGTTAGAAGAACATTTTGGTGGCCTGGATTAGCCAGAGATATCCATACTTATGTTCAACAATGCTTTATGTGCCAAGTCAACAAACCACAAAGGGTAAAGACACCAGGTCTTTTACATCCTTTGCAAGTTCTAGATCATAATTGGGATAGTATATCCATGGACTTCATAGTGGGGTTACTGCGGACCCAAAGGAAGTGGGATACAATCCTAGTTGTGGTAGATAGACTGAGCAAGATGGCTCATTTCATACCCACGCAGGAGACAATAGAAGCTCCACAGGTAGCGGACTTGTTTATTCAGCATTTCTTCAGATTGCATGGGTTACCGACATCCATACTCTCAGATAGGGATGTCAGATTTAGAGGACATTTCTGGAAGTTTGTATTTGACAAACTGAAAGTGTCACTAAAAATGAGTAGTGGTGATCATCCACAGACAGATGGTCAGACCGAGAGGGTCAACCAAATTCTAGAGGATATGTTGCGGGCATATGTGTCTGAGAGACAGACAGATTGGGATAGTTATTTGCCATTAGTAGAGTTTGCTTACAACAATAGGCCTCACAAGGTGACTGGGATGTCTCCTTTTGAGATGAACTATGGCATGAATCCCACTGCTCCCAGTACCATAGGAATGCCTAAGAAATGTCCTAGTGCTTCCAAGTTCTTAGTGAATCTCCAAGCAAACCTTGAAATAGCTAAAGCCAAAATGCAACAAGCAGCTGATAGAGCAAAAGAGTATACTGATAGGAAAAGATCTCCTAGATCCTTTGAGGAAGGAGACCGAGTCTTCCTTCATGTACCGGCTAGATCTACTTCATTGTCCATAGGGAAATGTAGTAAGTTATCACCAAGGTATTGTGGACCTTGGAAGATAGTAAAGAAGTTGAGTGATGTTGCATACAGATTAGAGCTTCCTCCAGATTGCA